>BTPG01000002.1:83173345-83599263 GCA_036245525.1 Semisulcospira habei
ATAGATAAATGGGGGATCCCAAAATAATAAATTCAATAGAGTCGCATCCGTCATGCTCATCATTTTTTAAAAATTAAAGGGTTGATTCAGAAATAACGAGAGTGTAATGGGATAACTGAATTTTGTTATTAAAAATAGCGTAAATTAGCGACGGATGCGGCTTTATTGAATGTATTGGTTTGGGATCCCCCATTTATCTATCTCTACCATAAGTCTGTCGTAGCTATACAGTATGACAACACGCTCATGGTTGACCTACTAAAACAAATTTAATGGGCCAGGGTGAGCTCAAAGTAGAATTTTTTTTTCTCCTACGAGTCAAAGTTAACCCCTTCACTGCCAGTTGACGCAACTTGTACTTCTGAAAGAAAAAAACATTCAACGCCAAATAGCCGCAGCCGTCCAAAGAATAAAGAAAGATACACAGTGGCGTCAGCAAGAGACGATAGATCCTCACAGTGGCGTCAGCAAGAGACGATAGATCCTCACAGTGGCGTCAGCAAGAGACGATAGATCCTCACAGTGGCGTCAGCAAGAGACGATAGATCCTCACAGTGGCGTCAGCAAGAGACGATAAATCCTCACAGTGGCGTCAGCAAGAGACGATAAATCCTCACAGTGGCGTCAGCAAGAGACGATAAATCCTCACAGTGGCGTCAGCAAGAGACGATAAATCCTCACAGTGGCGTCAGCAAGAGACGATAAATCCTCACAGTGGCGTCAGCAAGAGACGATAAATCCTCACAGTGGCGTCAGCAAGAGACGATAAATCCTCACAGTGGCGTCAGCAAGAGACGATAAATCCTCACGAGGCGCACAGACGAATCCACTGCGTCAGCGAGCGTTCTCCAGTTTTGTGCGAGCGTATCGTGGGTCGAGAGCGTCCCGGAACGCGGGGCTTTTTGTGGGGTGGGGGGGGGTGCGGAGGGGGTGGTGGGGGGGGGGGTCTCGCGATGATCTATTTCTCCTGCAGTTGGATCATGTTCTCTTATAAGTTCTCGGCGGGAGAAAGGGTTAATGAATTTTGATTTTTCCATGTCCCAATCTGACCCCTTCTGGCGTGACCCAAACATTCATCCATGGACAATGCCAAAGATCAAATATAAAACATTTTCACATGACTACGTTTAGGATATACATTAATGTGTGCTGGTCTGTGATTATGGACCTTACGGGCAATGGCCGTAAAGCCAAAATTACAGACCAGTACACACGCCGTGTAACCCGATATTTACACGTATATATATATATATATATATATATATATATATATATATATATATATATATATATATATATATATATATATATATATATATATATATATATATATATATATATATATATATATATATATATATATATATATCTGGGCTTGACTTCGCGAACGAAGATTTTATAGGAGTTGCCCACGACGTCTGCAGGCTTGTTCGTGGCTGCGGAGGCCAATCCGAGACAGGCAGGTTCGACCGCAGTGGCTGCAGGGGAAGGTATGGCCAGGGTTCTGAGCTGCGGCATCTCTGTTTTTTCTCCTGAGCCGCTTGTCCTTAAGGCTAGATCTGTGAGAGTCCTCAAAGGAGACAGCTGCCTTGTAAATGGTGGAGCGCCAGGTGTCACGGTCGGCAGCAGGCGAAGACCACTGGTGGTGGTCGATTTGGCAGGCACTAAGTGACTTCTTGAGACAGTCTTTGTATCTCTTCTTTGGTGCCCCTCTGTCACGGTGTCCAGTAGCAAGCTCGCCGAACAGGGTGATCTTGGGTAGGCGATGATCCTCCATCCTGGAGACATGCCCCGCCCAGCGGAGCTGTGTCCGCAGCAGCAAAGCCTCGATGCTCACAGTTTCAGCCTGTTCAAGGACCTCGACGTTGGTGACATAGTCACTCCAGTGAATGCCCAGGATGGTACGCAGGCAGCGCTGGTGGAAGCGTTCGAGGAGTCGTAGTTGGCTGCGGTAGAGGGCCCAGGCAAGGCATGTGGCAGATCCTGGAGCGACTTGGCTGTCCCCCAAAGTTCCTCAACATGATTGTCCAGCTGCACGAGGACCAGCAAGGCCAGGTCAGACTCAACAATGATCTCTCAGAACCATTCCCTATTCTCAACGGCGTAAAGCAGGGCTGCGTGCTGGCACCGACCCTCTTCACCATCTTTTTTAGCATGATGTTGAAGCAGGCCACAGTGGACCTCGATGATGACGATGCAGTGTACATCAGGTATCGTCTCGGTGGCAGCCTGTTCAACCTCAGACGACTGCAGGCCCACACGAAAACCCTAGACCAACTGATTCGTGAGCTGCTTTTTGCTGATGATGCTGCCCTCGTTGCACACACAGAGAGAGCCCTGCAGCGCATCACGTCTTGCTTCGCAGATGCTGCCCAGCTCTTTGGACTCGAGGTCAGTCTGAAAAAGACAGAGGTCCTCCATCAGCCGGCACCCAAGACAGTGTATCGCCCTCCTCACATCACCATTGGCGAGTCTGAACTAAAATCAGTGCACCAGTTTACTTACCTTGGCTGCATTATCACGTCGGACGCCAAGCTGGACAAGGAGCTTGACAGCAGGCTGGCAAAAGCGAACAGCGCTTTCGGGCGACTTTTCAAGCGGGTGTGGCACAATCAACAGCTGAAAACAGGCACCAAGATCAGCGTGTACAGAGCTGTGGTCATCACCACCCTGCTGTATGTATATATATATTATATCCCGTAGTCTTGCCGACCGTTGGGGCACCACTGATGACTTGGCAACCAGCTCTCTCCATTCCTCTCTGTTCTCTGCCATTCTTAGCGTATCGCGCAGCTTCAGTCCTGTCCACTCTGAGATATTGTCCTCCCATCTTTTCCTCTGTCTTCCTCTCCTTGGTCCTCCTTGCACAGTGCCTTGCAGGATTGTTTTGTATACGTGTATATAATTACTATGTAGCACACCAGTATTCGACAGTATTCATTGCCTCTTTGAGCATTGGGCGACACCTCTGCACATTTCTGATCAAGGCCATTTCTACAGTTACTCGTGTCCCTTATGCGCTTTTCGTATTCCGTACTACTCAAAATAAGTTAAGGACCACTCTGAAAATTGTTCAAGATTTTAAAAAAGCACAACGGTGTCAGATTTTAATATTTTGTCTTGGAAATGTGTGACAATACTGTAGGCAAAGCCTATCGTCTGGAAAAAGTCTGCTGTCTTGTCCAGCAAATCTAAAACAACGTCTCACAATCTGACAGAGGTGTGCTCGTAATATTCGAAGTATTTACCATTTTCCCCGGGTGACCCTAACCTAGTTGTGAATAGTATTTAACGCTTTTTATTGAGGTTGCAAATTGGTGGAATTGCAGGAAACGAAACGACCGTGGCAGGTCACGAGTAGTACCTAATTACCGACCAAAGCTACTGTTTTGGACCAACCCTCGTCTCACTACAACTGACCTTTTTCACAGACATGTCAATATGTTGAAGTTCACTCTATTGTGTGTGTACCCGCGTGCGTGAGTGTGTGTATGAGTCTATAAGCGCAGCACCTCTTTGAATGAATGATATGCATTTTTGATTAGTGATTGTGTATAGGTAGTTTATAGAGTGTGTTGCATTTTTGTTGTCTTTTTTCTTTTAATATTTTTTTGTAAATTGCGGGGAGGGGTGGGGGGGTATTAGTTATTTTTGTACAATTAGCTTTTGTTAAGCGCCTAGAACTCTAATTTTTGAGTTTAGGCGCTATACAAGTACTCATTATTACTGATTACTACCATCCCCTACCACGCCCCCTGAAAAAGATGAAATTAACTTTTCTTAATTCCATATCTAACAAGACAGTATTGTAATGACCCACAAATGTAAAATTATGTATATGGAAAGTGCCATTACTTTATGTGTAACGAGTACAATTTAAATTAAATCGGTATGGAGTGATTATGATATAGGGGTCGCTGCCAGTGGACGCAAAATTATGTTTTTGAAAGCAGGGCAAATTCAACACAAGGAACATTGATATAAATCGGGTCTGCAAGAGGCAAAGAACTTCATGAGCCCCTGCATCTGCGGGGGCTCATGAGGTTCTTTACCTCTTGCAGTTGGGTGGTCTTTGGGTTTTGTTTTTTCTGGCAGTGCAATTTGTCAGTGAGTAAGTTCCCATGTACGCAGGAAATTTACGTAGGTAGGCAATGGCTTAATGGGCATTTGTTGGGTAATCGTCACACTTCTGACGTTCAACTAATACAAGGAAATTGGCCGCACTATAGGTTACGAAACTGATTATTAAAGGGAGGGGGTGTAGGCCTCGTATTCTATTTTTATACCCCGGGTACGCCTACTCATTCAGCACCGGGAGATTACAAGAAGGCATGGGAAAAGCATTATATTTCAAGGGTGGTGCCTGAATAGAATGAAATTTCATGGACAATCCGTTGGCTGCACTGTAAAAGACCATGTCCCGAAGTCAAGTTTAAAAAAAAGTGTGATAATGTTTTGGTATTATTATATTTTGTTTTTTCATTATTTATTTATTTATTTTTATTTATTTATTTATTTTTTATTTATGTATTTGTGTGTGTGTGTGTGTGACTTGACCGTAAACGGTCTTTTAATTTGTCGTCTTGGACTGTAAAGAACTATGAATTCTTCAAAAGCGGGCTAGCTGACTCACAAAGTTGGAACAAGAAGATATTGAAGCGACCATGATAGTTTATGGGTGGTGCCAAAACAACTCGGCTCCTTTACGCGCCAAGCTGCACTGGCACCACCCTTGAACTATCATGGTCGATATGTCTCTGGAATGTACTGCAGACTACAAAGGCCAAATTTTGAGAAGAAATTCCCAACAAAGAAAGGAATAATAATAATAATAAGTAATAATTACGGTATTTATAATGCGCTTATCTTATAATAATTATAACTCTAAACGCGCACTCACAACTCGCGCACGCATGCACACGCTTTAGACAACGACTCACGTACCACAAATAGTGAAATACATTACGACAGTTAGCTTGGGGTGGGGAGTGTGGTGATATAGTGCTAGAACTGTTGGAAGAGGTGAGTTTTGAGGGTGGACTGGAAGGAGGAGAGAGAGTGTTTCTGACGGAGAGAGAGTGGGAGAGTGTTCCAGGTGGATGGACCGTTTACTGAGAAGGAGCGGGGGCCGAAAGTGCTGAGTTTGGCGCGGGGGATGTGGAGGCGGAGAGGGTCGGAGGCGGAGCGGAGGGAGCGGGAAGGAGTGTAGGGGTGAAGTAAGTTGGAGAGATAGGCAGGAGCGCAGTTGTTCAGGGATTTGTAGCAGAGAGACATAATCTTGTATTGGATGCGTTGTGGGATGGGAAGCCAGTGAAGGAGTTTGAGCAGGGGAGTGATGTGGTCGGATTCTTTCTTTCTGAGGACGAGGCGGGCAGCATTGTTCTGGACGCGCTGGAGAGTGAAAGTGGTGGAGTGAGGGAGGCCGGAAAGGAGAGAGTTGCAGTAGTCAATGGGAGATGGGATGAGAGAGACAGCAAGTTTGGTGGCGGCTTCGGTAGTGAGGTATTTTCTGATCTGACTGATGCGGCGGAGGTGGAAATAGCATACCTGGGCCGTGGCGGAGACGAAGCTGGTCATGGAAAAAGAAGAGTCGAGGATAACGCCGAGGTTTTTGGCCGAGTCAGAGAGTGAGATGGGGATGCTGTCGAGTTGAAGGTGGAGAGAGGGAGGGAGCTGGAAGAGTTTCTGGCGAGTGCCTACCAGCATGTTTTGTCGTCGTTCAGTTTAAGCTTGTTTGCTGTCATCCAGTTTTTCACGTCTTCGTAGCAGTCAGCCGTGCGAGTCAGTAGTGAATGAGTGTTGTCGAGTTTGTCTTTGTCTAGTAGTTGTGAGTCGTCAGCGTAGAGGTGGTGGTGTATGTTGTGAGACTGGATGATGTTGGACAGGGGAGAGGTGTAGAGTGTGAAAAGGACCGGCCCAGGACGGACCCCTGGTGGAACTCTGCAGGAGAGCGTGACTGGGTTGGAGGAGACGCCGTCGATGGTGACGGACTGCTGTCTGTCGGAGAGGTAGGAGAGAAACCAGGAGTGAGCAGAGTCAGTGATGCCAAAGGAGTGGTGAAGGCGGTGGAGGAGGATAGAGTGGTCTATAGTGTCGAAGGCGGCAGAGAGGTCGAGTAGCGTAAGAAGGGAGATGTTGCCCGAGTCGGTGGAGAGAAGCAGGTCGTTTAAGATATGTAGAAGGGCTGTTTCAGTGCTGTGATGTTTGCGATAGGCAGACTGGAAGGGACTGAGGAGGTTGTTGTCGGCGAGGTGGAGGTTGAGTTGGTTGAGAACAACCTTCTCAAGAAGCTTGGACAGGAAACAGAGATTGGAGACTGGGCGATAGTTTTTGAGTTCGTTTGGGTCGAGGTTGTGTTTTTTGAGGAGAGGACGGACGATGGCGGACTTGAAGATATCAGGGACGGAACCGTTCTCTAGAGATGTGTTGATGATGTCGGAAATGAAGGGCAGAAGTTTTGGAAGGCCGTCCCGGTAAAGGAACACGCTTAGAAAGGACAAGTACAACGACAGTTATTAAATGTAATGAACAGTAAATTTCTATTGTCTTTCTCTATTGTTTTCATTTTATGCGCTTGACAGTCAATCTGTTTGGTCTGGGTCACACATTCTGTAATTAGACTTCAGGAATGCCTTAAAGCAACCATACACTGAAACAAATGTTACATTCCTCATTTAAAAGAGTTGATGCACACATGGCTGATCTTTGCAGGCAAGAGGCTTAGATCCTCATGGGCCCTTGCATGCCTGCCGAGGGTCCCATGAGGATCTATGCCTCTTGCCGATGAAAGGAGTTTATGTTTGAAAATTGACAGTCGATGAATCAGTCAGCCAAAGAAACACTGAGCACATTGACTCAAGTGTACGCCTAAAGGTGTTTTATTGCGAATAGAGGGGTTGGTGGGTTTTAGGGGCGTGCAGGGAAGGGGGAGGGGGAGTCCAGGTGGTAGGAGGGGATGGTGAGAGAGGTGAGAGAGAGAGAGAGAGAGAGAGAGAGAGAGAGAGAGAGAGAGAGAGAGAGAGAGACGGACAGAGAGAGACAGACAGAGGTCGTGCCTATTGGTAACACTGAGCAACAACAACTAAACAATACCAACTTAAGATAATAATAATAATAATACAATTATTATTATTATTATTATTATTATTATTATTATTATTATTATTATTATTATTATTATTATTATCATTATCATTATTATTATTATTATTAATATTATTATTATTTGATACTATGAAACATTTCTTTTAAATCGATGAACTAATTCGGTACTACCCTTAAACAATCATGGGCTTTCCATCTCTCGATATTGTGTCTTATAGGAAAATGTGTAATTTTTAGATTTGTTTCTTATTTCTTTAGTTTGATTTGGGTTTTGTTATTACCATTATTAATAGAATAATATAATAACAATTATTATTATATTATTATTATTATCATCATCACCATAATCATCATCATTTTACTTTTATTATTATTATTATTATTATCATCATCATCATCATCATTATTAAATTATTAATATCATTATTGTTGTTATTATTATTATTAATTTGGTGCTTATCTGTTGTTTTTCTTTCTTTTTCTATGTGACACTAGCGAGGACAAAATGTAGGTGGGTGAGATAACTGAATAATCTTTCCGTTTATGATATTGTTCATAGGTCAGCGCATACGCCCTACCACTCATAATCATCAATGTACACATTCTGACCACATCCCCACCTCCCCTTGTGATTGGACCTGATAGTCTGCCACAATACATTTCTCGAGTCTTGAGTCAATGATAATATTCTGACATCCTACAACAAAATACAGTTCGGCCATGATAGTTCATGGCGCCAAGCTATTCTGGCACCACTCTTGAACTGTCATGGTCGATTGTAGTCTAATGTATATATTCATAGAGGAAAAAAAAGGTTATTGTTTGAACTTGTTACATTTGGGCTTGGTGTGTTCATACTTCAAGTTTGAACACTTCAACATAAGTAAAATATCTTGCTAAAGATTTGTAAAAATGAAATCACAAGTTAGATTTTTTTTTTTTTTTTTTTTTACTAAATCATGCATATCCTGTTCCTGTACGCTTTATAACTTATGAATAATTTGATTTATACACCGCTTAGCTCATTGATCCTGCAGCTCCCGGTCCTGTGGTTGCACTCACTAGGGGGTCAGGTTTTGTAGCAGACTGTTTGTCACCTTTGGACAATTGTGATTGCGAAATGAAAAGGAATTTTTCTCATGCGAGTGGAGGTCGTGTAGTCTAGGCAAACTTATCGCATGGGAGCCAGAACAGGCAGGGGGTTAATACAAGAATGTTTATGAAATTCATTTTAACTCCGGTTGTGATCTCACATGCCTGTAGACACATTTAATGATTTAGATGCGATACTCATGGCTTTATCTTAAACCATAGTTACACCATACATTTCCTCATAGTTAAGCCGCCGTGAGATGGCCTTCGTTGCCTGCTCGGCGTTAAACCCAAATAACTAAGTAACTCCTCATAGTTAACTCGTTGTGTCCCAGGTACGAAATACCTACGTTTTGGAGTTGTCCTCTGAGGACTGCAGTACAATGCAGGAGACAGATCGGCCATGGTAGTTCAAAGGTGGTGCCAGAATACCTTGGCGCCTATAGGCGCCAAGCTATTCTGGCACCACCTTTGAACTATCATGGTCGATCCATATCTTGCTGTGGTGTGTCGGTACTGAATGAGTTAACATATTCATCTGTTTAGCTTCAAGATGTGTTCTTTACACTTTGCGAAGTTGGGATTCAGAAGTCAGAAGTCAGACATTCCCCGTTTGTTGGACGATTGTCCTTTCAAATTCAGCTGAACATATATATATATATATATATATATATATATATATGTATACAAAGCAAATAATCAAATACAACACGACGGTGTATTAAGAACTTTCCATGTGATAACATCGCATAACTAAAGTATACACACACACGCACGCACACACACTTACACACACACACACACACACACACACACACACACACACACACACACACACACACACACACACACACACACATATCTGTAAAAATTAGAAAAGATTTGATATATGATATACAATAAATATTACTCGTATTGTTGTAGGATATATTTTGTATTGGTTCCCTCACCATTTGTGATTTTTGGAATGAAATACGTGATAGGTTAGCAAATATATTAATATGGTGCCAAAGAGAAAGAAAAATTCAGTAATATGACTTTATCTGTAACAACATACCATTGTCTAGGCATGAAATCTATTCTGTTCTGACAAAAATGTATGCACAAAACCTAAAATGGCATATATATATATAACTCAAATATTCCACCGAAAAACAGCACATTTAATATACAAATTACGGCTAAATTCTTGGAAATGCAAATTTCGCAACAACAACAAAAATCATTAGTGAGTGCGTATAACTGCTCGACATGATTGTGATACTGGAATGCCTTTTTATAGCAAATGCTTAACTCATTCACCCCGGCGGACGTATTTCCCAAATTTTGGAGGCGTCATCTAAAGACTTTGCACCTGTTGCAGGATATGGATCGACCATGATAATTCAAGGGTAGTGCCAGATTAGCTTGGCGCCTTCAGGCGCCAAGCTAATCTGGCACTACCCTTGAATTATCATGGTCGATCCATCTCCTGCTGTAGTGCGTCAGGGCTGAGAGGGTGAAGACAAAATAATGTAAATTCCAGAGATATAGCAGAAACAATTTTTTTTTTAGCAACATTATTTGAAAAAAATCATGTTTCGGATTGCATTTGAAAGTTAAAACTCCACTTCTCACAGCACAAACGTGGCATGGATTGCATTTTAAATATTCCTGTTTTACACAGTAATCATTTATGAAAGTATGAAAGTACTAAATGCTTTCTATGACGATGATAGTAATGTAATAATAATAATAATAATAATAATAATAATAATAATAATAATAATAATAATAATAATAATAATAATAATAATAATAATAATAATAATAATAATGGATATTTATATAGCGGCTAACTTCCTGACGGAGGTCTAGGTGCTTTACAATAGACATATAGTATGCAAAAATAAATATACAAATACGTATTAACAAAATAGAAGAACAAAACTAAACAGACACAGAAACACTGGTGTGTACGTGCACATACACGAACACACACACACACACACACACACACACACACACACACACAGACACACACACACACACAAATAAATACTCCGCTGTCAAATGTTAAGATATTGTCTTGGAATTTTAGGCTGTAGGCAAGACTGTCTACAGTCACGTCCAACATTGCAAGACCAAATCTTACAGTTTGAGAGAGCTGTGCTTATTTGAAATCATGACCATGTTCAGGGTAGTCCTCAATTAATTGTATGTGGTTATATGTTAATACAGTTTAATTGTGGTCAAAGTCAAAGTCAAAAAATGTTCGTATTGATGTTGGCAAATTGGCCATTTTCACATGGAGAGCGTATATATAATTAATATTAATGATTTAGATGCGATACTCATGGCTTTATATTAAATCATAGTTACACCATAAATCTGCTCATAGTTAACCCATTGTGTCCCAGGTACGAAATACCCACGTTTTGGAGTTGTCCTCTGAGGACTGCAGTACAATCCAGGAGACAGATCGACCATGATAGTTCAAGGCTGGTGCCAGAATAGCTTGGCGCCTATAGGCGCCAAGCTATTCTGGCACCACCCTTGAACTATCATGGTCGATCCATATTTTGCTGGGGCGTGCCGGGACTCTGAATGAGTTAACATATACATATATATATATATCGTCTCTCAAAGCATTTGAAATGAGACCATGCGAAGTGTTTTGTTCTAGAGGCATTTCACAGAATAAGAACTGAGTACATAATAGACTTTCACGGTTGTTGTGTGTCTACAAGTGCCAACAAAAACAAATCTGGACACAAGTCTCTATACTTCGGACAGTGAGAAACTACATGTGCTTCGTCTTCGATAGTTTGCGGCCAAAATGGACAGTCGTTCATTCCATCAATAACGCTTCGAGGAAAAAAAAAAAAAAAAAAAAAAAAAAAAAACGATTTCTGTGTGTGTGTGTGGATATCTCTTATCCCGAGCCTAAAGCGAACTAGGACATGTCTGAAACATTTTAATCGAATATCTCTGAAATAAGATTGAGGTTCCAGAGTGAACTTATACGTTCTGTAGGCCTACAGCCGTCAACGCTGACTGTCCCTGAGGCCGGCGAACCATTCTTGATGAGAAACATCAACAAGCCTCTGTTTAAACTTATTGTGTCCCCTAGTACGAAATCCCCACATTTTGGGGTTAATAATAATAATAATAATAATAATAATAATAATAATAATAATAATAATAATAATAATAATAATAATAATAATAATAATAATAATATAATAATAATAATAAATAATAATAATAATAATAATAATAATAATAATAATAATAATAATAATAATAATAATAATAATAATAATAATAATAATAATAATAATAACGTATATTTGTAAGACGCCTATACTTTCGATAGAAAAGCTCTAGGCGCCGTACAAACGACATACTAGCATACATACACCTTGCATCAGACAACACAAATATAGTCCCTAACATACACACTCACGCAACAAGATATACAAGAAAAATGAAGAATAACAAAGAGAACACACAAACAAAACAAATGCTCACACACAAAATGACACACGTGTACCATAAAACCAACAACGGACACACCAGACAGCCCTCACCGACAACGAAATGTTGACAAAAAGAAGAATTACAAAGGTGTATGCACGTTTAAAGGAATAAATGCGTCTTTAAAGACTGCCGGAAACTATTGGCTGGTTCAACATATCTGAGGGACTGGGAGTTTATTCCAAAGAAATGGTCCTTGGTATGAGAAAGACCTCTTGCCAAAAGACTTAGTTCCCACAGTCGGAAAGCGTAATAGTTTAATGTCTGCTGAGGAACGGAGTTGTCTTGAAGGTGTGTACAAATGAAGAAGGTCAGAGTTGTCTCTGATAACTGCATTACAATTCAGGAGACAGATCGACCATAATAGTTCAAGGGTGGTGCCAGAATAGCTTGGCGCCTATAGGCGCCAAGCTATTCTGACACCACCCTTGAACTATGATGGTCGAGCCATATCTGGCTGTGGTGTGTCGGGACTAAATGGGTTAACTCTGACGAAAAGTGCCTTTCATTCCCTACTCCTTGGTTCACCCAAACAAAGTTAAAACCTGTATTTTGTATAGAGTGGCGCGTACTTTTAATGTCCAGTTTAGCTTCCCATTGACAGCAACAGATACATGCTTGCTTTGGAATACGATCGGTATCCGTCTTGATGATTCTAAGGCAAACACGAACAGTTCTGATACAACAATTTTGGTCATTTACTGTGTCAGAAACTCTTTAACTCATTTAGCCCGACGGCCGTATTTCCCAAATTTTGGAGGCCGGCGTCATCTAATGACTATGCGCCAGTTGCAAGAGATGCATCAACCATGATAATTCAAGGGCAGTGCCAAATTAGCTTGGCGCCGACAGGCGCCAAGCTAATCTGGCACTACCCTGAATTATCATGGTCGACCCATCTCCTGCTGTAGGGCGTCAGGGCTGACTGGATTAACAGAATGAGTTGTAATGTCTAGATTCACAAAATAATGCCTCTGAAGACAACAGGAGTGTTGGTTCTACAGTGATAGTTCAAGAGATGGTAGCGCCAAGACATTTTGACATCACCCTTGAGCTGTCAAACCAATGAGCACAAGGTCATCGGGCCGAAGTCGGCCATCGTTGGCCCGATGACCTTGTGTGCATTGGGAAGGATCGGTCCATGCAGTCAGTTGATGCAGGTGAGTGTGATGTCTGAATGCGTTACAATTTGACCATGTTGCGATCAGAAGCTTCATCGAAATAATACACTACTTCCACAAAGCACATGTCTGCACTAATTTGACAAAAGACAGTAAGTCCATTCGTTTGAAAAGCGCGAATACACTGCAAATTAGGGCATTTGCATTATTGTGAAATATGTAATATCGTGCGCTCTTATCTTACAATTCAACAATTTTATCATCCCAGTGCCATCGTGCGCTCAGCGTTTACACCAGATAACCTTGATATCAGTATCGTAATTTATTCATGATCGGGGTAGTTGCAGATTTTATTGCTTAGGTTTCGTTTTTTTCCGCAAGACTTTGCCTGACTCTTTGACAAAATAAGGTGCTATATACGTTTACAAAGGTGTGGAAAGGCGTTTTGTGTCTAAGCAAAAGTTTGACTTTATTTTAAGCTACATTTTTATTTTAAACTACAGGTGTCATTTCCGAGTCATATGGCGGCAGATATTTCAAGATGGCGCATGACACTTCATTGCCACTCCCGTGTGCCAAGGTTATGGACTTGATAAGAGGGAGGGGAAAAGGGATGTGTCCTAAAAACTGTTGTCACCAAAAAGGTGAGAATTATGTAAATTCTGTTTCTTTACAGAAATGTAATTAGGGACAATGTGCCGAAAAGACGTGTCATGCCGTATTGTAGATTGTACTTCCAATATCAAACAAACTGTCTCGCCCTCCCCGAAATACCAAACCCCACTCCTCGCACACTCTTACACAATACACACTGTGCCTGAGTCATCCCAGTCTGACCTTCCAGAATTCGGTTTTCACGTATGATCACAATTACAATTGAGTTCTGTGTGCATGTACCTATGTGCGTGATTTATGCTCACAGAACATGGCAGCGTAATTGATTCAGACATATTGATTCTTTTACAAGTTTCTTGTTCAAGAAGTTTAGTTCTGAAGTTCGTGAGGTTGCTTTTCCAAGATGGTGCATGTAACCTTCATCACCCCACCCCCAAAATGACAAACTAAATTTGATCGTAATTACGACTGGTTTGTAAGCCGGCCTGTGATTTTGATCGTAATTACGACTGATTTGTAAGCCGGCCTGTGATTTTGATCGTAATTACGACTGATTTGTAAGCCGGCCTGTGATTTTGATCGTAATTACGACTGGTTTGTAAGCCGGCCTGTGATTTTGATCGTAATTACGACTGATTTGTAAGCCGGCCTGTGATTTTGATCGTAATTACGACTGATTTGTAAGCCGGCCTGTGATTTTGATCGTAATTACGACTGATTTGTAAGCCGGCCTGTGATTTTGATCGTAATTACGACTGATTTGTAAGCCGGCCTGTGATTTTGGACTTTACGACTGCAAGCCATAAGGTCCAAAATCACAGACCAGTTTGCAGTTTGGAACTTGTTCCAGACAGTTTGATGCTTTACAAAGCGGTTTCTAGTTCGTGAGATCGCCATTTCAACATGGCGTCTCACACGTCATCGCCCCACCCCAACCGGCTGATCACGTTTGAAATGATTTTTGTGTGCACGGTTGTGATTTTGAAACTTACTGCTTAAAGCCGTAAGGTCAAAATCAAAGACCAGCGCATATTTTTGTAAATGATTCAAACATATTAAAGTTGTAGGTAGTGTCTTGTTCAAGAAGTCTAGTTCGCAAAAATCGCCGTTTCAAAGATGGCGTCTTCCACGTCTCCGCCCCACCCTAAAATGTTTCCACTTTTAAGTTCGCTTTGTTCACACTTAACTACTGAATAATTTCAATGAATATTATCATAATAACAGAACTTTTTTTATTATTTCAATGTATTACTTTAAAATGGTCGGGGGGAAAAGAAGATTTGCACAAGTTAATAAATATTCGTATCATTCAAAATGAATGCGTCCAAAACGTCATCATATTGTGTGCTCTGCGTGTGAAGGCAAAAGACAGTGAGTCCATTCAGTGAAAAGCAACATTTGCATTGTATTATATTGAACAATTTGCTTTTCACAAAGCTGGACTTACTATTTTAACCCTTCACAATAAACCCCAAAATAAAACAATAAACCCCAAAATCAGCGCTGACCTTCACAGGGCAGCGCTGATCTTAGGGTTTTTTTTTTTTTTATTTTGGGGTTTATTGTGAAGGGATAAAATAGTAATTCCAGCTTTGTCCCTTCACAATAAACCCCCAAATAAAATATAAACCCTAAGATCAGCGCTGCCCTTCACAGGGCAGCGTTGATCTTGAGGTTTATATTTTAATATTTTACCTTATGACTAAGTACCATCAAGTGTAACACCACAGACTAACACAAGTACTCGTTTTCATTTCAGCACTGTTACTGGTTACTGAAACTAAATAGAACTCAATCGTTTGCTTCTTGTCCGGAGACCTCAGTGCCTGATCTTCGTGACAAGGGATAGACTTTTACACCCCGGTCGTAAAAGGAAGCTCTCTGAAAACGATGTTTGCGGAAAAGAACAGGCACATCGTTACATGCTGCTGACACATTGTCTCAAAATTAGCGTATTCATTTTTTGAAAAAAATCTATACAGCATGCAACAAATTATGTTCACCGCTACAGTGGCGTAGGAACTATGGTCATACGCCCTCTGAATACGGTTTGGCTAGAGCATCTTTGTTCATCCCTTATTTGTGTGTGCAGTCCTTGTCTTGGTCCTCCATACGTAAAATTCTACTTTGGACGTACCTACTCCAAGCCAATGCTTTCACCGCCTTTTCAAACTCAAATTATGAAATAATCAGCATAAGTTAGTTAGCTAGTTGCTTGGGTTTAACGCCGAGCAGGCGACTACGGACATCTCACGGCGTTAATCAACATATAAATTATAAATAACATCGTGCTGCCACTGAACATGTTACACTGGAAAGGCTGTTATCCCATAAGAAATGTATTGACAAAAAAAGTTCATGAAATGTTCTTGTATCATCCCCCGCCCCCACCCCACCACCCCCCATCACCCCCACCCCCACCCCGCCCCACCCCATCGTTCACCCCTACCCACACCCTTTGATTTTGGTTTACATGTTTGTCTATATTTCCGCTTTAAAAAATCTCCATATGCCCACTGCTTTATGTACAGTTCCAAGCACGATCACGTTAGCTTTTACTCGCATCGTGAAAAAAGGGATATAAAACCCATGTCTGGAGTAAACTTGCATACTTTCTTTTGATACTATTTGGGAGAAGAAAAAAAAATTGGCACAACAAACTGACGTTAACAACCCATAACTTCCTCCAGTCTTTAAAACTTCCCGTGAAAGAGTTCCCTTTTATTGTAGCAATAGCGTCTGATTTGCTGTGAACAAAATTAATGGTCATCCAAGGACGATAGGAACACCGAGGTCCCCGTATAATGGACGTGTTGAAAGGTTTATCACAATCGCCGGACCTCCCCTTTGTAATTCATATGACGTGTGTGCTGGTTTGTGATTTTGAACCTTACGGCCGTAGGCCATAATGTTCAAAATCACAGACCAGCACACAATTATTGACGTGAGATACTTGTATATTTTCTCGTTTATGCATGTCTCGGCAGGTGGCAACACTGAGCATTCCATTACCGTGTGAAGTTTAGCCTACGCTCTGTGTACGCCCACAACAAAACTTCCGACGATGGCCTACAAGGCGCTACTGTTTTACACGATAATTGCTTTCCAGACCAATAAACATATAATTGTAGTGTATCGATATGTTCCCAGTAACATTCAGTATCAGTTTTACATAACTTTACATCTGATTACGGCATATGTGTGACAATTTTTCGTCTGCAATCTCCGCAAAAGTTTTTTTTTTTTTCAAAATGGCTGCCGGGCACAGGCAATCTTCGTAAGCTTGGGTCCAACGAAATCGTGAAATTAGACAGTATTCAAGAACACATTTATACTCCTAGTCGTAGGTATCAATGCTCACCCCAAAATATATTAATAAAACAAAAAAAAAACGGAACTAAATCAACTTAATTTCGCTGTAAAATATGCTTTTATGTGTCATTTGGCATGTTCGTACACAACGGAAGTGGGCACGATTCTAAAAGTTGTAATTAGGCCAGGATTTTCTATAATTTCAGTGGGACATTCATATGCTTAGTGTATATTCTGCATAAGGGACCAAAAAAAAAAAAAAAAGAGTAATGGCTGAGTTTGTGATTAACAGTGAACTAATCATGAACATGATAACAATAAAAGAAAATGTTTACAAAGGTAGCTCGTGTCTTTTTCTCTCAGTTCGGGAATCCGATGCGGCATAAACAAAAACCGAAGTTTCTAAATGGATTACATGGATAAAATATTTTCAGAAAATGAGAATTTAATCAGATTTGTTTATGGGCACCTGCCACTGGGTGCACTGTTGCTTCGCGGTGCAGAGACAGCATTGAGCAATAGGGTTTTTACTGACGACAGGTAAAATTATACGACAGTTGGATCCGCGATGGGGCAGGGGTATCGTGCAGAATATCAGGCCTACAAGTCTGTCTAAATTCTTTCTGATGGGACTAGCAAAGAGGGCAACGTTCTGAATAATACAATTTGGGGTGACAATAGCTGTTTGAGGCTTTCCGGGGGGGGGGGGGGGGACTCTCTGTTACGTAAATTACGTATTACCCCCGTCCCTGCCGATAAAACTAAATCTGATCCAACTGCAAGAGGCGTAGATCTTCATGAGCCCCCGCAGTTGCTGGCACCATTGTGTATCCTTGTTCCTTGGACGGCTGGGGACCTTTGGTGTTTAATTCACGCAGATTTCAGAAACACAATCTCCATCTACTGGCTTTAAAGGGGTTTATTGATAGAGACTCAGATTTGTTAATAAACTGCAAAATCAGAAAAGTGGCCAAGAAATGGAGGAGGGGAGAGGAGGTGGTGGCGGGAGAGGGTTGGCAGGGCCTTCAATGGAGGGGTAAGGTTGTGGATGCCCGGACAAACATTTCAAAGCAGTCTGTACCTCATAATTATAACTCATTGCGCCCGAGGTACGAGACACCCACATTTTGGAGTTATCCTCTGAGGACTGCATTACAATTCAAGAGACAAATCGACGATGCTAGTTCAAGGGTGGTGGCAGAATAACTTGGCGCCTTTAGGCGCCAAGCTATTCTGCCACCACCCATGAACTATCATATTCGAGCCATATCTTGCTGTGGTTTGTCGCGGGCAGAATGATTTAACGGGTGAAAAATATGGCGATTGAGAGAAATAGGAAGATTTGCAGGGAAGGTATTGCCCGTAATCTTAGAACAAAGTGAGACACGAATACGTGTGTGTGTGTGTGTGATGGTGTGTGTGTGTGTGTGTGTGTGTGTGTGTGTGTGTGTGTGTGTGTGTGTGTGTGTGTGTGTGTGTGTGCGTGCGTGCGTGCGTGCGTGCGTGTGTGTGTGTATGTGTGTGTGTGTGTGTGTGTGTGTGTGTGTGTGTGTGTGTGTGTGTGTGTGTGTGTGTGTGTGTGTATGTGTGTGTGTGTTTTCTTTCTTTAGTTTCTTTTTCTTTCTTTCTTTTGTGTGTGTGTGTTAGGGGGGGGGGGGTGCGGATAGTGGGGAGAGGGGAGGGTTGGTTTAAGGAATGTGAAAAAAGCCAGTTATTTTTTTTATCTGCTTTCGTTGCGTTGAATTGACAAAGGAGATTTTACTATTGTGGTTGATACGTCAACAGCTTTGTTCGTGGTCAAATTTCGGGCACTTCGCTAGCCAGTTGGTCAAATAGTCAGTCAGTCAGTTTGTTTGTAATTTTGTTATTTGTTTGTTTGTTTGCTTTTTTCTGTTTTGTTTGTTTGTTTGTTTGTTTGTTTTCTGTCTTCACTTGTTCGGCTGGTCGGTCGGTATTTCAGTCATTCATTTGGCCATTCATCAAGGGTGCCGTCTGTGTACCCGCCTGCCTCTCGCTTTTCCTCCTTTTCAGGCGTCGTGAGGGCCGCAGACAATACCCCACTACAGGTACTACAGGCTTTTTAAAAAAAAAATCGGGACTCGAGGAAATGCTTCCAGCCAAAAGAATTAGCACAATAGTAGTCTTCACAATAGAAGCCTTCACAATAGTAGTCTTCACAATAGTAGTCTTCACAATAGTAGTCTTCACAATAGTAGTCTTCACAATAGTAAAAGTCTTCACAAAAGTAGTCTTCACAATAGTAGTCTTCACAATAGTAGTCTTCACAATAGTAGTCTTCTGTGTGTGACTGTGCTCACTGGTTTGAGTCCTGGCCAGTATTTAGCACCCCTCCCCCCTGCCACCCCCGCCACCCCCCGCCCCCCACCCCAAAACCTACCCCACCTCAGAAACAAAACAAAAAAATCCAATAGTGAGCGCATGCACTCAGTGACTGGTATATTCTGCCCATTCTGCCCTGACGCACTACAGAAGGCGTCATCTAATGACTATGCACCAGTTGCAGGAGATGGATCGACCATGATAATTCAAGGGTAGTGCCAGATTAGCTTGGCGCCTGTCGGCGCCAAGCTAATCTGGCACTACCCTTGAATTTTTTTTAACCCATTCAGCCCTGACGCACCACAGCAGGAGATGGGTCGACCATGATAATTCAAGAGTAGTGCCAGATTAGCTAATCTGCCACTACCCTTGAATTATCATAGTCAATCCATCTCCTGCAACTGGTGCATAGTCATTAGATGACGCCTCCCAAATTTGGGAAATTTGTGAGTCTGATGGCTCAGGCTTTGGCGCTTTGCGATGGCAGAGGTGATGGTTGTTGTTGTTGTTGTTGTTGTTGTTGTGTGTGTGTATGTGTGTGTGTGTGTATGTGTGTGCGTGCGTGCGTGCGTGCTTGCGTGCGTGCGTGTGTGTGTGTGTGTGTGCGTGCGTGCGCGCGCGCGTGTGTGTGTGTGTGTGTGTGTGTGTTGTGTGTGTGTGTGTGTGTGTGTGTGTGTGTGTGTGTGTGTGTGTGTGTGTGTGTGTGTGTGTGTGTGTGTCTGAGTGCGTCCGTGCTTCAAATCGTGTATCAGTCATAGTGCGTGTGTCGGTGTGTCACTGTTTGACCAAACCACGTTCGTCCGTGCGTGGGTGGGTGCCGTAGCCACTACCTGTACCGCAGACCCATATTTCACACACTTCGCCAAATCCATGCAGTCAAGACAGTTCAAGGGTAGTGCCCGATTAGCTTGGCGCCTTGACAGGCGCCAAGCTAATCGGGCACTACCCTTGAACGTTCATAGTCGATCTCACTCGGACTATACTGACAGGCACTGCTTATCAGACGATGATGAAATACGATTACTTGGCTCTGGACATGAAAAAACGTACATTAATGGGTCCATTAGTGGTCTGATTCTGGTGACCACGCGTGTGGGCGTATATAGGTGTGTTTGTGTGTGTGTGTGTGGATGGGGAGATGGGGGGGGGGGTGAGTAGGCGTGTATGCGTAGGTAACTAACAGTAACACTAGCACTGTTCCTTTATTTAGACAAGCCGCACCAGTTTAGTACTGTATGTATAAAAAAAAGAAAAGTGCCATTGCTAAACTATAAAGCACTGTACTGAAGAAATGAGCACATGTTATGGAGTTGGAAACTTTGCCACTCAGCATGGGTGTACTTGTGTGTCTTTTATGGAGTTGGAAACTTTGCCACTCAGCATGGGTGTACTTGTGTGTCTTTTATGGAGTTGGAAACTTTGCCACTCAGCATGGGTGTACTTGTGTGTCTTTTATGGAGTTGGAAACTTTGCCACTCAGCATGGGTGTACTTGTGTGTCTTTTATGGAGTTGGAAACTTTGCCACTCAGCATGGGTGTACTTGTGTGTCTTTTATGGAGTTGGAAACTTTGCCACTCAGCATGGGTGTACTTGTGTCTTTTATCAGAACAACGTCGGCTCTTTACCAAATTACACTGGACGAAAAAGGCGGACCTCTCTCTCTCCATCTCTCTTTCTCTGTGCGTGCGTGCGTGCGTGTGTGTGTGTGTGTGTGTGCGTGCGTGTGTGTGTGTGTGTTTGTGTGCGTGTGTGTGTGTGTGTGTGTGTGTGTGTGTGTGTGTGTGTGTGTGTGTGTGTGTGTGTGTGTGTGTGTGTGTGTGTGTGTGTGTGTGTGTGTGTGTGTGTGTGTGTGTAAGTGTGTACGTCTAGGCACTTACAATTCAAATACAGCGATCAAAATTCTGTAACTCAGTAGCTGACTGGCCTTCGTTGTCTGTACTGTGTTTGCTTAATGGCGTAAATCCGTGCTGTTCGTGAGTGTGTGTGTTGGGTTCAGGCGCGCGCTTGAGCGATTCCCCAAATTGAGAAAAGGCCTATATAACGGTATTATTATTATTATTATTAAGTGTGAGACTGCTAAATTAGCCGGCCTTTGATGATCAAGTTTTGCCTTTCCATTAAAATTTTCAATTAGCTTATATATTATGCGCGTGTGAGTGTTGTGTGAGTGCGTGTGCAAGGACATGATTGAAAACAGGTCTGTATACCTAATAATTTATCCTTGAGAAATAAAGTTTCATTTCAATTTTTCATTTCATCTCTCTCTCTCTCTCTCTCTCTCTCTCTCTCTCTCTCTCTCTCTCTCTCTCTCTCTCTCTCTCTCTCTCTCTCTCTCTCTCTCTCTCTCTCTCTGTTATAATAGTAACTTCTGGGTCATCTTCGTGGTGATTAATGATTCCAATGAGGGTCAACGAATAATTTTGTTCGTCTTCCTTCTTCCCTTTCTCTGTTTGCCTTGCTCGTGAAAATGTTGTGACCAAAATATTATTTAGCATCAAAACTCGTATTGATTCAGGAACCATAATCCACAGCCAAAAGTCTTAATTAATCGTATAATTCTACACTAGTTGTAACATGAATACTGCCCTATGACAGCAGTTCCATTTTTTGTGAAAAGCGAGATTTTCATTGCAAAGCAAAATCTTGCTTTTCACCAAAAAAGGGACTTTTGCGTTGACAGTGCAGAATACACAATGACCTGGGGTTACTCAACAAGAGTAGAAAATAGTACATCCGCAGAGAACCAACCACGCGACTACATGCAATTTCATTCACCCCGATCAATCCGACTGTGCTCAATATTTGTACCCCATCCTTCGTTTTCAGTCGTGGTTACTAAGTTTGTGAATGAAACTCGAGCGGGCTGCATTGCAAAACACTACGAGCATGTGAATGGGATTTTGCAATGTGTTAAACGGGCATGTGGAGTAATAACGCACCAGAAAACTGGGGTCAGCGGTGTTTTTCGCAATATCTGTGCCTCTCGGTATCAGAGTCCTTAGTTACCGTTGTGGCGGCAAAGCGTAAATGATAGTAATACACATTATGTCTCAGTGAGGCGTAGATCCTCATGAGCCCCCGCGTAATGCTAAAACTGGAGTTTTTCGCTTGATCAGTTTCTATCAGCGTCCTTGGTTGTGGCGACGGGAAGGATTACATTTCACACAAGCGGCATAGATCCTCATCAGCCCTGCGTCATGCGGCTAAAACTGGAGTTTTTCGCGTGGTCAGTTTCTATCAGCGTCCTTGGTTGTGGCGACGGGAAGGATCATACATTTCACACAAGCGGCATAGATCCTCATGAGCCCCCGCGTTACGCGGGGGCTCATGAGGATCTATGCCGCTTGCTAACTCCGATTTGGCCCTCATTTACACGTGACACCATTTTCTTGCGGGGGAGATGTCTCCTATCAGCTCAGTTTTGATAATGAAATAGTAGTAAAAGTAGTAACAGCGATTGCAACACAGCTTGTTTGGGTTTTTAACCTTGCGTAAACTCGCACCGTCAGACGCTTAGTTGTTCCACACTTGCCGCTCCTCTCGGCTTGTGGAATGCGAGTGTGTGAAAATTTGACCTGTGAGATAAACTAGATTTGTGTGTGGGGTTCCCGTACACGTGTTTGTGCCAATAGTTCGTTAACCCCCTCAGACTGCCAGTGCCGGACAGCGCTGAAGACTGTGTCTATGGAAAGAAAATCCCAACACTAAAAAGAGGCACGCTTTGAAAAGGACATTTACAACACAAGTTATTAACACACTATGATTCTACCCCAGGACCGAAACTTCCCCCAAATTTTCACGGTGCCCTCAGAAGGACTGTATTACAATTCCAGAGACAGATCGAGCATGACAGTTCGAGGTTGGTGCCAGAATAGCTTGGCGCCTATGGGCGCCAAGCTATTCTGGCACCACCCTTAAACTAATTACAATCATGTTCGATCCATGTCTTGCTGTGGTGTGTCGTGGCTGAATGAGTTAAGCTTTTAAAAAGAAAAGATAAGTACATGAGTAGAGCATAGCGAACTTGTATGCAGGGGCGGATCGGGGGGCGGAGGGGGAGGGGGGCAGGGGGCGTTGAGGGGTCCAGAGGTTACGGCCCGCCCCCCCCCCCCCCCCCGCCTTCCCCAGACCAAAAATTCTTTAAAATGCCACAACAATGTCCCTCTTTGGGGGGTTGAACCCCCCCCCCCCTCCTCCTCCCCGTTGTTTGATATTTTGGCGACTGGTGAGAGTCTTGGTGAGATAAAATTGTCCTTTCTAATCGTGTTTCTTTCCTTAGAATTTTCTTTACATTTTACTCGCAGGGCAGGAAGCTTGTTTATATGGATTTCTTTTTTAAGCCGTTTTAAGGGAAGTTGGATACAAAGTGGATTTCAGCAAGAGGCATAGATCATCATGAGCCCCCGCAACTACGAGGGCTCATGAGGATCTATACCTCTGGCAGTTGGGTGATGTTCAGTTTTTTTGGTCAGTGAATGGAACTAATAGTCCGCATTTAGCGTGTGGCCGTTTAGTGCACATTCTTGTCATTGTGGTCTTGTATGGTGACAGATTTGGACACTCTGTACTGAGACGTCGTATATTTCTAGAAAGTGTGGGACACATCTTTTTCTAAACATAACAAAGCACAAAACGCATTTAATTTGAACAAGGCTACACCTTTGGCCGTGCAGTCACGTACAGGTTTTTTTGCAATCCTTAAAATCATTGGGACATACAGTCCCAAGGCGCTAAAGGCCATCGGGCCGATGTCGGCCGCCGTTGGCCCGGGCACAACCGTGCGTGGGCCAACGGCGGCCGACGTCTCCCCGATGGCCTTTACGCATTGGGGTGGGTTTGGAACCGGCCGGCGAGGGGGGAGGGGAGGGTAGCGGGGCAAGAGGGAGGGGGGGGGGGCCTCCCCACTCCCCCTACATTGAAAATGGAGAGGAGCTCAGGGGAAAGGGGGGGGGGGGCAGCTGATCTCTGCCAAAACCATCCTATCCAATAATTTTGGAGAGAAAAACAATCGTATCGATTTTTATTTTAATGTTTGATTTTTTTCTGCAGCCAGCCTAGAAAGTAATACGTCAGGCACGCTGAGAACAATGCAAAGAAAAACACCTTCCTACGCTAGTGGCCTGCTCACGCCGGCAACGCTATGCGACACTTTGGCAGCAATTGATGCGGGGCGCCTTGGGTGAATTAACAGTTGGCTTTCTTTCTTTCTTTCTTTCGAATGTTTGACCGTGTTTGAGTGTTTGTGTTTTAAGCCGTAGGCGACACGGAGAACAAGGTGTTATGTCAAAACAGAAAACAATTACTGAACAGCAAAATAATCATTCAGAGTGCTATCATCACTCATTTTAGTTCAATTTTCTTTTTTGGTGGGGGTCTGAAGGGTGCAAAGCGAGTGTGACATTGGGGGAGGGCTGAGGAGGCCCCCGGGACTCGCGGGTTGCGAAGGTTTGTGTAAGTGTGCAGTTTATCCGTTCCCTACCACTGCACGCAATGTTTTTGTTTCCGAAACCTGTGTTTATTCAACGACCCAAATCCCCAACCGTCCAAGAAACGTGGATGCAAACTGGTCTCAGCAAGAGACATAGGTCCTCATGAGCCCCCTCGACAGCGGGGGCTCATGAGGATCTATGTCTCTTGCAGTTGGGTCGGGTTCACGGCTTTGGGGGGGGGGGGGGGGAGCATTGAAGGAGGTACCGGCGTGTAGGTGTGTGATTGGGGTGGCTATCAGCTCAGTTGAGAAGTATATGATAGGCCCTACATGTTCTGACAATGAAGAAGGGAATGGCTTTCACTGGTGCGCTCTTGTGTTTCAGACATTAGTGAGATTCGTGTACATTTACGCATGTACGTATTCATGCACAGTTACTCGCAAACAGATATACATACACCCAGGCAAGCACGCGTGCGTACGCGAGCACAAAGACATTTGAGCACTTGACAAATACACAGACAATATACATACAATACAAAGTTCTGTCCATCTGTCATACCTGTCTCCTTCTACTGGCCCTGTCTATCTTTCCGAGCTTGTTCATTTGTACACACCTTCACTGCAGACAGCTCCGTTCCTCAGCAGACATTAAACTATCACGCTTTCCCACTGTGAGAACTAAGTCTTTTGGCGAGAGGTCTTTCTCATACCAAGGACCATTTCTTTGGAATAAACTCCCAGTCCCTCAGATATGTTGAATCAGCCAATTGTTTCCGGCAGTCTTTAAAGACGCATTTATTCCTTTAAACGTGCATACACCGTTATAATTCTTCTTTTTGTCAACATTTCATTGTCGGTGAGGGCAGTGTCTGGTGAATCTATTGTTGGTTTTATGGTACACTTGTGTCTTTTTGTGTGTGAGCATTTAGTTTGTTGGTGTGTTTTTTTGTTTTTTTTTTTTGTTCTTCTTATTTTTCTTCTTTATCCTGTTGCGTGGGTGTGTATGTTAGGGACTATGTATGTGTTGTAGGATGCAAGGTGTATGTATGTTAGTATGTTATTTGTACCACGCCTAGAGCTTTTCTTTCGAAAGTATAAGCGCCTTAGAAATATACATTATTATTATTATTATTATTATTATTATTATTATTATTGTTGTTTATTACTCCTGCATGCAAATCAACAAACGTTTTTATTCGCGCGCACACGCACGCGAGCACATCCACAAACATTGTTATTCGCACGCACACACAAAGCACACACAAAGCACACACACTCACTCACTCACACACACACACACACGCACACACACACACACACACACACACACACACACACACACACACACACACACACATACACACACACACACACATCAAATGACTTTCGTATTTGCGCGCGCACGTATGCACCACAGCAACATACGTTCTTATTCCCGCTCACACACACGCACGAACACACAAAAGACACATACTCGCTCACGCACATCAGCAGACGTTCTTATTTTGCGCGGACACGCACGCACGCACATCAACAGGCGTTCTTACTCTCGCGCGCGCGCAAACACGCACGCACGCATGCATGCACTCACACACACACACACACACACACACACACACACACACACACACACACACACACACATATATATATATATATATATATATATATATATATATATATATATATATATATATATATATATATATATATATATATATATATATATATATATATATATATATATATATATATATATATATATATATATATATATATATATATATATATACGCGCACGCACGCACGCAAGCACGCACACACACACACACACACACACACACACACAACTGAATCCAGACCCAAAAGTTGACTGGCCAATAAATAGTGTTGTAACTGTCTTTTCTAAGCGTGTTTCTTTCTCCGTTGGGTTCTTCTCACACACAACTGAGACTGAACATACTTGTCACCAAACCTATCGACATAATTTATTGACTTCGTCTGAAAAATACGCCTACAACTTTCGTGACGAGCACAAGTTGAAGTCCTTGTCACACCTTGATGATGCCGGCAGCTAGCAACAGAGGGGGAAGTATCAGTGAGCAAAATGTCATCGTGCCGACGCCGGCCTTAACTGACCCGCGCACGGCCGTGTGCGGGTCAGCTAAGGCCGGAATCGGCCCGAGGACCTTTCGCTCGCCGGGAGACACGCGTTGTTACGTACTCTTACGAAACTCCTTGTGAAGCGGGGTGGTTTTAGGAAGGTCTTCCAGGGCAATGAGGAAGATTGAGACATATTGAACGTGGGCGTATGTGTTACTACACCGGGTACTTATCGGGTACAGGGATTACTATAAGGTGGACAGGCCTGTGGTTTTGGTCGTTAAGTTCAAATTCACAAACCGGCGCTAGCGTGCACATCTGACTTCACATTTCTTTTCATTTTACGCGCGCGGTACTGATTTGAACTAAACATTTGGAAAAGCGAAGACAACAGTCGATGTGATTTTTCCGTCGTCTTTTTTGTCGGGGCAAAAGTTATATTTTATACAGATTAAATAACAAAATATGAAGCTTTATAAAGTCTGGTTTATTTTTAGGGGGATTTTCTTTGTTCCTGTTTACTGTCAGTTGTCGATTACTTTCATCTGGAGAGATTTATTGCGAAATACAAGTGTTGAAATAGGGACAGTGAATGTGTTGTGGGTATGTCGACAAATACTTTAAGACTTTGTTACGAGGGCTTGTTGAAAATGCTTGGATTCTAGGCACGGCTGCTGTCTTAACGACTTTTAACTCTTTGACTCCCAGAACTAAATTACTTCCATTTCTCAGATCGAAATTCATTTAGTTCTTGGAGCCAAAGGGTGATGTTTGACTGACAGGCGGAAGATTTTTTTCAGTGCGTAATAATTTCATGGCATGGTGTCTCAAATATTTTGTCCAAGTAGCCTACTTGTACTGTGAGTTGGCTCCTTTTCTGCACTTTAACCCGTTCACTTCCAGTTGTCCTAGCTGTCCCAGGAACATGGATTCAAAGTGGTGTCAGCAAGAGGCATAGATCCTCATGAGCCCCCGCAATTGCGGGGGCTCATGAGGATCTATCCCTCTTGCAGTTGGGTAGTGTTCAGATTTTCTCGACACTGAACGGGTTAAATTTTATACGTGGTTGCTTTTTTTTTAATTTTTTTTTAATGACATATATTTGACCTTATGTGCAGATTGTAGTACTTTGTTTTAATGGAGTGTTAGTCTTTATCTCATTCAGCCCGACGCACGTATTTCCCAAATTTTGGAGGCGTCGTCTAACCACTATGCACCTCTTACAGGAGATGGATCGACCATGATAATTCAAGGGTAGCGCCAGATTAGCTAATCTGGCATTACCCTTGAATTGTAATGGTCGACCCATCTCCTGCTGTGGTGCGTCAGGGCTGAATGGGTTAAAAATGATAACCTATAGAAACCTTCGGCTTTGTCGCCTGGTGTTTGTTGCTCATGATAAAAACGTGGATTCTTTGGCCAATAAACTGGAAGAATTAATTCAATTAAAATTAGTCAATATGTCATAGGCTAACTTCTAAAACTTATATATATTCCATGTTCAGTATTTTTATTATTTCTCCACTTGATGTTCCTCCGTTGTTGTTGTTGTTGCTGTTGCAGTTGCTGTTTTTGTCGTCGTCGTGGTTGTTGTTGTTGATGATGTAGTAGTAGTAGTTGTTGTTATTGATGATGATGATGATGATAATAATAATAATAATACATAGCATTTATATGGCGCATTTCTCATATTTATAATATAACTCAATGCGCAGAATGTAGCCGCGAACTGAACCCAACAAGCACGCTCACGTGAATCACGCGCATTCACTCACACACTGTACGTAAACACAGAACATTCACGTGGTGCTAAGGGCAAGTTCAAGCGAGCTACTGAAGTGACGGTATTTGGAAATCGTTTTGTATTTGAAATTTTATTAAGTTGGCTGAAACTGATACCAAAGTGATGATGATGATGATGATGATGATGATGATGATGATGATGATGATGATGATGATGGTGGTGGTGGTGGTGGTGATGGTGGTTTTGGTGGTGGTGGTGGTGGTGGTGTGGTGGTGGTGGTGGTGGTGGTGGTGGTGGTGGTGGTGACGACGATGACGACGATGACGACGACGATTATGATGATAATGATGATGATGATGATGATGATGATGATGGTGATGGTGATGGTGGTGGTAGTTGTGGTGGTGGTGACGACGATAACGCCTACGACGATGATAATGATGATGCCGACGATGACAACGACGACGATGATGATGTTGTGGTTGCTGATAATGATGATGTTGTTCTTGTTGTCGTTGTTGCAATATCACCCTAAATGCAAAAGACATAAAAATAAAATTCTAATACCCCAACTAATGGAAAAAAAACTGAATATAAGTTTAAGTTTCAAATATTATTTTAGGGTCTGCATCGTTCCCTCTCCTCTGAATGTTGCGAACTTTTTGCGTTGTGACTGTCGCTATTTCGGGTGCGTTTGGAAAGGTGTGTCTTTTACCTTCCTCTACCCGTGCTGCATATGGACACGCTGTAAAATTATATAAAGTTATCGTTCCAGACACGCCGCATAAATGTGCGGCGTGTCTGGAACGTTAACTTTATTTAGCGCGTATGCGGCGTGTCTTGAACGTTAACTTTATTTAGCGCGTATGCGGCGTGTCTTGAACGTTAACTTTATTTAGCGCGTATGCGGCGTGTCTTGAACGTTAACTTTATTTAGCGCGTATGCGGCGTGTCTTGAACGTTAACTTTATTTAGCGCGTATGCGGCGTGTCTGGAACGTTAACTTTATTTAGCGCGTATGCGGCGTGTCTTGAACGTTAACTTTATTTAGCGCGTATGCGGCGTGTCTGGGACGTTAACTTTATTTAGCGCGTATGCGGCGTGTCTTGAACGTTAACTTTATTTAGCGCGTATTCATATCTCGAACAAGTTAAACGAGAAATACGATTTTTAACATGCAAACTTTTATTACTAAAGTTCATATACCTGGTTCATGTAATTATTATGGGTTCGTCGACCTAGATTTATTGACTGAGGTTAACTGCTTCGTGCAGACAGGTGCAATTAACTCATTTAGTCCCGACACTTCATCAAGATATGAAACGACCATGATAGTTCAAGGGCAGTGGTGCCTGAATAGCTTGGCGCCATAGGCGCCAAGCTATTCAGGCACCACCTTTGAACTACTAGGGTCGATCTGTCTCCTGAGTTGTAATACAGCTTTTCTTCAGATGATAATTCCAAAATTTGCGGATTTCGACCTTGGGCCACAATGGGTTAATTAGTTATACACTACAAAAACGTGACAGTGATTTTCGAGATGTTATACTGAGGAGCAACAGAAATGTGACATTTTTGGAATCATCGGAAACACTGCAGTGTTCCAAAAATGTCGCATTTCCTTTGCTCATCGCTATTATAGCTGGGAACGAAGTTATATAGAAACAAACGTGTTTCACTGTTGTTTAGTACACGCGACTCGCTTTAATTTTTATCCTACATAACTTGATGATGACGCTCTAAGACATGCTGACTAAGTATTTTCAGGCCTTTCGGGGTTTTGGGTTTTTTTTTTTCAGTTTTGTGTGTTGTTGGTTGCCTTCGTTTTGTCGCGCTCTTAAGCCGCTTAATTACTTAAAACCCTGAAATATACAGCCCATAAACCCCGTAGTGCACGCAGCACTGTACTTAACAGTACAGGTAGCTGTATGCACAAGGGGATTAAATCCTTGATGAGGATGGGGAGTGGCGGGGTGGGGAGGGGGGGCGTGGGGGGGGGGCGTGGCGGGGGGGGGGGGGGGGGGGGGGGATGGGGAGGGGTACCATCACGGATTCACGATTTATTCTGCCATTCACGAATCACGAATTTTAAAACAAAAATTAAACATTCACGTTTGAATGAATACATTTTATTTAAGGTCTCTTCACATTTGGGTAATTTGGGACACAAAAACCCCCTGTATAAAATTCAACTGAAGCGTAATAATCAAAACTAGACAGGCATTACAAAAGTTTACCTATAGGCGTCTGACATAATAATGTAAATAAAATTGTTGTTATGCTGATATGTAAAAAAAAAAATCATTGATGTTTCCTACTAGGTCAACAACATGTATAGCATTTTGTCTGAACAAAGGCGTTTGTAACACAGATGATGAGACGAGAAGGTGTTGCTCTCATAACGTCTTTAATGAAACTATTACATCCTGAGGGTGATTTTATTTTAAAATGTGCTTATTGTCATATATGAAGGCTACATTACAGATTAGATCAACCGTTTGTTCAAGGGTGGTGCCAGAATAGCTTGGCGCCTCAGGCGTCAAGCTATTCTGGCACCACCCTTGAACTATCATAGACCGGCCAATTATTTGGCAATGGGTGTATCAAGATGGAAAGGGTAACTGACCGGAAACTCTATCAACGAGGGGGAAGAGGCGGGGGGGTGGGGGGGGTGTTGACGCTGGTGCACACTTTTCACAGCATTCGTCGAATGGCCGGAAAAAAACAAAGGTCAGGGGAGGTTGGAAGAGGGTTGATGAAGTTTCTTGCTAGAATATACAGTCTGTCAATAGATTTTCACGTTTCACGAAATAACAATTAAAGGCGTTTTCACGGATCATATTTGGACTTTCACGTTTCACGACGACCCCTTCTTTCACGGATCACGAGAATGACCAAACAATTTCAATCATGAGTCACTGACGAGAACCGCAGAAACACCAGTCACTCATTACGATGAGTTTACAGTTGCCTCATTCCTTCTGCGATAAATGAAAATAAGTAGCGACTGATCTCTATATTTATTTGTTTGTCTATTTTGAAAAAGGGTATTTACCCGAAATATTAATAAATTGTGTTGTTGTTGTCTTTTCTCAGCGTGTTTCTTTCTCTTTTTTGCGTTTTACACGCTTGGCAGACACCTTTTTGGTCTGGATTGTTTATTTTTGATGATTTCATGGTATATCCCTCTCTCTCTCTCTCTCTCTCTCTCTCTCTCTCTCTCTCTCTCTCTCTCTCTCTCTCTCTCTCTCTCTCTCTCTCTCTCTCTCTCTCCCCCCCCCTTCCCTGGTCCCCTCCCCCCTCCTAGACACACACACACACACTTGATGGAGTCGAAACACTGACTGACCATTTTCGGACAGGGGTGTTTAATCCATGTAGCCCCGAATCCCTATAGCAGGAGATGGATTGACCATGATAATTCAAGGGTAGTGCCAGATTCGCTTGGCACCTGAAGGCGCCAAGCTCATCTGGCGCTACCCTTGAAATTATTGTGGTCAATCCATCTCCTGCAACTGGAACATAGTCGTTAGGCAACACCTCCAAAATTTGAGAAATGGGACCTTGGGGGTAAAAAGGTTTAAGGGGTAGGGTTATGGATCAGGAGGGATACGGCAGATGTCACAGATCACTTTGTATATTAGGAAAACTCGTGTTGGGTTATTGTTTAACTTTACTACGCCTGTTTCTCAATGCGACACACACATTTCCACATCAGTCTCTGACTAGATTATACACGAAAGTAATATGCATTGAACATGAATATAAAAAAAAAACTGCCGAAATGCTTAAATTCTCTCCGTCTTACTTTTTTATTTTAATTGTAAATTGTAACATTTACAGCCGAAAATATAAAACATTTACCATATTTATCCTGCATACAAACATAAAAAGTCTACACCAAAAAGGTGACTGCCATGTGTTTCTCTTGGCTTGACTTCGCGAACGAAGATTCTACGGCTTGCCCACGTCGTCTGCAGGCATGTTCGTGGCTGCGGAGGCCAATCCGGGACAGGCAGGTTCGACCGCAGTGGCTGCAGGGGAAGGTCTGGTCAGGGTTCTGAGTTACGACAACTCTGTTTTTTCTCCTGAGCCGCTTGTCCTTAAGGTTAGCTCTGCGAGAGTCCTCAAAGGAGATGGCTGCCTTGTAAATGGCAGAGTAAATGTAAGAGTACAGAGAAACCCCAACGAAGAAAAAAGCACGCTTAGAAAAGACAGTGAAACCAACTCGTCATGTTACTTATTTATTATTTATTTATTTATGTTCAGATTTCGTGGCACAGTGAATGTAAAAGACATTACATGTAAGATTTAAGATTCAAGCCTCAAAAACTGATACCTAGGTTTGGTCCCTACTAAACAGGATCTTAGTCAATGCGGCCATATCAAATACTATCCTCTTGTAATACGTGCCAGCAGATCATCATCATAGTGTTCTACCTGTCTTTTCTAAGCGTGCTTCTTTTTTTGTTGGGGGTTTTCTCTGTGTACAAACAATATTTGTTTTTGTTTTCTCAATGCAAATACAAATATTAAACATACTAAAAGTGACGAAAGTAAACTGAACTAAAAGAATATAAAAAAGAGTCGCAAATCTTCAATGGTTGAAATTCTTTCCTTTTTCTTCCATTAGATTCAACCAAATCGTCATATTATTGTGTGTGTCATATTATTGGTTTATTTTCAGACTTCATTGTACATTGAACGTAACGAAGACATTATTTTTTTATGATTTAACTCATTCGAGACGTGCCGACCCCGGATACGCGGCATATGCCGCGTATCCGGAGTCGGCACGTCTCGAATGAGTTACGATTCAAGTCTCAAAAACTGACCTCTGTATTTGGTCCCACTAAATAGGATATTTGTCTATGCATATCAAATACTATCCTCAAGTAATACGGGCCGACGGATCATCATCATCATCAGATAATCATCGTTATCATCACCATGATCATTATCGTAATACTACTACCGCTACTACTGCTACTAGACTACTACTGCTACTACTACAAATACCACTACTAACACCATAATAATAATAATAATAATAATAATAATAATAATAATAATAATAATAATAATAATAATAATGTTTTTGGTGTTGTTAGTATCATAATCATTATCATTTTCATTACTATCAATATTAATGTCACTATTATTAGTCGAGGTTGACGATAAAACTGATGGCAGAAGTATCATTAACCCTTGGGCTGCCAGTACTGATTTTTGTCATCGCGACAAAAACCGCGACCCACAGCCGGCAACGGGTTGAGTGTGTTGACCATTTTGAGTACATTTATCACAACAACCAACAACAAAGAAATGATCACTGAAAAAAACGCGTTATGTTTCTTTACTCCCATATTTGTGTGGCTGCCTGACTAGTCTATTTGCGTCGAAACTTCTTCTACATTTTCTGCCTTCTACCGTTGTTAACTCATTAAGTCCTAAGGATGAATTTATCACTGAGATTTCGGAGATATCCTCTCAGGTCTGCTTCACAGTTCTGGAGACAGATCGGCCAAGATATTTCAAGGGTGGTGTCGGAATAGCTTAGCGCCTGGAGGCGCCAAGCCATTCCACCATCCTTGATTTTGAACTATCTTAGCTGATCCTTATCCTGCCATAATGTGTCCGGGTTTTAACTCCTTCTACCCAAACACCGAAATCCCCCAATTTTACCGTTGTCCTCTGAAGATTGCAGTGCAGTGCAGGACACAGATCGACCATGATAATTCAAGTGTGATGCCAGAATAGCTTGGCGCCCATAGGCGCCAAGCTATTCTGGCATCACCCTTGAACTATCATTGTCGATCCATATCTTGCTGTGGTGTGTCTGGGGTAGAATGAGTTAATGGCTAACTGTAATTCCTTTTTAATTAACTGCCATATTATGTTGGTAGTAGGTCGATTTCATTTTTTATGTTCATAAATCATTGTTGTTACTGATGACTGATGCAGCTTATTGTTTATAAAGATGGCTAGTCTCATCATGTTTGTTACTGATGACTGATGCAGCTTATTGTTATAAAGATGGCTAGTCTCATCATGTTGTTGTTGTTGTTTGTTGTTGTTTTTGCTAGAACAGAGAAGGGGGAGGGGGGCGTTTGAGGAAGGTGAGGGGGGGGGTGTATGTGAACAAAAATCATTATTCTTTTGCGCGTGATAAATCCAGTATTTACAAATATATTATTAATGTGTGTTGCAAATGAATTTGTATTTTAAATCATTTAGCCCCAACACACCATTGCAAGATAATTGATCGACCATGATATTTCAAGGGTTGTACCTGAATAGCTTGGCGCCTATGGGCACCAAGCTATTGTAGCACAACCCTTGAAATAGTATGGTCGATCTGTCTCCTGGATTGTAATGCAGTCTTCAGAAGACAACTGCAAAATTGTGGAAGTCGAACTTTGGGGAAGTCGACCTTGGGACAAAATGGGTTAATTAGGCATTCTTTTACACCACATTATATGCCTGATATTTATAACAAATAGTATTGATAACATGTTATGGATATTCAGGTACATTGTGCCTCTAAAACACGAGTACTTAAAAATATGATTCACGCTTAGGTATTGGTTTGATTTTCATAAAAATAAAGTTTTGAAAACATAAGTTAGAATTTGGGTCCTTGAAACTATCTCGATCATTAGAAGTGTTTGTTTTTGTCTGTGTTAATTTTGCTTTTTTTATTTAAAAAAAACACGTTTCAAAGCCTTTTCTTTTTGTAAAAAGACAATGACGAAACCTATTACGCTAAACAATTATTAACACTGAGTTAATTGTTTGTGTACAGTTGATTGATATTGAGTGTAGTTGTTATAATTGCTGGTGTCTTTTGTTCTTGTTCGGGATTTTAACTCATTCGCGGCCAGCCGCATCCGGATGCGGCTGGCCGCGAAGATGTTAATGTGGTGAAGGAGTGGTCAGTTGTGTTCGTTTGTGTTTTTGTCATTGCGCGTGTATGTGTTTATGTGCTGTTCGTGTGTGTGTGTGTGTGTGTGTGTGTGTGTGTGTGTGTGTGTGTGTGTGTGTGTGTGTGTGTGTGTGTGTGTGTGCGCGGTGTATGTGTGTGTGTGTGTGTGTGTGTGTGTGTGTGTGTGTGTGTGTGTGTGTGTGTGAGAGAGAGAGAGAGAGAGAGAGAGAGAGAGAGAGAGAGAGAGAGAGAGAGACAGACAGACAGACAGAGAGAGACAGACAGACAGACAGAGAGAGACAGACAGACAGAGACAGATAGAGGACTATGCACTGTGCTGGTGGCGTTGATGTTATAAGTATCATTGTGGCTGCTACTGAACTGGTGTTTTTTTTTCTTCATGAAAAATCATGCTTCATATTAAACTCAGTCACTCACTCACTCACACACACACACACACACACACACACACACACACACACACACACACAAACACACACACACACTGACACACACACACACACACACACACACACACACACACACACACACACACACACACCACACACAGAGAGAGAGAGAGAACTACAGAGGCAAATCTCTATGTTCAATATCAGTATTATTCGCATTTAAACAACAGTGAAAAATACAATATCTAAATAAATAAATACTATATTATGCTGGCTTCTTGTCAGTGCTATTCACCTGTAGAATTTAAACTGAAGTGTCATTGAAACAAGCATGCTTCTAATCACATCAACACACAGCATCCATACACTGACCTACAATTCTCATTCATCATGTATTCTAATCGCATTTCTAATTCCAGCAAAGATTATACAGAAAAGCAACACATGCAAGCTAGGCGTACCCCATAGCAGGGAGATGTGCATTTCTGACGAAATGACTACTCCCCGTTCGTCTAGCGGGAGTAAGCGTTATTTAAGTCTCATCATAGCGTGGTTTTCATTCTCGCAAAATAACAAATGCGGGTTGGTCTGCGATTGTGGATCTTACGGCCGGAGGCCGTACAGTCCAAAACCACAGACCAGTCCACAAATCATCGTTCGTAAGAATAGCAAGGTCCAGAGAACAGTGACAACAATATTGTACATATGAAATAGAATGACACGTCAACCAAACTGATCACATATTTGAACAAATAACAACAAAATGGAATTGTGTGTCGGTCTGTGATTTTGAACTTACAGCTTTGAGCTGCATGGCACAAAATCACAGAACAGCAAGCAAAAATGGAACGTGTATGGTGCAGATCATCCAAAATGACTAATGACGAATTTGTTTCATAGCATAAACAGATACTAGATGACATTTTTTTGTTTTGTTAATAGATTATGAACAATGGAGGACTCAATGAAAAACTACAATGAAGACCTAGCATGCAAAATTTCTACAGCGAACATGGATTTATCGTTGGTAAAAGACATTTTTTTTTAGCAAAACGGAGATAAAAAGTGAAATGTCCATGCAAAAAAGATAAAAAGTTTGTCGTCTGATTTTTACCAGTTCAGCCATTTCAGTATGCCACAGTGGAATAGTTTCTGATAGTAATCCGGGCGAGAATGTGAAGTGAACGACAACAAATAACATTCATGGATACACGTGAATTTCCCAATGCTTTGTGGATGAGGCCCAATTTCACCGGAGCAATGCACATTTTGTAATCGGTTCTGCGACGGAGAGGCAGAGGTCGACCACAACGGGCCAGATGCACCAATGACCTTAGTCCTGCGCCAGCCGGCACTAAACAAGGTGCTCCGCCATAGCGGAGCACCTTGGAGTAGTGGCTGGCGCAGGACTAAGCTCACTCACGCAACTGGCCCCTGATCACTGATTAAAGCTTGCCGGACTGTAGCTGTAGTAAGTGTTCAGCATCAGCTCAGTGAGAAACACATTCAGTGTATCCAATGTTTTTTTCGCTCGATGTCAAATGAGCTGCTACACACACACACAGTTCTGTACACGGTACGATGTTCTACCCAGTACGCAGAAAGTCGTCGGGGCCGACGACCTTCTGCGAACTGAGTACTGCACACAGTTTGTATACTAAATTGAGGTCCTTAGCTTCACGCGACCAGTTCATTGACGTGTGGTCAAGAGCCGGACTGCTCTTCCAAAAGGCGGGCGAAATCGTCTGGCAACGCGGCCCCCACGTTAACGAAAAGTCCTCGGAGGACAGTCAGTTCTTTGGTGAGCATCTCCACCTTCTTCTGTAGTGCGTCGTTGTGGTCTGATAGTTCTTTCACGCGGGTCTCCGTAACGCGCTGCTTCTCTTTGGCCTTGGCGCGGCTCTTTCTTACCGCTACATTGTTTCTGGCACGTTTTTCCTTGTACTCTTCGCTGCCTTTGGGCACATGGCGCCTCTTGCTACCTGCTTTGCTGCCAGTGCTTGTGCGGCGACCAGGGGAGTCAGGGAGGGTGGAGGTGGTGGCGGTGGACGATTCAGAAAGAGACCGTGCACTGCGCGCGGGACTGAGGGGGGTGGCGCCCATCCTGCTGTAACGAGGGCTGACCACACTGTCACCGTACCCTCCTTCCATCTTGGTCACATCAGAAGCGGAGTAGGAAGAGGAGGAGGCGGTGGAAGTGTGGGTATGAGATGTAGGGGTGAAGCCCGGCAGACTGGCCTCCAGGCTACACGCGGTCAGCCCCAGGTCCTCCGTCTTGACGGTGGAGGTGAAGAAAGTGTCTGGAGCCCCCCATGTGGCCCCGCTCGAGGAGGTAGAGGAGGGCACCGTCGTGGTGACGGGCAGCTGCTCGTATTCCGGCATGAAGACACAGCTATCGTCCGACAGCGCCTGGCTCACTTCGTCAGCCGTCAACGACGGCGACAACGACTGCTGGTAGCCCTGATGATGCTGCTGCCGCTGCCGACTGTGATGATGATGATGATGATGGTGATGGTGGTGGCCGCTAGGTGATGTGACTGGAACAGGCCCTGAAGGCTGAGACACAAAGCTGGATGAAGGACCGGCCCGTCGCTCGATTTCGGCCAAGTGTTGTGAGGTAGCGGCGCTGGACAGCGTCAGAAGGTCTGTGGCAGAAGAAGCGACAGTGGCCGTTAGCACCACACTGTCAGGCACAAGCGTGTCACGCCCAGCGCTCTCCGACACAGCGCTCGTAACAAAGTCATTCAAGTCAAACGAATTTTCGAGCGAAGGGTGAAGATCGAACCACGACTCCAGCGTCTTGTTGTCTAGATCCACATGCAAAAATGGTTTCGTCTCACCTTTGGCCAGGAAGAGGGGAGACGTGTCGAACATTGGGATTGATTCGTACAACGACTCACCCACAGAAGTGCATGACAGCTCCGTCAGAGTATCGTCTTCAAACGATAGAAGGGACTCAGGCAGTGTAATCGGCTCTATTTTGGCGGTTGACAGGAAGACTCAAGCAACAAGTGAAGTCTGGTAGCGACTGTAGCTTCCCTTTCGTGTGTACTACGAGTTTCGTTCGAGTGATTCCTCACTGTAGTTGTTGCTATTCCGGTTCGGGATTGCCACTGGTGTTTCGTCAGGCTGGCGCAAGACTCTTATACTCGTCTGCCGCCGACCGCACGACATGCGCATTGTATTCATGCGCGCCACAGATCTCCATTCATGCACACGCTTTGTAATTATAGCCTTTAAACACTTAATCACAAAGGTTATTTAAATCACTCAATCAGAATATTGTGTGGTTTATTTTTGTTTTAATATTGCAATTGCTGGCCTTTACATCTTACTATATGCTACGCGGAGACAGATGGGGGAATCCTTGGAGTGATTTGGTCAATATTTTTAGACCATTACATCAAAACTCAGCGATTTCATTGGTCAGTCTATATGCGTTCGCCTAATAATAGCATTTGACGCAAAACCCCCTCTATTGACCATACTGAGGTCGGGAAACCTCCTCTTGACGTCAATGCATAATGAGCAAGGTCAAGGAATTTTCTGGGTCATCTAATCATAGCACCCGCTTGTTCAATGAATGCCTACAATGTAGTACGTTACTCACTATCTTGAAACAGCGGGTTCACTATATCATTGTTGTACTGTTTGGATTTATTATGAATAGCCGCCGATCTGTAGACAGACATCGAATTAAACTAGAGCAATTTTGAGTAAAATTGCGGGGATTCCTCATAATTGATGTTGCTGACGTCGGTAGTTTATTACATATTCATGAGAATTTATTCTTAGACATCGTTTCTCACATGTCGAAAACATGTAAGTGGATCCCAACTCTAAAACAGTAGGATTCAAAACTGTTTCGAGGTAGCGTAATGGCTTATGGATAGTTTTTTGTCGATTAAATTCTTTAATGTATCCCAAAATATCAATCGTTCGGCTCTACTGGGTCTAGCGTACTAATCGATCAGTTCAAGGGAAGGAACTCCTGCTGTCCGTTAATATTCCAAATTTTGTGTTTTAGTAGGGCGGCTTGAGTTTATTTCATTCAGTAAACACCTTCCTTGCTCACAAATGTTCATACGCACACATAATTTCAAATAATCTGCAATGACAATCACCCCCATCCGAATAAACCGACGAAAACGTGTTCTGGAAGACCGGAAGTTGCTCTTTCTCACTATTTCGTCATTGCTATTTGGACTCCGACATTTTCCTTTTTACTTAGTTTTGAGATAGACCAAACATGAAGTAACTGATAATTTGACAACTTCTCTGTATTTTTTTGGGTGCCTAAGAAGCCCCGATTCAACAACAGCATTATAAGGTAAGTATTTTAAGTTTACATTTTATAGAAAAGAGAATATCTCGGCCTATTTAGCTCGTATTTGCCCTGTATGTATGGATAATTTCCTCACGTATCTCGTCGCACAAGCTGTCAGACAAAATTGCGTATCGAGAGGACAGTTATGCACGTCCTTTTTTTTTTTTTTTTTTTAAATGGTCGGGTTTTCACCTAGTGTATGTACTGTCATATACGTCATGACTTTCATTATACCACACTGGCACTATTGTGAACTGATGTACTCTTTTTTTCCAGCTTCATTACACAGAGAGGTGTTTATGAGCAACAAAAACATATCTATACGTCTATCCTTCACAAGCAGAACACCACACCAGAACTAGTCAGCAATGGCACCACGGAAAAACTACGACAGTAACGGTAATGAGGGACCAGGGGAGGGACGAAGCCGTTCTAACTCGGGGTCCAAGCGTGGGGGTGTCCCCAAAGAGAGTGAGGACTATCGGAAGCGACGAGAGCGCAATAACATCGCTGTTCGCAAGAGTCGCCAGCTCAGTCGACAGAAGGCCAAGGTCACGCAGGAGAAGGTTTCACAGCTTCGCCAAGAGAATCGGGAGCTAGAGCAGAAGGTGCAGCTGCTCACCAAGGAGCTGAGTGTGCTCCGTGACCTTTTCATGTCCACGGCAGCAGTGTCACAAACTGATGGCAGTGATAGCAGTGCTGAGCTGGGTAACCAGGCAGTATCTGATGATGATGACAGTAAAGTGTCTGTGCAGACAGACCATAAGTATGCCATGTAAAGTGAAGGCTGATAAAGTGATAGTGACACACTGAGCCCTAAAGTCAGAATGGGAGTTTACCACTGAAGACTATATTACCAGCTCAGGAGAACCACCGAACTTGATAGTTCAAGGGCGGTTCCAGAATAGCTTGGCGCCTGGAGGTACCAGGCTGTTCTGGCACCATCCTTGAAGCATCATGATCATTTTCTCCTGTTGAGTGCATCAGAAGTAAAAGTGCTAAAACAGGTGGATACTAGGCCTAAACCCTCATCATCCTGATACACCATTGGATACTAGGCCTAAACCCTCATCATCCTGATACACCATTGGATATTAGGCCTAAACCCTTATCATCCTGATACACCATTGCTTGAAATGAATTTGACTTATAGTTCAAGGGTGGCGCCAGAAGAGCTTGGCGTTGGAGGCGCCAAGCTATTCTGGCACCACTCTTGAACTAAAACAGTTGATCTATCTCCTAATCATTAATGCAGCCTTCGTAGGACAGTAAGCAAATTTTACAAAATCAGCCTCAGGATGTAATGGGTTAATGGCTTCTTCTCAGATTGCCTCTCACAGTGTCATATGATTTTTAAAAGCAAATAATTTTTTTAAGTTTCTCATTAAAAAAAATGAATTCTCAACGTAAGATGTCTTAAGAATAAGATGGGACATGAACGGACAACTTTGCAAAGTTCTCAGCCGGAATTCCTATCATATAGTACTCACTGTTGAGTGTTGGTCAAAGTGTACATAACATTAGTTGTTTGTATGGTATACTCTCGACACCTTCAGTGGTCTCTTTTGTTGTAATATTTGTATGGTGCTTTGCTTATTTGAATGAAACATTCACTCCTAAAGGTATTGCAGGTGAAGGTTAGTTGTATTGTTGGGCTGTGATTTGTACTGTGACAGAAATTTTGTACTTTTAGTATAACAGTTTAACTGCCTTGTGTATGCAGCCACTGGTATTGTAAACAGTACTGTGGCTGCATGCACAAGGAGGTTAACCCTTTGGCTCTCAGCAGCAGTTTTTGTCCAGGCGATACCTGCAGGAATCATCTGGACAAAAACTGCTACTGAGAGCCAAAGGGTTAAACATAGGAATAGACCAACAATACTCATTTAGGATAAAGACATACATGCATTGTGCAGGAAGGCAAGATATAATGCTAAAGGGCTTCAGTAGCCGTTTGGTCATCTCACAAAGTCTAGGACTAGTTAGCAGTCTACAATTGGTTGATGGCATTTTCCAATGGCAGCTGTGAACAGTGAGTGCCAGTGGCTGCATGCACAATGGGGTTACTTGGCCCTGCCTCGGATGTACCATCACTTTGATGTGAAATGTGTGAGATCAAATTACAACATACACAGCTGTCTGAATGTGTGAAAATAAAGAGCAGGCACAATTTTGCCACGGTCGGACAGCATTTGTAAGGTCACCATGTGGGCAACACGAGGTATGTTTTTTACTTATTTGCCAGACAAGAATTTTACTTGCACTTGCAGTGAATTTATTATGATTGGGGGTATAAATTAACCCTTTGGCCGTAGGCAGCACTTGTTGTTTTGATTGCTGCAGGAATCCCGTGACAAAAAGTGCTACCTATGGCCAGAGATTAATAGTATGTAAAGTCTTGTGTGCAAATTTCATGGCCTCTCAGAATCTACGCTTTTGCATGTATAAAGAAACAAAAACTGATGCTAGAGCAACATTCAAAACTAGCTGATGTGTCATTACAGTACTTCACGTTCTGTTGTATTTTGAATTGGTGATAGATGGCCGATGTGAATTGTCTGGGGTTTCTTTCATATTGAGAGACCTGTTGGGACTGAATAGACAATTTTCTGAAATCAGAAGTAGGTAAATATTGCACATTTTGACTAAAACAGTGGATTTGCACATGTTTTTTCAACGAAGCCAGTGGATTAAAAGCTCGGACAAACATGCAAAATTGCCCGGACAAACATTGATTTGCATGTTTGTCTGGGCTTTTAATCTATTGTCTTCGTCAAAAACCTGGACAAACATGCAAAATCACATGTTTGTCTGGCCTTTTCGCCCAGACAAACATGTGATTTTGCATCTTTGTCAGGACTTTTAATCCATTGTCGAATGCGTGTAATTTTGACCTACTTCAGTGATTTCCGAGTAACGTCTGTTAGCTACTTTGCTCTGATGTAACAACACAGCCTTATAGGCTGAGGTATATATCTAAAATTGTATGCTGGTCTGTTATTTTGAACCTTACATCAGTAGGCCAAAAGGTGCAAAATCGCAAGCATTTATTTCAGTTTCACTCAGCCTTTCAAACCTGCAACTTATCTTTTCACTTTCAGGGTTTTTGCTTTGACCTGTATGTAGCACATACAACATGATGATTTATGTTCTTTATCTTACTCTGTTATTTACTTGAAAGGGATTTACTTTCAGTTTTGTTCTTACCAAGCGTATGTTGTTTGTTTTTTGTTAAGTTATATGTGTCGAAATGAACACTGGTCTGTAAAAAATTCAGAATTTTACGATTTGTTTTAACATTTCCTTTTAAGAAAAATTGAGTTTGTGTCTGACCAAATCTCTGCACTTTGAAGCAGCATTAATAATTTATGAGTTTGATGTGTGCTGGTCAGTGAGCCTTATGCCTCTACGTCAAAAGGCTGAGAATCATTTACCAGCACACATCAGCCAAGGAGACTACAACCATTGATGCCTAAAGGAGTTTTTTTCCCGCTGTTTGAGTTCATGTCACCTTCTGTCTATGTTGTGAGAACAGCGCTTGCATTCCAATAGCACATGTATGGTCCTGTCCAAGTTAAAACTTACAATCGGAGTTAAATTCCTAAACCAGAGTGAAGCCTAAGACAGTAGGTTGGGACCCTTAACCCTTTTCATCCTGGTACACCCATTGCTTAAAATAAATTTATTTGATAGTTCAAGGGTGGTGCCAGCATAGCTTGGCGCCTGAGGCGCCAGGCTATTCTAGCACCACCCTTGAACTAAAACAGTTGATTTATCTCCTGATCTGCAATATTGCTGTCATAGGACAGTAAGCAAATTTACAAAGTCAGCCTCAGGATGTAATGGGTTACGATGGGTGCAGTAGGCAGCCAAACTTGCCAAGATGAGAAAGTTAGTGGCCCCAGACAAAAGTCACTCGCCCGCCAAATTAAAATGTTTTCCCAGTTCCAAATTTTGAGGTTGCCAGCCAGGCTGTTGATTGTTGACTTACAGTCACATTGCCAGAATGCTTTTCAAGTCACAATGGGTGAACAGGCGACCCTTTACACCACCTCTGAGGAAAGACAGTAGGTTGCACCCCTTTACATTAAGGACTAAAGGGACTGTTTCGCTGGATTTACCCAATGACTTGCGGTGTGCATCGTTGTAGCAGTCAGACTGTTTACACTGCATAAGTGCATCATCAGTCTGAGGATGTTTTTTTGCAACTCCCTCCGAGCAAGAGCTATTTATATGAGTTCCTACAGCTGCAGGGGATCATGGGATTTTACCTCTTGCAGATGTAGCGGGCTGTATAAATCCGCAAAATGTTTGAAGTCTGTGCAATATACAGCCTACTTCTGACTTTAGAAATAACCTCTTTTCAGTCTTTGATTGAAAACTCTAAACTGGGAGTGTGAATATCCTTTAACCCTTTTCATCCTGATACACTCACTGCTTGAAATAAATTTGACTGATAGTTCAAGGGTGGTGCCAGAATAGCTTGGCGCCAAGCTATTCTGGCACCAGCCTTGAACTAAAACAGTTGATCCATCTCCTAATCTGTAATGTAGCCTTCATAGGACAATAAGTAAATTTAGTAAATCTGCCTCAGGATGTAATGGGTTAAGTCAAAATTGAGGGATTCATACTACCTTAACTCTTTTAGCCCTGAAACACTACAGCAGGAGGTGGATTGACCATGATATTTGATAATTCAACGGTAGTGCCAGATCAGTTTGACACTGCCAGACTAATCTGGCACTACCTTTGAATTATCATGGTTGATCCAACTCCTGCAAAATGTATAGTCGTTAGGGGACACTTCAAAATTTTGGGAAATGTGCTGTGGGGTTATATGGGTTAACACGTTTTGTCCAAAGGTTGACTTTCTCCGGTTTGGGAAGACCATATACCAGGTCAGGAGATTTAACAACCATGATAGTTCAATGGCAGTGCCAGAGTGGCTTGGCGGCTAACCTTGAATTTTTCTTTCTGTGTACTAATAATAATAATAATGATATTCAATTTTTCTTTCTGTGTACTAATAATAATAATAATGATATTCAATTTTTCTTTCTGTGTACTATTGTAAGCTGTATTGTGTCAGGATGAAATTGGTCAGAGTACAACTTTATCAGTTGTGTGTGGATTGTTAATGTTTTTGTTGTTTACTGTATGTATTTATGGTTTTGTTGTCAGTTTAACCCATTTAGCCTCAAATCCATACAGCAGGAGACGGATGGACCATGATTGATACTTCAAGGGATAGTGCCAGATGAGCTCAGTGCCTGAAGGCGCCAAGCTCATCTGGCACTAACCCTTGAATTGTCATGGTCCAACCGTCTCCTGCAACAGGTACATAGTCCTTAACTAGCACCTCAAAAATTTGGGAATTGTGGTCTTGGGGCTAAATGGGTTAAGGACTGTATTTAAAGTGACTGTTGGTGTTACAGAACTCTATTCTTACACAACTTTAAAATGTTCACTTAAAGGAGTTGTTGTTTATGAATGTGTATATTGTACACACTTGTGTGCATATTGTTCAAAGTGTTTGATGGCTAACAGAAAATGAGTGAGAAGTTCTACAGTGAGGAGGCTTCTTTTCTGTTAACTCATTCAACCATCAATAGCTGCAAATGTGTTGTATAGTGTTGCCGCTGACAACACTATACAACATTTCTGCAGCTATTGATGCGAGGCATCTTGAATGAGTTAAACTTTATTGTATGACTGAATGGACGGAATTGGAGAAATAAAAATGTTCTGTTCTAATGAGGTTTTTTGTTTGTTGTGTGTTTGAAAATTGATATGACTAATAGTTAGCGCCAGCGCCTAAGACACAGCAACAGGAGGTTAGTCAGCCATGACACTTGAAAGGTAGTGCCAAAATAGTTTGGTACATTGCATGTGTCGAGCTAATCCGACTACTTTTCAACTATTATGGCTGGTTCATACTGTCGAGCAGATCACCACCAATTATAGTTTATAAGCGACAGAATGTTTCAATTTTTAGTCCCATTCTTTCTTGCAACTGGGGGGAGGTGCCAAACTCTATAGGCACCACCCATGAGCTGTGCTGGCCAATTTGTCTACTACCCAAAATACTAAATTAACTATGAGGCATAAGGCCAAAAGTTACATACCAGCACATTTTAGTGCTTCACACATCATGACATGCATAATATATCCCACTGTGTTTAGCTGACCTGAAAAAATTAATGCATATTGGCCCTTGCATAGACTAAACGTAGTAGCATTTTTATAATATGCATGCTGGTCTGTGATTTGGGACCTTACGGCGACCGGCCGTAAGGTCCAAAATCACAGACCAGCACACTCTTGTTCTGCTTCAGTGGTTCGGATATATGCCTGCTGATCGATCGGGTCATAATCAGTGACTCGCGACCATATTTTTTTTTTGTTTTGTTTTGCAGCCGCTCCCATTCGTTTCCTTGACCTTGGTCTCCACTACTTCGACTGAGAGTTGTATAGCTGTGCTTCTTATTCCGATTCATTGATCCTGTCAATCGATCCGTGGGTGGTGTTGCCGCCAATCACCTCGAACGCCTGCCAAAGTATTGATGAGATTGCAGACGACACTGTCTCGGATCATTAGTGAACTCGGCGTCCGGCGCAAGAGGCATAGATCCTCGTGAGCTCCTCCTGCATCTGCAAGAACTCCGATGAGGATCTATGCCTCTAACCTTTTCACTGACTGACTGGACGTCAGTATATTTTGTTTCTGATATCTTTTTTCATTCAACGAACAAATAGGAACATAGACACAAATTGGTCTCAGGGCGGCAAGAGGCGGGGGCCCATGAGGGTCTGTTGCTCTTGCAGTTGGATCAGTGTTGACTTTTCCCCGGCAGTAAAAGGGTTAACTCAGCCCGACGGCCGTCCGAGTATTTCCCAAATTTTGGAGGTGTCATCTAATGACTATGCACCAGTTGCAGGAGATGGATCGACCGTGATAATTCAAGGGCAGTGCCACTGAGGTTAGCTTGGCGCCCACAGGCGCCAAGCTAATCTGGCACACCCTTGAATTATCATGGTCGACCCTTCTCAGCTGTAGTGCGTCAGGGCTGAATGGATTAAGCGCGTTTGTGCATTCATTTTGTTTGTTTTCAGCCCCCGTGTGTGGCCGTGATCTGTCCCTCTCACTGAGTGGCATGTGAAAGTTTCAGTGTCACGGCTGAGTTTCAGATGGAAGTTCCCCATTAGTTTTAGCTCAGTCCCTCGGCCGGGTTCCTCAGTATTGCCTCTGAATGTTTCGGTTTTGACTGACTCAGTTGAGGATCTGTGACGCTTAATTCAAACCCGCGGTGGCCGTTCATAGTCCATGGATGGACGAGTTCCCGGTCAGTTCTTGGCTCAGCCGTGTGGTGTCCCAAAGCGTTTCATATGCCACCTACAAACAAGAGAACGACTGTCAACAAGTTATTTGTGAAGGTTGAAGGCCGCATCAAGTTTCCTGCCAGGCCAGCGTGCGACCCCCTCCCCCCCCCCCCCCCCCCCCTTCCGTACCCCGCCCTCCCCTACTCAGTGGAGTCCCCGGTCCTTGTGCACCCGGGCAACTCCTTTATAAACGCAGTTCCTAATTTATATTTTTGTAAGGGAGACCCAGTAGCATTGCTGCACTGACGAGAAGTAGAGCACGGCAGCGTTGGTTAGGCCGGCGCACTCTTTTCTTATCGACTGATTCTCCTCTAAAGCCCCTTGACCTCGCCGATACACTGCATAGTATACTGTAAATCACAGTCAATTATCTTTGTGTACAAGAGGCATAGATTCTCATGAGCCCCTGCAGTCGCAGGGGCTCATGAAATTCTATACCTTTTGTATAAACAGCACAGCATCCTCTGACCGAGGAAGTTGTTGGGTTGTAAATGACGTGTGACACGGCTGTCAGCGGCACGTAGACGAGGGTTCCCCTTGTTATCAGAAATAGCACGGGGCGCGCGCCAAGATCAGAGGTGACCCTGTGACGTCAATGTGACGTCAATGATCACATGCGTCCTAGTCACTTGGCCCCGGCCGCTGTTGTTGAGGCCCTTTCAGGGCTAGTGAAGCGCAAACAAGAAAGACGGAAATAGATGCAAGGGGGACCTCTGGGGGTCTCCTTACTACACAGCTAACTACACCCTGGGTATGCAGTCAAAGGGAACAATTCATTTTGTAGGTCAACAGCTTTTTTATGTAGCGTCGGTTGGCCGGTCAGTAGACCTTACGATGTCACGTAGCAGTTCGCAGGCACTCCCAACGGCGACCGGTGCCGAATCCCGCGCCGGCTAATCGGCTTTGGGTGTATCGTCCATGTACTGTATGCCATTCAGTTGTTAATAGGCTAGAAGCGGGGTAACCTTTTTATTCTCTTTATTTTACTTTTTCTTATTCTTATCTTATTAGTTTGAAGGGAGACCCAGTGGCATTGTTTGTACTTGTACTGATGGGAATTTACGTCAGCACTACGAAGTTTGTTTTTTCAGTTATACAAGGAGCCGCCGGGCTACTAGATGATCTTGACTGATAGTCACCTGTTTCAGCTCATTTTAGTGTCAGTCTGTTCTGTGCCGAATGGTTATCTCTCGGCTTGGAAAAGCCCACAGTTCATCTCTGATCATCTCTACGGCGTCTTCATCATCGTCAGTCATTCCTATTTAACCCTTTTAACCCCAAGGTCCCGTTTCTCAAATTTTGGATGTGCCCTAATGACTATGTACCAGTTGCAGGAGATGGGTTGACCATGATAATTCAAGGGTAGTACCAGATTCGCTTGGCGCCAGCAGGCGCCAAGCTAATCTAGCAATACCCTTTATTTATCATGGTCAATCAATCTCCTGCTGTAGGGACTCGGAGCTAAATATGTTAAGACCCCCAATGCACATGTAGGCCTAGTCGGATCGGGGACCACCGCATCTCGTCATTCATTTCATGCTATTTGAGTTTAACGTCCTCAGTATGGCACTAAATTTGATGAGGACGACGCATCTCTCGTCAGTCTTGCTTTCCGGCGTTTCCGCTGTGCCAGTACTGGCGGCTTGGTTTAACACTTTAGCTCTTTTAGTGTCGCGATGATTCCTGCATGAATCATCGCGACAAAAAGAGCTACCGACAGCCAAAGAGTTAATTACAAGACTGAGACTCAGGACACGTGTTAAAATAGGCTGCCGCCAGTTCCCGACCGTACTGTCTATAAGACGTGCCGACCGAGCGGCGGAAGTACGTCAGTCCGTCTTTGGCGTGAAATGACCCCACGTCAGTACAAACTGGTTGTCCAGGCTGAGTCCCTCCCACGATTCGTTGCCGCTGATACTGGTGGCGAATCGTGGCAGACTGACAACCAGTGTGGACCCCACCCTGTACCCCTGAACCTATGTGCAGATTAGCTTCGGCTGGCAACTGCCAGCGATGCTAATTTGCAACGCCGCATCAGTAGGTTCATAGGTTCTACAGTGGGTGAATGAGTGAACATTTGTCAATGTTAGCAGGTTATGTGTTTATTTTTTATTTATTTATTTAACCTCTTCACAGTCAGCGGACTCAAAGCAGATGTTAAAAGTGATCACAGAATACTCGCGTCCTATCAATCCAAGCCCGGGACAGACCACAGACTATGACTGAGGGTTAGCCGTAACGCCGGGGACAGTATTTCATTTTTCCCCAGCCCAGCCCGTCGGATCAGCAAACCGTGCAAACTGAAATAACGCAGAAGAAATGGGGGGGGGGGGGGGGGGGGGGGGGGAGAGAGAGAGAGAGAGGGGGAGGAGGGACTGACATTTATTGTCATGCATAACTTAAACTAATCGAATTATGCACAGTGTTGGTGTGATAAATGATGATATGACGTAGCTCAGGGTCTCCCGCATTCTGCTGACTTCTCTAGTGCTGACCGAATCATACACCACACGAACGTAAGCTAGTTATAATAGACCATTCAGCGCTGATACATAATATACATCAGTGTAGTACACCAGTGACGCAGTCTAATATAGACAGCAGCTGCCGCGATTGCACCGGCTGGCATTGAAAGCTCCCTCGACGCTATTCGATTCTATTCAGTCCGACGCGCAACGACTCAAAAGAACGCAGGCCACCTGCAAGAGACACAAACCCTCATGAGCCCCGCATTCTGCGGGCCTAGTCCTGAGGCCGATATGTGTCTCTTGCTTGACTTAGTCTACGGCTATGTTCCTCACACGGAGGAGACTAAAGAAGGTGTGGTTTACGATGGATGCGCCACTGTAACTCTCTTCCCACGTCAAACATACAACCGCTGCGTACCGTCAACAGTGAGGGGGTTCCACGTGTCACTATAGCTCCTGTGCTGCACACAATTAGTTCGTCCCCTCCGCCCACCCCCCCTCCCCCCCACCCCACCCCTCCCCCCACCCCTCCCCCGCCCACCCCTCCCCCGCCCACCCCTCCCCCGTAATTTTTTTTTTTTTTTTTTTTGGTCGTGAGGGAACTGATGCACGTAACTTGGGAGCTGACTAGCTGGCGAAAGCAGATGAACTGACATCCATAATTACGGATGTCAGACATCCGTAATATACTCAGTGACGAGCAAAAGAGATGCGACATTTTTTTTTTTTTAATCATCGGAAACGCTACAGTGTTTCCGTTAATTTCACTGAACTGAAAAATGTCACATTTCTTTTGCTCGTCAGTATAATTGTGGATGTCAGTTCATACTATTCTGTCAGCGTGTCAGCTCCTAAGTCAGTCAGTTGTGGACCAGGAGTGGGTTGCATGTAGCGTGCTTAAATATAGTGTGTTAAGCTCGCTGACTTAAGGTCTTTCTTGCTTAGTAAAGCTCTTGCTTAGTGCGCGAGTGTTTTCTGTTGCATGGAGCGACTTAGCGATGTGCGTAGCTCCGAACGAGTTCTTAGCGAGCGGAGATAGGTTATTTATAGCTTATGGTGGGGTTCTCCCCTACGTCATCATAGATTGTAGAAATCGGCCAATAAAAACGCACGGTTTTCGCTTCTTCTGACTTAACGGAAACGAAGTAGACAAAACGCCGGTGAAATGGCGGCGATGGAAAACAAGAAGTCAAGAGAGAAAGAATGGCAAATTTTTCGTGCAGGCAACCCTGCTTGTCAATCTAATGTAGACGTACATTAGTTAAGGAGTACCGTGTAGGCTCCCATAGTATGAGGATCTATGTCTCAAGTCTAATGTGGATGTACATTAGTTAAGGACTACCGTGTAGTAGGCTCCCATAGTATGAGGATCTATGTTTCTCTGACAACGGCTGGTGTTGGGGTTATACCCATCGGTGTGCAGGGTCAGTTGAATCAGTTATGCAGACTCCTCACCGATAATTCCCAGATGTCCGTGAGACGAGGCTGGGTGGGGGGTCCGTGCGTTCCCACGTACATTTCGTGTTCCTCCTTCTCTATCCTAGATGGAAGGCTGTTTCTGCCACAAGGTTTAAGAGAGTGAATTCACATTTCCGTTCTCGCGTTAACACGGCAGCTAAGAACTCTTCCTCAGCTAAGCACGCCGCTACGCACGAGGGGGACCGTCCTTAGAATTAAGCACGCCACTAAGCTCGCTCCAGCAGATAAGCACGCTCATGCAACGCACATTTTCAGCTAAGCTTGTGAACTTAGCGCTAAGCAAGAAATTTGCGCGCTAAGCAAGCATATGCAACCCACCCCCCGGGGCTCAGCTGACGCATGACTAGTCAGAGCTTAGTCAGTCCTCCGCCGGCCACTAAGCAAGGTGCTCCGCTACAGGGGAGCGCCTTACTTAGTGGCCGACACAGGACTAAGCTCACTCATGCAACTGTCGCCAGCTCTCCTGATCACCAGAAGGAGGTCGAGTTGCAGTGACTGGTGTAAGCAGCATCATGTATAAACACACATCTTGAATATTGCATTGGCCGCCGGTTTGAGGGCCTCCGGTTTGGTATAAACTTGATTTCTCAGTTCTCGTGCTACCTTTGTCAGATTGAACACATAAACAAACGCCGTCCACTTCATTTTGTCTTCCTTGTTTCTGCCGTTTCATTGCTGTGTTCTTTCTTTGTGATCAAACCTTTCGAAGTCTCAGTCAGGGCCAAAACAACAATGATAAGTTGAGTATACATACTGACTGAACTTTGTTATTGACTGAATAGAGCAAAGCCTTCAACATGGCATTTTCAGATAGATCAATCAATCAATCAGTCAATCAATCAATCAATCGATCAAACTATCTATCTATCTATCTATGATCTATCTATCTATTTATCTGTCTATCTATCCAGCCAATCTATCTATCTATCTATCTATCTATCTATCTATCTATCTATCTATCTATCTATCTATCTATCTGTCTACCAGCCAGCCAACCAATCAACCAACCAGCCAGTCAAACAACCAGCCATTCCGCAATCAATTCAGCAAACAAGCAAACATTCATCTAACAATCCAGGCATCTAGCCGTCCTTGCTAAACCCTTTCCGCGACGCCCCAGTTCGACCTTCGTAAAGGGATCACACACATCCTTGTGACTGCTGACGTCTAATCGAAGTTTCCTTGTGATTATCTGTCTGTGTTGATCATTCTGTGATTTCAGACCTAATGGCCTGGAGCCAGAAGGCCCAAATTCACAGAACAACGCACATGTGTTTCCGAAGAACTGAAATTCACTCGAACGTAACTATTTAATGCATCATGTCACTGCTCAAACAGTACATATGTAACACTAAATCCGGACAGCACCTAAACCTCGTCAACGTGCACCGAAAAGACAGATTCTCACCAGCCCCGGCAAAATGCAGGGATCCGCAATGAATAACGACACTTGCAGACCAAGATCGGTCAGGATTTAAATCATCATATTAAAATAAAATGCTGATGAACTGAAATTTTATTTCTCAGCGGAAAAAAAGCAGTTAGTACACGCGCCATTTTGCACGCTTGCCATAGTTGCTGATCAGCCAAAGTCACAACGCTACTAACATAAACAAATGCACATGATATAACAAGTCATTCAAAATAAATGGATACTTCAAATTGGATGAACTGCAAGAGGCATAGACTCACATGAGCCCCCGCTGTCGCGGGGGCTCATGTGAGTCTATGCCTCTTGCCCCCTAGATTTACGTCTACTGCTACTACACGTAATGCAAAACTACTTACGACACTAAAATTAAGGGCCACCCTCAGAAAAAGGCGATGATGTAGGCCTAATAAACACAGCTCTGTCTAGATTTTTATTTTTTATTGTCTTGGAATTTTTTTAGACTAGGTTTACTGTGTAGCTTGTCCCACAATTATTCCAAGACTAACTCTTTAACATTTGACAGAGTTGCGCGCGTTTTGAAAACATGTTTTTTGTTTGTTTGTTTGTTTGTTTGTTTTTGTTGTTTTTTTGGGGGTTTTTTTGTGTGGACGTTTTGTAGACCCTAGGTTTGCAGTGTTGTAGACTAGGTCAGCGTTCGAGGATTGAAGAGGAGGTAGACTAGATCCATAGTTTTGTCAAAAAAAATCCAAGACAAAATCTTAACCCTTCACGTGTCGGTAGCCGTTTTAGTCGCGATGATTCCTGTCGGCTAAAACCGCTACCGACACGCAAATGGTCAACATTTGACAAAGTTCTGCTTATTTGAAATCATGACCTTTTTTGTCTTCGATTTATTTATTTATTTATTTATTTATTATTATTATTATTATTATTATTATTATTATTATTATTATTATTATTATTATTATTATTATTATCGTCTTCTTTTTATTATTTTTATTTTTATTTTATTTTATTATTATTATTATTATTTTTTTTTTTGGGGGGGGGGGAGGCGGGGAGGGGCTGGGAGGAAGGGGGGGGGGCTTTTGGTTTGTTTACATTCTTATAGACTAGCCTGGGTGTACAGTGTTGTCCAGAAATTCTAAGTCAAAATCCTAAAATTTGACAGTGTTGTGCTTAGTTGAATTCTTGAACATTTTCAAGGTTGTCCTTAACTAATTGTGAGTACTATAGTATATTTAGGTGTGTTTCGATTTCACTTCTGAATCACTCGGTGCAGGCATATGACAGGACGAAGGAGTCAGGATCACGTGCACGGTGCAGTCGACACCATCCGTCTGCCAAGACACTGTTCAGTCGTTTACACATGTTTACTGTGCTTATTGGAATCCGGAACTATACATGTAGTAATAGTCTGTATTCATCTGTGTTCAGTTTCGATCAACGAACCTTAACTGGGATGACAACTGTCCGCGACATAACATCCTAGAAGTGTGCGGGCAAACCCTTTCCTGAACGCATTTTTTCGTTTGCAGATCCTGTCTAACGACTCGAGCAGCGACTCGAGCAGCGCTGATAAATGAGGCAGATATTTGAGAGGCCTGGCCATCGGGGGGCAGTAGCTAGATAACCCTTGGCAGGTCAGTGTCGGCGGCGGTTTTAGTCGCGATGATTCCACTAACAGGAATCATCGCGACCAAAACCGCTACCGGCAGCGAAAGGAATAATATTGTAACAGCGACAGCAGGGGTTCATTGACATCGGACAGCAGGGGTTCATTGACATCGGACAGCAGGGGTTCATTGACATCTTTAAATCTTACAGATGCCCGAACGCTTTGAATGCAGGAGTGGCCATTTTAAATTTAAATCCTGGACAACCTGGGGCTTGTTTGTATACTGCGCATAAAATTTGACCCTTCCTGGAAATCGATCCCAAATGTCGGATAGGAAAAGGATCCTTTGAAAATCTCCGGTGTCACTGTTTTTGTTGTGACGGTGACTGAGAGAGAGAGAGAGAGAGAACTTACTCTGTGTGTGTGTGTGTGTGTGTGTGTGTGTGTGTGTGTGTGTGTGTGTGTGTGTGTGTGTGTGTGTGTGTGTGTGTGTGTGTGTGTGTCTGGTGACTGTGGGTGTGTGTATGTGTGCGTCACTTTGTGTACGTGTGTGTACGTGTGTGTGTGTGTGTGTGTGTGTGTGTGTGTGTGTGTGTGTGTGTGTGTGTGTGTGTGTGTGTGTGTGTGTGTGTGTAATAGTGTTGTTTTTCAGTATAAGTGTAGGATTTTAAACGTGTTTTTTTTTCTTCGATAATTAAAAATAAAAACAATAAAAATAAAAAAATAAAAATAAATCTTAATTCCTCAAATATCTGACAACGAAATATGACCTGCCCTGTGACAGCAAAAGGCAGCAAGTCACCTTTGTGAAAAGCACGATTTTCATTGTTTTACAATGAAAATCTCGCATTTCACAAAATTGGACTTACTGTCTTTTGCATTCGCAGGGCAGAACAGAGTGTCAAGATATGATCTTTTCGTTACTGTTCTCGGTGCAAAATATAAACGACAATAAGTCCATAAATACATGAACAGCCACAAAGCAACAGTGACGTAAACAACTGTTTTGCCGGACGGATGAAAGAAGTAAGCTCAGTCTCTAAATGCGATTGGAAGACATGTTTTGTACGCAACAACAGTTGTGATAACAGGACAACAAGTGCCAGAGACTAAGCCGAGTTGAAGAGTAGTGACTTTTCCTTCAGTTTGCCGCAGTGCCAACAACGAACGGGAGTCGGCGAAATCACGGTCGGCTAACCAGACCATACCATAAACACAGACAACACTGCAAACATCTCCAAGCAGTATAGATCCTCATGAGCCCCCTGGTCTCATGAGGATCTATACCTCTTGGAGATGTTTGCAGCGTTGTCTGTGCTTATGGCACAAACTGCTTATCCGCCGTGGCATCCAACTCGCCTTCGTCGTTGTTGGCCAGTCGTTCGGCGTAAGAATAACTACTCTCTCTCAAATAACGTGCGGTGGTCCTTAATTACAATCTTACTGTTCTGGTCTGTTATTTTGCACCTTACGGCGTCCAAAATAACAGACCAGAACACCAGCGGTTGCCACAGACTAAACTCCGATGATGCCCCTTTAAGTGAGAAGGGCAGATGTAGAACTGAGCCAGCAATTGCAAGATGCATACAGATTATAATCAGGATTTTCCGCTATCCGCTGGGGATCATAAAAATATATTGCTCTTGCAGACACCAGCGTAGGAACTGTGTTCTTTGCGCAAAGGGGTGGGGGTGGGGGTGGAATGCATTATTGCACTCGTCTAGCACCTTTTTCTTTTCTTTCTTTCTTTTTTTTTTTTTTTTTTTTTTTTTTTTTTTTTACCTATGAAACAGGAATGTGCACGCCGCGTCAGTTGGTTTGGTTTTGAAATGTATTTGAAAAGTTTAATTTATGAGTTCCTCTTCCACACAAACAGTCGGCCATTTGTAACTCAGTACTACATCCTTTCCTGTTTTCTTGAGTCCCTGAAAACAATGTAGAAGGATAGGTTGTGTGTGCAACAAGGCTGGCGTCTGCGGCTCGACTACCGTTTCGTGCGCACTAGGTGGTGACTATCCGTCTGCCACTCATTAAACAAACAATATTCATCCCGTTGGCTGTCGGTGACGCGTTTTGTCGAGGTGATTCCTGCAGGAATCACCTCGACAAAACGAGTCACAGACAGCCAGTCACTTCTGACAGTCAAAGGATTAAAATAAAATTACTGAAGCTGCAAAGGGAAAAGCTGCGTTGTCATCGTTTTCACGACGGCAGTCGCGTCATACTTACAGGTTTCTCACGACGGCAGTCGCGTCATACTTACAGGTTTCTCACGACGGCAGTCGCGTCATACTTACAGGTTTCTCACGACGGCAGTCGCGTCATACTTACAGGTTTCTCACGACGGCAGTCGCGTCATACTTACAGGTTTCTCAGTGACGGTCAGTCTGACTATGCATGCGTACTTCACCGCCAGTGGTTAACTCATTCTAGCCCAGACACACCACAGCAAGATAAGGATCGACCATGATAGTTCAAGGGTGTTGCCAGAATAGCTTGGCGCCTATGGGCGCCAAGCTATTCTGGCATCACCCTTGAACTATCATGGTCGATCGGCTGTGTCCGGCACTAGAGTGCAGTAATCAGAGGACGACGGCAAACTTCGGGGATTTCGGTGTTGGGGTAGAATGAGTTAATGATGTAGGCGGATTCTCCGACTGTTTTTCACAGAAATCCTACATATGAGACCGCACGCAAAACAAAGAAAAAAAATAATGACCGCTTGATCGCCAAAAAAAGGAGATGATAGCTGAAACATAGTATGGCCTTAACCAGTATCATACTGAGGCTCAAAGCTTCAAATCTGTACACTGCCATATGCAAGCTACATCACTATAGTACTTACAGATAAGGATATAGACCAATGGCTTTAGTTCAAAGGTGGTGCCAGAAAAGAGCGGTGAGTCCACAGTGAGGCATCTGTTTATATCCAACGTAAACAACTTTCTAAACAGGTCTCTAATCCTCATAGGGAATCACCATTTATCAAGATAAACCAAATTTAGTCAGACGCGATGCACTACCCTTAAACTATTTTAGTCAAACTTATTTCACACACTGGTGTATTCCGAATGATATGGGTTAAATTTGTATGTTAGTGGCCGCTGATGGTTGTCGGTCAGGAAAACAAAATGAATGTGTTGAGCCGCAAAAAAAACAACAACTGCAGTCGCGTTTTCTTCAGCGTCTCCTGTGTGTGTAGACGAACAAGACAAATTAGTTTCTACAATCATCACTGGTTCGTCGCTGATAACCGATGTCCATGTCTGTCTTGAGGTGCCCTGATGGGAATGATGACAGCCGCCAGCCGAAAGAAGCATAGATTCTCATGAGCCCCCGCGTCTGCCGGGGCGCATGAGGATCTATGTCTCTTGCATTGCGTTGTTTGTTTGCTGTGGTCCGATTGTATTGCATAAGTTGTTCGTAACTCCAATATTATTAGAATAATTAGAGTTATTGTCGGCTTATCCTGGGGTACTCCAATATTATTGGAATAATTGGAGTTATTGTCGGCTTATCCTGGGGTTATTCTCAATCTAATGTTGAACAAACAAGTTTGCAGCATTGTTTTTTTACGTTCTCTTGGTTTCAATAGACACATATATCTCTCACGTGGCTTAACGTTTCGTTTTGTCTCGTTGTTTGTTTGCTCGCTTGTTTGCCTGCTTGTTTGCTTCCTTGTTTGTTTATTTGTTTGTTTCTCTCCTAATTCGTTTGTTTCTGCGTTCGTTTGTTTGCTTATTGCTTGTATGTTTTTCTGTTTGTTTTTGTCATATATTGTTAACTCATTCACGACAGCAGTATTTCCCAAATTTTGGAGGCGTCATCTAATGACTGTGCACCAGTTGCAGGAGATGGGTCGACCATGATAATTCAAGGGCAGTGCCAGATTAGCTTGGCGCCAACAGTCGCAAAAGCGAATCTGGCACTACCCTGGAATTATCATGGTCGACCCATCTCCTGCTGTAGTGCGTCAGAGCTGAATGGGTTAATTATTTGCTACTGTTGTTCTCTATTTTGTTGTCGCCGGGTTATTTGCTATTTGCCTCGCGCTGGGACCATACGGCGTTGAGGCGCGTCCCCTGGGTGGTGGATAGGGGGTCCCTCGCGAGAGGGGTGCACCGAATGAAATAAGGTGCTGTGAACCAACATGGTCTAAGGGAAGGTGACCCCGACAGAAAACCCCTGGTCCTCCAAGTAAGGGGGTTGGGCGTGGGGGTAGCTTCCCCACCATGCAAATAAGGAAATATCTTTAAAAAAAACGCCGACGAAAAGACAAACAGCAAATTCTTTCCTGGAGGAGGAAGGTTCTTCTACCAGAAGATTTATGACGTCGTGTGGTAAAAGCCGGAAGTCTTCGGAAGCCACAGGACCGAGCCGCCTCTCTCTATCCAGGGGCACAACCATGGGCACATGGAATGTCAAGAACATGTACCAGAGCGGCAAGGCCGCCCAGATAGCAGCGGAAATGCAAAAATACAACCTTTCCCTGCTAGGTATCAGTGAAGCCAGATGGACGCAGTCTGGCCAGAAAATGATGTTAAGTGGGCAAATGATTCTGTATTCAGGTCATGAAGAGGAGAATGCCCCCCATACAGAAGGAGTAGCACTATCACAGCAGCCTTTAGAACCAAGAAAAAGATCAAGCTGAACGTCATCCAGTGTTATGCGCCCACTAATGACAGTGACGAGGAAGAGAAACAAGAGTTCTACGACCGACTCCAGAGTGCTGTGGACAAATGTGGGGAGCGAGACATCACCATCGTCATGGGCGATTTTAATGCCAAAATAGGGGAGGACAACACCGGATATGATGAGGTAATGGGGAGACAGGGACTAGGGGAGATGAGTGAGAACGGGAAGAGGTTCGTAGACTTTTGTGCTCTAAACAGACTTGTCACTGATTGGAGGCAGCATCTTCCCACACAGAAGAATACACAAAGCAACTTGGGTCTCACCTGACCATACTACAGAGAACCAAATAGACCATATCTGCATTAGCAAGAAATTTAGAAGATCCCTTCAAGATGTTCGAGTGAGGCGTGGAGCAGATGTCGCCTCAGACCACCATCTGCTTACCTTAAGAATGAAGCTCAAGTTAAAGAAAAGCCGCACAGAGACAACAAGAAGACAGCGCTATAATGTAGGCCTCCTGAGAGAGACTGGAGTGAGAGAAGAGTTCAAACTGGTGCTGTCCAACCGGTTTCAAGCACTACAGGAGCTAGTAAATAAAGAGGAGACGGTCACCACAGAGCAGCAGTGGAAGGCAGTTAGAGAGGCGCTGAACTCAACCTGCAAAGACACTGTAGGGTTCAGGAAACACCATCACAAGAACTGGCTGTCGGCACAGACCTTGAAGAAGATAGAAGTGAGGAAGCAGAAGAAAGCAGTTGTCAACAACAGTCGCACGAGAGCAGACAAAGCAAGGGCACAGGAGGAATACTCGGAATCCAACCGCGAGGTGAAGAGGAGTATCAGGGCAGACAAGAGGGCCTACAAAGACAGCCTGGCAGCAGAGGCAGAAAAGGCAGCAGGCAGCGGCAACATGAAACAGCTCTACGACATTACCAGAAGATTGTCGGGCAAGTATGGCCATGCAGAAAGACCAGTAAAAGACAAAGAAGGCAAGCCTATTGCAGACAGAGCAGACCAACTCGACAGATGGGCCGAGTATTTTGAAGAGTTACTGAACAGACCCAGCCCACCCGACCCCCCAGACATCCAGCCAGCAGAGACCGACCTACCCATTAGCTGTGACAGACCCAACCGGGAAGATATCAGAAGAGCAGTGGCATTTTTGAAGAACGGCAAAGCAACAGGGCCAGATGGCATCCCAGCGGAGTCTCAGAAAGCAGACCTAGAGACAACAGTAGAGATGCTGTATCCACTGTTTGGAAAGATCTGGGAAGAGGAGGTGATGCCGGCTGACTGGAAGGAGGGGTACCTAATCAAGCTTCCCAAGAAAAGCGACCTCAGCAAGTGTTCCAACTACAGATGAATCACCTTGCTGTCAGTACCAGGAAAGGTCTTCAACAGGATCATCCTGGAGAGAATGAAGAGCTCCGTTGACCCCCAGTTGAGAGACCAGCAAGCAAGATTCAGGAAAAACCGATCATGTACAGACCAGATCGCCACTCTCCGCATCATCGTGGAACAGTCTCTGGAGTGGAGCTCCCCGCTGTACGTCAACTTTGTGGATTACGAGAAAGCATTTGACAGCGTGGACTGAGAGACTCTGTGGAAACTCCTACGACACTACGGTGTACCCACAAAGCTCGTCCGCCTGATCAAGATCAGCTACGATGGCATGACATGTCGTGTGATCCACGAAGGGCAGTTCACCAGGGAGCTCCAGGTCAGAACCGGTGTCAGGCAGGGGTGTTTGCTTTCTCCGTTTCTCTTCATACTGGCCATAGACTGGGTCATGAAGAGGACCACAGAGCACAGACGAAGTGGAATACAGTGGACACTGTGGACACGGCTTGACGACCTCGATTTTGCAGATGACTTGGCTTTACTGTCCCACACTCATCAACAAATGCAGGACAAGACCACGAGGCTTGCTGACATCTCGTCCCAAGTGGGCCTCACCATCCACAAACAGAAAACAAAGACAATGAGGCTGAACGCAACCAAGGAAGAACCAGTCTTGCTTGCTGGCACCCCGTTGGAGGAGGTGGAGTCCTTCACCTATCTCGGGAGCATCATAGACAAAAAAGGTGGCAATGATGCAGATGTCAGAGCACGAATCGGTAAAGCCAGAGCAGCCTTTCTCCAGTTGAAAAAAGTGTGGAGTTCCAGAGAGCTGTCACAACACACCAAAGTCCGGATTTTCAACTCCAACGTAAAAGCAGTTCTCCTATATGGAGCAGAGACTTGGAGATTGACAAAAACCACAGTCAACAGAGTACAGATCTTTATAAACAGTTGCCTTAGAAGAATTTTGAAAATCCACTGGCCAGAGAAGATCAGCAACGTCAGACTCTGGGAGAGAACAGAGCAGATAACAGCAGAGAATTAAATTGGGCGAAGAAGATGGGGATGGATTGGTCACAGTCTGAGAAAGCCAGCTTCCAGTATCACTAGGCAGGCATTGTCATGGAACCCCCAGGGAAAGAGGAAAAGAGGTAGGCCGAGAAACACCTGGCGTCGAGACCTCCAAGCAGACATCAAGAGACTGGAAACCACCTGGAGTAAAATCGAAGGAGAAGCACAGGACAGGAGTCGCTGGAGGTCTCTCGTCGACGGCCTATACCCTGGGAGGGGTGACAGGCGTAAGTAAGTAAGTAATTTGCTATTTGCTGTTTGCTATTTGCTATTTGTTATTTGTTATTGTGATTTGTATTTTTGTTGTTTATGTTTTATTTTATGTTTCAGTTGTTTTATTGTATGTTTCAGTAAAGTAAATGAAGTTGTCTGAATTAGGAAACATCTCTGTGAGCAAACTGTGAAAGTGCAGTTGCACAGATTTAGAAGAAACATATTCAAATCAAAATTACATCGTGACAGTTCTATCTACAGGGCACAAGTTTTCACTATTTGCGTGACCCTTGATAAACTGCACCCGCCGAATCACAAATATCTACGTTACACTACAGTTATTTCAACGTATTTGTTAATGGTTTATTCCGAATGCGCAAAAGGTCGTCGGGCCGGCGTCCGGCGTCGGCCGCCGTTGGCCCGGGCACGGCCGTGCGCTGGCCAACGGCGGCTGGTGTCGGCCCGATGGTCTTTAGCGCATTTGGTTGTAGTGCCAGGAATGTCGTTACCAAACCGTGCACATTAAATCTAAATAGATATAGCAGCCGTATTACTGACTCCACTGAGGGCATCTGTTCATGTCCAACGTAAATGCTTTCTAAACAGGTCTCTCGTCCTCAAAGGGAATCACCATTTATCAAGACAAACCAAATTTAGTCAGACGCGATGCATTGTTATCCAATAAATACCGTGTCTATACATAGAGCACCGTTCTCTGATCGTAGCGCAGCGCGGCTATAAACTCCGCTGTGATTTTTCTGTCTCTCGATGTGCACGACGCCACCAGGCCGATTGTCGGCCACACGCTGGCCCGCGAGCAGCCAACGGCTGTGCGCGGACCAGATGCGGGCCGACGGACGGCCCGGTGGCCTTTTGCGCGCCGGGAGCCAGTCTCCGTGATCTTTTACGACATTTTACACACGCGCTGCGCGATGCCATTGTCAACACTCTGCAGTGTGATTCGCTTTTAGCTCGCCGATGCCATTTTCGATCGAGAGCGAACAGGAATAGCCACGGGAAATGTTAAAAATAGCATCACAGAATTGAAGGAAGAAATGTCATTATCTCTGTTTATGCTGTCTTTGCAAGGAGGTTGCCAGCGGCAACCGGCGCGGGCGAACCCCGGCCATCAATCGATCGATCCCGCGCAACCTTCAAGCCATTGAAAAAATGCAAATTATATACTGCCAGGCATTGACGTCACGAGGAAATTCCTTATTTCGAGCCATTTGCGGAGTTCTTACTCGTCCTAAAAATAGTCAAATCGAAAAACACCCCCTGAAAATTTAGGTCAGTGTGTACGTGGTAGTGAATGACGTAGCAAAAACATGTTATGTGGAAGGTCCCCATTTAAGCAACAGAAATAGCCGGAAACATTATCGATCTGATGCTGAGCCGGCTATGCAGTCATAGATGTTGACGCAAAACGATCGCGCCTGTTGGACTGAGAAGTGTGCGTGTACGGAGCGCGTCGCAAGAGGCATAGATCCGCATGAGCCCTCGCATCTGCGGGGGCTCATGAGGATCTGTGCCTCTTGCAGATTTGTTGCGTGAGTGTGCGTTTTTGAATAAAACACCAGCACTGGCATCCGCCGTAGTCTCGCAGAGAAATGAAATCGAAGTATCCTTGCGCTATCGGGGACCGACGTCTTCGTGTCCTAAAAGTGCTGTGCTTGTTTCCGAAGTCAACGCCTTTCGTGCTGATACACCACCGCTTGAAATTAGTATTACAATTCTAGAGACAGATCGACCATGATAGTTCAAGGGTGGTGCCAGAATAGCTTGGCGCCTGAGGCTCCACCCTTGAACTACAATGGTTGATTTATCTCCTAGATCTAAAATCTGTACTGTAGCCTATATAGGACAATAAGCAAATCAGCCCCAGGATGTAATGGGCTGACTGGACATAACACCAGGAATTTTAATGTGTGAACAAACCTATTTTGACTAGAAATCGTGCACAATCACGGAAGCAATAAAATAAGTAAGCAACTCTATTTTTGGCATGGCTATTTACAGTGTGTCATGTCGCTGTTCAGATGAACGGTCGAGCTGGCACATTCATTCTTTGACCTCCAGAACTAAATGACTTCCATTCTATAAGAATGGATGTCATTTAGTTCTGGAAGCGGTCAAGGCGTTACAGCGATTTTCTCTATGGCAGGCTTTGATTGCCAAATATATATAAGAATGGATGTCATTTAGTTCTGGAAGCGGTCAAGGCGTTACAGCGATTTTCTCTATGGCAGGCTTTGATTGCCAAATATATATAAGAATGGATGTCATTTAGTTCTGGAAGCGGTCAAGGCGTTACAGCGATTTTCTCTATGGCAGGCTTTGATTGCCAAATATATATAAGAATGGATGTCATTTAGTTCTGGAAGCGGTCAAGGCGTTACAGCGATTTTCTCTATGGCAGGCTTTGATTGCCAAAATATGCCAATGCAACGGGTTATCAATATTGTCTTGAATACAATAATACTTTTCTACCCTTCTTTCCACAATCAGTGTGAGTAGGTAGACGGCATAACAGACGTTTTCTCCTGCCCCTTGTGTCACGTGTAACGGAGGACAGTAACTCTTCAACGTACAAGGGCAAAGAAGAACAGAAAAGTCTTTCATATTCCCACAATGATTCAAACTATATCCGTTAAGTTATTACAGCCTGAGGCCTTATTTCTCAGATTTGCTTATGGTCCTTCGAAGGCTACATTACAGACTGATTTGGTGATAGATAACCATTTTAGTTCAAGGGTGTTGCCAGAACAGCATGGCGCCTCAGGCGCCAAGCTGTTCTGGCACCACTTTTGAAATATCATCGTCAAATTAATTTCAACCAGGAGTGTATCAAGATGAAAAGGATTAAATTAGCCCTTGTATCCAGTATCACTGTAAGACTCGGCGTACTTAACCCATATCATACTGAGGCTAAAAGCTTCAAATTTGTACACTGCCATATGCAAGCTACATTATAGTACTTACAGATAAGGATATAGACCAATGGCATTAGTTCAAGGGTAGTGCCAGAATAGCTTGGCGCATAGAGGCGCCAAGCTATTCTTGCACTACCCTTGAACTATTTTAGTCAAACATATGTCACACACTGCTGTATTCAGAATGATAAGGGTTAAAACATAAATAAAGAAGTCAGTGCACATAAAGGAGGTTACCCACTGCCCGTTGTGCGTAACGGAGGAACTGCTACTCTCCTACGTACAAGGGAGGAGAAGAGGAGTGAAGTCTTTCATATTACGATCCACATTTAGTTCGCCTTTTTAGTCCAGCATTGCTGTAAAACATACTGGCGGTCCGTGGCGCAGCGGTAAAAGCGCCTGCCACCAATGCTAGAGGTGCGAGATTCGATACCAATGCTAGAGGTGCGAGATTCGGTTCCGGCGTTGGACTTTTCTACAGTAGTAAGTGTCACCGATAATTCGGGCGGACCGTCGGGGGTTTTTCTCCGAGTACTTTGGCTCATCCTCTTTGGTATCGATTTCAGCCCACTTAATCAGATTTCAAATATAAACGATTTGAATTTTCAAAACTTCAGTACCTCGCTTGAGCCTGCCCTTAGCACCACGTGAATATTCTGTGCGCTTGTACACAGTGTGCGAGTGAATGCGCGTGATCCACTTGAGCGTGCTTGTTGGGTTCAGTTCGCGGCGGCGCTTTGAGCCGATTTTCAATTGGGATAAAGCGCCTGTTTAATGCGCTGATTTATTTTGTATTATTTAACTCATTCTAGCCCAGGCACACCACAGCGAGATAAGGATCGACCATGATAGTTCAAGGGTGATGCCAGAATAGCTTGGCGCCTATGGGCGCCAAGCTATTCTGGCATCACCCTTGAACTATCATGGTCGATCTGTGCCCTGCACTGCATTGCCGTCTTCAGAGCCGGACAGCGGCAAAATGCGGGGATTTCGGTCTTGGGGTACAATGAGTTAGGGCCTATATAAAGAAGATAGTGCACATACATAACAGAGGTCTCCACTGCCCGTTGTGTGGAACGGAAGAAATCTCATGTGTGCAAACGAGAACTGAGAAGAGCAGAAAAGTATTTCATATAACGGCATTGGTTCAAACGGTATGCTTTATGTTAGTCCTTTTGTCCAGACAGCATCATTGTAAGACATACTACTAAAAATGTTAATAAAGATTGAACACTTTTAGCCCCAAGGTCCCATTTCTCAAATTTTGGAGGTGTTGCCTAAAGACTATGTACCAGTTGCAGGAGATGGCTTGACCGTGATAATTCAAGGGTAATGCCAGATTAGCTTGGCGCCTGAAAGGCGCCAAGCTAATCTGGCATTACCCTTGAATTATCACGGTCAAACCATCTCCTGCTGTAGGGATCCGGGGCTAAAAGGGTTAGTAAGGATAGTTTACATACATAAGAGAGGTTTTCTAATGCCCGTTGTGCGTAACGAAAGAACTCTCCAACGTACAGAAGTGAAGGAGAGCAGAAAAGTCTTTCATGTTAGGAACTGCCGATCAAAACTTTAAGTTAGCACTTTTGTCCAGCATTGTTGTAAGACTGACATACTAAGAACATAAAAGTGCACAGTACATAACAGAGGTTTACTTCTGCCCGTCGTGTGTAACGCCGGAAGACTGAATCTATAGCGTACAACAGAGAAGACTAGGAGAAGAACAGTTTTTCATATTACGACACTGCCGATTCAAACTTAGCCATTTTGTCCAGCATCATTGTAAGACTACTGACATACTAAGAAAATAAATAAAGAAGTTAATGCACATGACATAGGTTTTCTACTGCCCTTTGCGTGTAGCGGAAGTGAATCTCTTACGTACAAAGAGCAGACAAGTCTTACGTTTTACGACATCCAAACTTTTCTCCAGCATTATTGTAAGAAATACAAAGCACATTTATTTATATGAGGAAGATAGTGCGATCTATCAATTCTTTATTACCTGGAACGCGCCGCTTGTGTCCCAGCCAATGATTTATAGGGGCAAACCAGTCAGCAATGTCCTCGGGTCGACTTCAGCCGCAGTAGGCCCACTGCGGCCGACATCGTGCTGAGTGTCTTTTGCTTACTGGGATGGATCGTCTCAGTGAAGCATTTGATGCAAATGACCGACCCACCAATTACATAATCATCGGGCTGGTGTGCCAGCAAACACTGAGATTGCGAGCCTGTCAGACGCGGGGAAGGAGAGGGGCGGGGGGGGGGGGGGAGGGGGGGGGGGGGAACAATGCAGAAAAAGTGTTGGATTGCCACGGCGTCATTGAATACGCGGCTTCAAGCTTAACTCATTCCGTCCCGACACACCACAGCAAGACATGGATCGAGCATGATAGTTCAAGGGTGGTGCCAAAATATCTTGGCGCCCAAAGGCGCCAAGCTATTCTGGCACCACCCTTGAACCACCGTGCTCGACCTGTCCCTAAAATTGTAATGCAGTCCTTCAGCGGGCAACTTCAAAATTTGGGGATTTCGGTTCTGGGGTACTAGTGAGAATGTGTTAAAGCGCACAGAAACGCTACAAACTTTACCCGGGAAAACTGAAATTTCAGTGGACGCAACCCTCATTGTCCCGCCGCATATAAACAGCTGACTCCGTCCACAAAAATATCAGCACCGTCTGTTGTGAACCGCATTTTTACAACAGCGTGGCCGGGTTGTTAAGGGCTCAGGACACAGTCTTGAACTAAAGCAATGAGTTTTCCGTCAACCACTTCATTACCAATGGACGCAGGTCGTGTCAGGTTTGGGGAAACATTTTAGATATTTTGAATTCAGCGTCCAGTCGAAGATTCCCAACCGTCAAAGGCACGTGAATACAAAGAGGTTTCCGCAAGAGGCATAGATCCTCATGAGCCCCCGCGAGGATCTATACCTCTTGCATTTGGGTGATGTTCAACAATGATCTTTTCGGCAGTGATTAGTGGAATACACGTTGTAGTATCTCTTTGAGCATATAATCAAGTTTTCTGACTCACTCTATGCATTATGAAAATCGTTCATTAAAATAGCCCCTATTGATACATATGCACCTTTATATAAGAGACTCATCAATCCAAGTTTAAACTCGGCAGATTAATTTTGCATTTAGAGCAATGCATCAAGTGCGTGCGTTATCACTCACCGTATCACACTACTATCTAATCATTATCGTTCTCAGGCGACGTCACTAGGTCATTGTATGCGTTCATAGGTCACAGCGTCATAGTCAGTAACGTAGCACTGTGTAAATAGTTATAATTATATCTGCCTATCTATATCGGTAGTTAAAGTGTGCCCGATATAGACAGGTGTATACAATACGTGGATACATGAACAGACTGTTGCGTGTGTTTAGGCGCAGTGTCCAAGCGATTGACAAACAGTGTTTGCATATAGACATTATATAACACGTGCGGATTCTGACTGATGTAATTTGGGGTGGGGTGGGATGGGGGGAGATAAGTGTGTGTGTGGAGGGGGGGGGACGGGGGGGAGGGGCTAAAATACAGCTTAATCCATTTATCCCCGACGCCGGCCCTACAGCATGAGATGGATCGACCAGGATACTTCAAGGGTAGTGCAAGATTAGCTTGGCGCCGTCAAACGCCAAGATAATGTGGCATTACCCTTGAATTATCCTGGTCGATCCATCTCCTGCAACTGGTACTAAGTCGTTAGATGACACCTCCAAAATTATGAAAAGCGGCTGTTGGGTTAAATAGGTTAACAAAGTGCCTCTTTGTATCTTTATTAATATAGTCATCAGTGCGGCCCTGTTTAGGCAAAAGACAGCAAGTCCATTTTTGTGAAAAGCATGATGTTCATTGTATTACAATGAAAATCTCGCTTTTCCGAAAAAGTGAATTACTATCTTTTACTTTCTCAGTTCTCAGGGCAAAATAGTGGTGTCAGGCGGATGGGTGTGGGGGGGGGGTTGGGGGGGGGGGGGGTTGGGGGAGGGCTGACACTACTGATTTGATTGTGCAAATATTGTATGTTGTATGTTTTTAATTCACGACCTATGTCTCATTGTGTGTAATGAGACAGGCAGTTTAATTAACCCTTTGGCTGTCAGTAGCGGTTCTTGTCGGCATGATTCCTACTGGAATCATCGCGACAACAACCGCTACCGACAGCCAAAGGGTTAATTTCACTTTAACGGAATCAGTAAGTTATCTGGAATCTTTAATTTTGTAGTAACAAAAATACAAAGACATTACATGTACCATCTAGATTAAATGGCATCCCGGGTCATGATCCCGGGTCATTCTCCTTTAACATGGGTGAGACGGGCTTGTCCAACAGCATGTCCGTTCAAAAGGTCCTGGTGGATCAAAGTGGCACTGTTGCAGTGCGGCTGAATTGATCAGTGTGCAGGTACTCCATATGCAATAACTGTTTATTTCCACCACAACCCGCCCTTAGGGTCGTCCATTATCACTACGGTGCCGGGAACGTTAAACCAAGAAATAGTCAATTAATCCTCTTTATGCCCAGAATCCTGCCGCCAGTTGCTGGAAACTTGTCCAGGCCAGTACTGCCAACCAACTGGCCCTCTGTATCATGTAGCCAGATTTTTTATTGGTTCTAAAAAAATAAAAAATAAAATAAATAAATAAATAAATAAATAAATAAATAAATAAATAAATAAAATAAACATAATAAATAAATAAATAAAATTTAAAAAGCTCAAAACAAAACCGTTGGAAGTATTACAGGCTGGTTATTGAAAATAATGCGTGCGACTCCACCTTGCTCCCCTTCACACCTGGACCTCCGCGAAGATCCGCGCTTGGACAGTCAGACAGTCAGCTGTGCCAAATTTCTTGCACTCGAATCAATGGGATTCGCGCGACACTTCCCAAATTTAGCCGCGTTCGGACGTCATTGGCCGAGGTCTTTGAGTCAACATTCGTGTGAATGGAATGAAAGTTCTGCCTTACTAGGATTAGCTATATGGCCGACTGGTTGGTCGGAAAGAGGCATAGATTATCATGAGCCCCTGCAGTGGCAGGGGCTCATGAGGATCTGTGCCTCTTGCAGGTGGACGGTTTACGTGGGATATTTGTACAGCGGTCTCGTGATCGGTGACGCAGGTAATCACAGGTACACTCTTACTCGTACGAGTGTCTCCCGGCGTCGAGTCCCGATGGCCTTAGTGTGCGCATTAGGACCTCAGTGTGAGTGCGTGTGTGCATGCTTAAACCATTTAGCCCCGATAAAATACGCCAGGAGGTGGGTGTGCCTTGACAATCAAAGGTAGTGCCAGATTAGCTTGGCGCCAAGTCAATCTGGCACTACGCTTGCATTATCGTGATCGCTCCGTCTCCTGGAACTGGTCACGTGGTCACTTAGTCGACACTTCCAAAATGTGCGAAATCCCGCCTTGGGGTGAAATGGGATAACACTGCATCTGTCTCTCTCTCTCTCTCTCTCTCTCTCTCTCTCTCTCTCTCTCTCTCTCTCTCTCTCTCTCTCTCTCTCTCTCTCTCTCTCTCTCTCTCTCTCTCTCTACCGTTGATAAATAAAGTTTCATGATCATCATCATCTCTCTCTCTCTCTCTCTCTCTCTCTCTCTCTCTCTCTCTCTCTCTCTCTCTCTCTCTCTCTCTCTCTCTCTCTCTCTCTCTCTCTCTCTCTCCCCGAGTGTCTTTACTTTGGAAAAATTAATTTTATTTATTTCTTTCTTTATTTTTACTTTTCCCCATTTTGCTTTGTTGTACTGATCAAAACCGCACACAAAAGAAAAATACATGGAATCAAACTGATGATTATGAGACGTTAAGTGCACCTGATTTTAATTTAATTATTTCATTCATGAGTATTTTTTCATTTTTGGGCCGCCTTAATGCATGCACTATTCGCACGTTTTTACACGTAGTCAGGCAAACTCGGTACACGTTATGTCTCTACACGTTATGTCTCTACACGTTATGTCTCTACACGTTATGTCTCTACACGTTATGTCTCTACACGTTATGTCTCTACACTTTATGTCTCTACACGTTATGTCTCTACACTTTATGTCTCTACACGTTATGTCTCTACACTTTATGTCTCTACACGTTATGTCTCTACACTTTATGTCTCTACACGTTATGTCTCTACACGTTATGTCTCTACACTTTATGTCTCTACACGTTATGTCTCTACACTTTATGTCTCTACACGTTATGTCTCTACACGTTATGTCTCTACACGTTATGTCTCTACACTTTATGTCTCAGTTTTGGTGCAGAGACCAGGAGAGCAGTTCTCCATGACGGGCCGACAAAAGTTGTACTTCAGTGCACAATATTGCTTGGGCGAGGTCACCGTTGACCAATTGATACACGGTGCTGGACTTTAGTTCAATGCAATGCCTGACTGACCAACCATTGACGTGAGTTTACTCAGCCGTATCGCCATAGTGAATCGATTCTCCGTGCATAATGGTCCACTGTCTAAGCCTGTGGTATCACAACAGTATTTGAGTAGCCATGGATATGGTCAAAATGTTTAATCCCTGGCACCCGGAGCCAACTTCGGTCGGTAACAGATGTAAATTCTCATGCCCCTCAAGCAAAAGACAGGTTTTCATGAGCCCCTGCAACAGCAGGGGCCTATCAGAATCTATGTCTTTTGCCAACGCCGCATTTTTTTTAGGGCTTGGCGGTTTCAGTCGAGACGGTCTGTCGAACCCGGCCGAACTTGGTACGCGCGTACCGAAAGCAGGGGCACAATTTGGAGACCTCCTAGAGCGTGACGCAGGCAAAGTCCCTCGCGTTGGTCCAGTCAGAGTGGCAAGAATAAAGGATCGCGCAACTAATCTGAGCTTCTGTGACGTCAATCAGGGGCTATTTCGGGACCCGTTTAGGGCTGTTATGACACGGGCGATCTTAAGTTCTGAGAGTGAGTAGTGCGGTCCCGTGAGAATGAGTGTAACCTCGCGGGCACCCCCTGTCCCCATTTTGTATGGGTCGCGTCACTCGGAGAGTTTGAATCACTGAACTCACTCACCTCCTCGTCTGAAGAACACAGACGGAAAGTAAATGAGGAGAGATGCTTTCAACACTGAAGAGGTCATAGATTCTTGTCAGCCCCTGCAGGAGCTGATGAGAATCTTGACCTCTTGCGGGTGTCGTGAAAGAAACGCCGATTGAGGAAGTGTTTTATGAATGAATGTATCCGAGCCTCTCTACGCGCGCTGTCTGTGGGAGCGGGTGCGTGCTGGAGTGGTCATTGTCCTGTGATCGTTAGATAGATTTGAAACGAGCTCCTTCTTAAGTGGCCAGAATTTCATACAGGAAATTGTCAAAGCAAGTAAACTATTCAGGGTACCTCAGTGCTGACAGGCTGTACTAAAAATCAAATCAAATCAAGGAAATTAAATCAAATCAAATGAAATTATGATCTTGTCAGCTCTGGCATTGGATAGTTGACTAGTAAGCTAAGCCTTAGCCCGTTGGCTGTTAGTAGCGCTTTTAGCTGATTTATACAGACACCGAAACTAAAAGCACTGCCGTCATCCAAAGGGTTAAGTCAGTTAAGGTTTATTGACGTCACCAACACTTTACTTTTATTCACTTCTTCATCTTCCTCTTTTTCAGTGGAAACCATTTGTAGCAGAAAACTGTCTCACTTGACCTAAGCAGTGAAATATCTTATTTGAGGCAAACTGACTTAAAGTCACAAAGAAACAGGCCTACGTGTTCTCTGAGTCATTTGAGAGCGTTCGACTCTTGTCTGAAAGGTCGTGGGTTCGAACCGAGCTGGGGTCAAAATTTGTACAGACCTCTTTTCGGTGCCCCGTCTTTGAAATCACCTTCGTGGTGGACAACAGACGTTAAGCCCTAAACGTTTCACGTTTTCTCTGAGTCATTTTGGAAACTTTTTTTTTTCTAACACAAATGTTTATGACTTAGTGATTAGCTTTTGATATCTGGTATCCCAGTGCGCAAAAGGCCATCGGCAGACGTCGGCCGCCTTTGGCCCGCGCACAGCTGTGTTTGTGTGTCTGTGCACAGCTGTGTTTGTGTGTCTGTGCACAGCTGTGTTTGTGTGTCTGTGCACAGCTGTGTTTGTGTGTCTGTGCACAGCTGTGTTTGTGTGTCTGTGCACAGCTGTGTTTGTGTGTCTGTGCACAGCTGTGTTTGTGTGTCTGTGCACAGCTGTGCGCGGGCCAACTGCGGCCGACGTCGGCCCTGTGGCCTTTTGCGCATTGGGATGTTCCATCGGCTTGTTGTTATCCGCCTCTCCTCCCCACCCCCTCCCTCCCCATTAATTTTATAGAGAAAGAGAGGCAAATTCCAGGTATGTTTATTTCAAACAGACCATCAAAGAATTAGCTGAACATTTTCTATAGACCAGAACTGAGTTTTAGACTCAGCCAGGAGACATCTTAGGAACACCCACTGCTAAAGTGACATAGAGGGGAAAACCCCGCGACAATGACCCCCTCAGCTTTAGAGACAGTTCGTCCCCGTCACTGTGAGTGCGTTATCTCAATCAAGTTACTTCATGACTACAGAGGTGCCCGGCCGAGTCTGTTTACTGTGACAAACCTGGCGAATGATATACTGGTGTACGCATGTATTGCTCAATCGTGGGGGCCTCAATGAATAGACATGGGTAGCGTACTACCAAGGAGTGGTAGCTAGAGTAGGCCTAGTCAGTCGGCGTACACATGTTCTAATTTAGGGGGATGGGTTGTGAAATATAAGTTTGTTTACCTCTCGTTTTGAACCCTCCGGCATTAAGCAAGACGTGTTCAGGTCTGGGATTTTGGACCTTATGGCCCTTGACCGTAAGGTTCAAAATCCCAGACCAGAACACAAATCACATTGTGGCGTACGTGTGCGGGACTAAGCTGTCAATACAAAACCTGCCATGTTGCACAATTTGATTATGCCTGTATGCAGCCATCGTAACCTGAACGTCGGCCGTCATGTTGCACAATTTGATTATGCCTGTATGCAGCCATCGTAACCTGACCGTCGGCCGCCATGTTGCACAATTTGATTATGCCTGTATGCAGCCATCGTAACCTGAACGTCGGCCGCCATGTTGCACAATTTGATTATGCCTGTATGCAGCCATCCGCGTAACCTGAACGTCGGCCGTACTGACCTCTTATAATAAACAGATGGAATTTTTAGCAAGCAAGAGGCACAGATCCTCATGAGCCCCCGCAATGCGGGGGCTCATGAGAATCTGTGCCTCTTGCAAATCATGGGATGCCGCTCGTAACAAGAGTGTTCAAAGGTAAAACAGTCTTTAATCCAAAGCTTCTTCAATACGTAGACTTTGGTCTAGCCTTTGTCTTTTAAGTCCCTTCTATTTATAGAAGGAGCTTTTTAGGACGGTTCGCGGTGGGGTGAATTTAATAGCATGTCCATGATGTCAAAGGCGGGCAGGCTAAACCTCTAACAACAGAAGTAACAAGATAAAAATTACGTCATGTTTAGTTACGCTAACCTCGGTGGTGAACGTACATTTGGCGCGAAGCGCCGTATGGGGTGCGTACGTGCGCATCTATGTGTGTGCGTATGTATGTAAACAAGAGAATCTCCGATATTTCTGTACACACAAGCTTGAAACGTGGCGAAATATTTTCTTAAGTGGGTGGCTAAGAGAGCGTCCGAGCATATTGTAACTGAATGTCTCATTGAAGACATAAACAACCGTTAATGGGAAGTCGGTTGACCCAGATTAGAGTCCGTAATGTTTGTCATATTTACTTGAACTTTTGCATATAGCTAGTTTGGAGAAAGACATTGGATGAGTTTGTTAGCCAGCTTTTTATCCTTTCAACTTCTTTAGTAAAAATTAATTCTTTCCAGAAAAGAATTAAAATACAAAAAAACCTTTACTTCTAGAGAAAGTCTGACAGTTCAGGTGACGTAAAAGAGGCAACTCCGTCACCACGCAGACACTGACATAATACTCTAAATATGACGTTATTCTCTCTCGGGCGCGCCGCTCTCTCCGCTCTCTCTCACACAAACATGCGCGCATCTCCAGGAGGAATAGATCCTCATGAGCCCTCCAGGCGCATGAGGATCTATGCCTCTTGGAGATGTTTGGAGCGCGCGCGCACGCACGCACCAGCACGCACACACACACATCGACGCGCTTTCAGAAGAGCCTGCAGGTGACCCGTGTACTTAGTATATCATGTAACTAGGTAAAGTCAACCTGCTTTCACACAAACAACAGCAAGACTGAAATTGTACCGTGAAGTTCTAGTTTTGTCACCATTTTCTTCAGCCTATGAAGCGAAAGTGAAACTCATATCACGTAAAATATAAAATTACGTAAAAACTTTGACTTACGTCATGACGTTTGACAAATCAATGACGCGTATGTCCTGCGCCCTTTATAGAACTCACTGACGCATTGGCAGATCTGCGAGACTTTTTCAATAGAAGATAATTCAGCATCAGAATCAGATCAAAGACAAAAGGTAGAGACCATTGACAGCGAGGACAGCTCTCATATAGAAGGGACTTTGTGGGTTATGGTTTATCCCATCTTGCTCAAGGGTACACCGCAAGACCGGAAAAAAAAAAACATGTTTGGAATTAAGAAATACATTGCGACATGGATCGTTTTTTCTCTTTCTTCTTAAATACAACTTTAAATGAGAATAGAAAAGCCTTAAAGGGACACGACCGACCTTTATTAATGCTTCAGTTCGCAAAAAGCTTTTACTGGGCTTCAGTATACATACCCACTTAGACAGTGACCACCCTATTGTCCCACCAAATGCTTTCTTGCGTCTGTTCAAAGCGAAAGAGGCCACCGGAATCATGTGGCTGGACCCGGTCAAAACATTGCTTCCGATAGACGATCAGGTAGCTGACGTCATAACTATTCTATACGACCTTAGGTCATCTGCATAATTATAACCAATCAGAGACAAGATGTCGGATGAACCAGCGAAGAAAAAAAGAAAGTATCAGTCGACTCGCGCCGGCCGACAATGACAGACTCGTAATTGAAGAGAAGAAAGAGAAAGAGAGACAAGATACCCCTAAGTAGAATTGACATCGGACAAGGGAATATAGAGCTTGGCTTGCCGCCCATCCGGAATTTGTCGCTTTCTTGCTACGTGAAACAGTAAGTAATCCGGTTACGATCTTTGTCGATCTTCCTTTAGTTTCACGAGCGCTAGAGACTGAGAATTCGTGATCTTCAGTAGAATTTATCTCTTACTGATTTTGCAAGATTTTAAACCTGTTTTATCATGAAGTTACGAGCTAGTTCATTAGATTTTATGCTGCAAGGATCAGACAACTACGGCCTGTGTGTCAAAATTGGGGCACAGGCTGCCGACATCGCTGGTCGTGACACGTTTTTGTCTGTGCGGGCTCTCATTCACTCGATTCACAGAGGTAGTGTTTCTGCTGCGATGGTGCATTTGTCGTTTCCAGAGATGCTTTCAGTTACGTAGACTTCGATGTGTGTGATGTGAAACTGCAATGCAGAAATGGGTATAAGTGGGTGAAATACCACTGTTCTGTTTCGTGACGCTGGCTCAGTCGCCGGCTTGGCGCGGAGACCCGAGTCGAAGAACTTGAAGCCACGCCCACAGCACGATTGTCCGTTACTCAGGGTAGCAGGTCAAGCGGAACCCGCATTGATTTTGACAGCATTGCGAATAAGTAAAAAAAATTATTTTACATTCTCGTGGAAAATTATGTCAAAGGGATGCCGGAGAACATCAGTGCATGTCTACACTGACGCGTGTGTACCCACTCGACAACGATGACCGCCTCCGTCGTCTGCAGTATCGATTGATCGGGTTCTGCTTTGTGACGTAGGCTAGTTAATATGCACAAATTCAAAACGAGGCCGATGCAGACGATAATTTGCACTCTCGGGTACAAAAACAACACACCCATCAAACGATGAATTTCGACATTTGGCATTGTATTTACATCATAAAGCTCTAAGTTAGTACACAAAGGACCCATACATAATACTGTCAGCAGTATCTGTTGCAGACAGTTTTCCGACTGTGTTGAGATGATTAAACCAGGGGAGAATCGCTTTAAGAAAGAATATTTTCCGTACGAAACTTAAAATGCTGCACATTGTGAAGACAAGGTATCTGGTTACAAATAATTATTATTACTAAAACTACACGCACGCATGAGTGTTTGTGCGTTGTGGCGTGCTTGTGTGCGGCGTGAGTGTGTGGTGTGCGCGATGGAAATAATTTATGAGTTGAAAATGTAGCAAGAACTAACAACATATCAAATCCTAAAACAACATTTCCAGCAGTTTCCAAACGGGACTGTTTTTATTATTATTATTATTATTATTATTATTATTATTATTATTATTATTATTATTATTATTATTATTATTATAGATTTTGTTATTATGTATTTATTTATTGATTCGTTTATTTATTTATTATCATTTATTTATTTATTTATTTATTTATTTATAGTTTTGCACAGCATGAAATCCCATAGTTCCTACTCCTCCAGTGCCACCAAATGCAAACAAACAAAAATCACTAGGGACACCGGTGTCAGATACCTCTCCCCCCTTGCCCCCACCCCCCCACCCCCACCCCCTCCCTCCCCCCCCTATCCCCCTCTTTTTTTTCAAGGTCAAATCTTCGATGCAATCTTAGCACATTAATCCACGTCTTTTTTCAAAAGGCACCGATCCTCATGAGCCCCCGCAACTGCGGGTCGACGCCTCTTGAAATAGACGTGGGCTCATAAGGATCTATGCCTCAAGATTATAACATACTGCAATCTGTGCAGCATAAAGAAGTCAGTGTGCACTTCAAAGGCAAACGATTTAATGGCGCGATAATCTCACAATGCACTCAAGTTACAGCAACCATAGTGCCGACGAAAACACAACAGTATCAACAGAACATTTATCATTTGTCCCTTTTCCAACCTCTGTACGTCACTCCACATTGTCCGCTGTCTGATTGAGCCAGAGTCTCGATGTTAAGCGCATTCTAGGAAGTACAATATGCAAATGCATTTAGTGCATAAGTAAACTAATAATTTTATTTCAGTCCTTGAAGTTAATATTGAAGCTAAAGATAGGGGGTGCGCACCTAAATCGTTCATGAAATCTTGTCACAGTAGACCTATCATTCCATGTTGCTGTATTTTTGGGTCTGCCATACACGTATAATTTTCATTTTCACTACAAAAGTTCTCATTTTTTTATATTAAAAAAATTAGCACATATTATTTTAATTATTTTATGAATTTATAAGATTTTTTTCGACCTGTCAAAAACATGTCAACCCCCCTCCTCCCCCCCCCCACTTCCTCCCCCCACTTTCTCCCCCCCCCCTCTCCCTACCCGCCCCCACCCCCACCCCCCGCCCCCCCCCCACCCCACCCCCAGTCGCCAGTCAGGACGAGTCCAAGGACGCTCATGATCCAGTTTGCATCAATGAAAATGTCTGACTCACTGTCGCAAGATCGGCTTTCCAATATCTCTCTAGAAACGGTTGTCAAAACAGCCTGTCCGTCAATGACGTTTTGAGTTACTGTGTGTGCACGCAGAGTCCAGGCCAGTCCCATCTGGGTCTCGTAGAATCACGTCGAAAATTAGTACTGCGAAATGCAGATCATTTTTTATAACCTACGCCCCCCCCCCCTCCTCCCCCCCCTCCTCCCCCCCTCCTCCCCCATCCCTCCTCCCCCCCCCCCCCCCCCCCCCCCCCCCTAGGAAACATGAAATCGACATGTGACACTTGTCGACTTAAAACGGATCATTAGCTCACTGAAGGCTAGGCGACCCGCATCAATAGCTACGGAAGTATCGTATAGAGTTGCCGCCGGCAATTCTACACGATACTTTCGCAGCTATTGCTGCGGGGCGCCTTAAATGAGTCCAACACACGCCTTACGATGCAGGGATAGTGTGCCAGTGTGTGTAAGTGTTTGTGTGTGTGTGTGGGGGGGGGGGGGGGCTTGCGTGCGCGAGCGCGCGTGCGTGCGTGCGTCGGTATGTGTGTGTGTGTGTGGCACGGGAGATCCATAAGCCTGCGCATGTCTACCTCATGTCATCCACGCACGTCAGTCGATCTGCCATCTACTCCTGACTAGTGCCTCTAAATTTGCTGTTCGGCAGTCACACTGGAGATTTCGGTTTCAGTGTCTGCTCGGCGATAGACCTATTAATTTTAACAGCTCATAGATGATTATAATGGTGCCTTGTGTGCTTTTACACATGCGGCCCCTAGTAACCTTTCAATGTGTACACCAACCAACAATTCGCCCTGAAGGCACCATCATAGTTGCGGAAGATGGAACGGGCGTGATCGTTTAAGGGTAGTCATGGATTAGCTTGGCGCCTAATGTACAAACAATCTTTTTGATGTAGCAGTCGATTTCGCTCGTGACAAGGTATGTGTGTGTGTGTATGTGTGTGTATGTGTGTGTATGTCAGTGTCAGTGTGTGTGTGTGTGTGTGTGTGTGTGTGTGTGTGTGTGTGTGTGTGTGTGTGTGTGTGTGTGTGTGTGTGTGTGTGTGTAGATCAGCCATTCACCCTGAAAACTTTGCCGGGTACCGGTTTCAGGCCACTTTATAAATTTCAAATACAAGCGATCAAAATTTCCGAAACCTCAGTAGCTGAGCTGACCCTTCGCACCCCATGAATGTCCTGTGTTTTTCTTGCACTTTGTTTTCAGAGTGAATGCGTGTGTGTCACGTGAGGGTGCGTGTTGGGTTCAGTTCGCGGCGCTTTGACTGAGCTGATTCGCAGAATTGGGTAAAGCGCCTGTATAATAACCGGTATTATTATTATTATAAAACATCACTGTTGGAGATGGACCGCGCATGATAGTTCAAGGGTAGTGCCAGATTAGCTTGGCGCCTTCCCAGGCGCCAAGCTAATCTGGCACTACCCTTGAATTATCATGCCCGGTCCATCTCCAACAGCTCGCACACACTGTATTAAGACGCCTGAGAAAGTTGTAGAAGTCATTATTACATTAGGAGAGAATGAGTTCATTGGTTTTGGGTGTAAACACCCCTTTGGATTGCAGGCTCAGCAGACTCCCAATAGGCCTACATGTATAAATGCAAAATATCATTCGGATAGATCTGCATAAAATAGTTACTACCACTGTTCCAGCAATGTTCAGATGATAAGTTACCTAGCGTATGTTAAAGGACATAATTCTTTGTACGTTCGTTCGTTCGTTCGTTTCTTTGTTTTTGTTTCTTTGTTTGACGCCGTGCAAGCAACAAAAACTATCTGTAAGACAACTCCCCCTCCCACCCTCCTCCCACCCCCACCCCCACCCCTCCACCCCCCACCCCCCACCAAAAAAAAAAAAAAAAAACTAACTGAATAATAGTATATACATGAGAGAGTACGCGTGCACGCGTAGATGTGTGTGTGTGTTATTGTGTGTCGTGTGTGTGCGCGTGAGTGCGTGCGCGTGCGCAGTCATCGGTTAATGGAGCGCGCGTGGGTGCACGTGAAATGAAAAGCGTTACGCACACTCAACGTGACACTGTGTGTAAATACATCACTGACCGCATGCACCAAGAGACGTAAGGTGCACGTGCACGCAATATGTATTATTTCCGTATCCATGGACAACAATCGATTGTTCCTAACACATCCCACAGCGCATTTTTCAAGTTACTTAGACCTTGATTTTGTCACTGCTTTGTACAACATTCTCACATGACAGGGTCAGTAACTGAGTTGCGAAACGGGGTTGCACATCACTGATGGATGGGGGGAAAAGAGAGGAAGTGGGAGGGGGGGTGGGAGGAGGAGGAGGAGGGGTGTCAACCCCTTCACCGCCTGCCGAAAAACTGCGAACGTCACCCAACTGCAAGAGGCAAAGAACCCCATGAGCCCCCGCAGATGCAGGGGCTCATGGGGTTCTTTTTCTCTTGCCGACCCTACTAATTTCCCTTGGACAGATGGACATATTCGGTGTTGAATTTTCCCTGCTTGTAGACACAGAAGTTTACTTCTACTAGCAATGAAGAGGTTGAGGGGATTCCGTCGCAGTCAGTATCTGAGTGTAGAGTATAGAGTCATAAGTATACTGCCTAAACGCATAAATGTTTTAATTGTCCCCATGAGCCCACATAACCTAATAGCCTATACGGCTATGTGGTATTGTTAGTTTGGGGTTTAACGTCCACAGCACTGGGGCAGTGATAATGGACGGCCCTAGCGTGGGGCGGCTTATGGGAAACAAGGACAGCTATTACCTATGGAGTACGACCTGAACACTGAGCAATTCGGCCGCACTGCAACTGAGCCACCTCGCGCTGGGACCATATGGCGTTGAGGCGCGTCCCCTGGGTGGTGGATAGGGGGTCCTTCGTGAGAGGGGTGCACCGAATGAAATAAGGTGCCGTGAACCAACATGGTCTAAGGGAAGGTGACCCCGACAGAAAACCCCTGGTCCTCCTAGTAAGGGGGTTGGGCGTGGGGGTAGCTTCCCCACCCTGCAAAAAAGGAAATAGCTACAAAAACGCCGACGAAAAGACTAACAGTAATTCCTTTCCTGGAGGAGGAAGGTTCTTCTACCAGAAGACTTATGACGTCCTGTGGTGAAAGCCGGAAGTCTTCGGAAGCCACAGGACCGAGCCGCCTCTCTCTATCCAGGGACACAACCATGGGCACATGGAACGTCAAGACCATGTACCAGAAACCCCCAGGGAAAGAGGAAAAGAGGTAGGCCGAGAAACTCCTGGCGTCGAGACCTCCAAGCAGACATCAAGAGACTGGGAACCACCTGGAGTAGAATCGAAGGAGAAGCACAGGACAGGAGTTGCTGGAGGTCTCTCGTCGACGGCCTATACCCGGGTAGGGGTGACAGGCGTAAGTAAGTAAGTAAGTAAGCAACTGAGCCACTTTGATTTAACAGGACCTTATAACGGACATGCTATCTGAACAAGCCCGTCGTTTGGCCTGCATTAATAATAATAATAATAATTACGGTATTTATAATGCGCTTATCTTATAATAAGCGCGCACTCACAACTCGCACACGCATGCGCACGCTTTAGACAATGACTCACGTAACACAAATAGTGAAGATACATTAGGACGGTCAGCTTGGGCTGGGGAGTGTGGTGATATAGTGCTAGAACTGTTGAAAGAGATGAGTTTTGAGGGCAGACTGGAAGGAGGAGAGCGAGTGTTTCTGACGGAGAGAGAGTGGGAGAGTGTTCCAGGTGGTTGGACCGTATACTGAGAAAGAGCGGGGGCCGAAAGTGATGAGTTTGGTGCGGGGGATGAGGAGGCGGAGAGGGTCAGAGGCGGAGCGGAGGGAGCGGGGAGGAGTGTAGGGTTGAAGTAAGTTGGAGAGATACGCAGGAGCGTAGTTGTTCAGGGATTTGTAGCAGAGAGACAGAATCTTGTATTGGATGCGTTGGGGGATGGGGAGCCAGTGAAGGAGCTTGAGCAGGGGAGTGATGTGGTCGGATTTTTTCTTTCTGAGGACGAGGCGGGCAGCATTGTTCTGGACGCGCTGGAGAGTGAGAGTGGTGGAGTGAGGAAGGCCAGAAAGGAGAGAGTTGCAGTAGTCGATGCGAGATAAGATGAGAGAGACAGCGAGTTTGGTGGCAGCTTCGGTAGTGAGGTATTTTCTGATCTGACTGATGCGGCGGAGGTGGAAATAACATGCCTGGGCCGTGGCGGAGACGAAGCTGGTCATGGAAAGAGAGGAATCGAGGATAACGCCAAGGTTCTTGACCGAGTCAGAGAGGGAGATGGGGGTGCTGTCGAGTTGAAGGTGGAGAGAGGGAGAGAGCTGGGAAAGTTTCTGGCGAGTGCCTACCAGCATGGCTTCCGTTTTGTCGTCGTTCAGTTTGAGCTTTGCTGTCATCCAGTTTTTCACGTCCTCATAGCAGTCAGCCGTGCGAGTCAGTAGTGTCTGAGTGTTGTCGAGTTTGTCTTTGTCTAGTAGTTGTGAGTCGTCAGCGTAGAGGTGGTGGTGTATGTGGTGAGACTGGATGATGTTGGACAGTGGGGAGATGTAGAGTGTAAAAAGGACCGGGCCCAGGACGGACCCCTGAGGAACGCCGCAGGAGAGCCTGACTGGGTTGGAGGAGACGCCGTCGATGGTGACGGACTGCTGTCTGTCGGAGAGGTAGGAGAGAAACCAGGAGTGAGCAGAGTCAGTGATGCCAAAGGAGTGGTGGAGGCGGTGGAGGAGGATAGAGTGGTCTATGGTGTCGAAGGCGGCAGAGAGATCGAGTAGCGTAAGAAGGGAGATGTTGCCCGAGTCAGTGGAGAGAAGCAGGACGTTTAGGATATGTAGAAGGGCAGTTTCAGTGCTGTGATGTTTGCGATAGGCAGACTGGAAGGGACTGAGGAGGTTGTTGTCGGCGAGGTGGAGGTTGAGTTGGTTGAGGCTACGCGGGCGGCTCATGAGGACTGTTTAAATGCGTTTCTTTGTGGCGGGCTATGAGCTGCAATTTCAGCACGTATGTAACCCTTCTAGTCCCGGATCCCTACAACAGGAGATGTCTTGACCATGATAATTCAAGGGTAGTGCCAGATTAGCTTGCGCCTGATAGGAGATGGCTTGACCATGATAATTCAAGGGTAGTGCCAGATTAGCTTGGCGCCTGATAGGAGATGGCTTGACCATGATAATTCAAGGGTAGTGCCAGATTAGCTTGGCGCCATCAGGCGCCAAGCTAATCTGGCACTACACTTGAATTATCATGGTCAATCTATCTCCTGCGACAGGTACATAGTCGTTAAGTGACACTTCCAAAATTTGGGAAATACGCCCGTCGGGCTAAATGGGTTACATAACGCCATCAGTGCACGCGGCTATAATTATAGTGATAAAACTTGGCCAAAAGTCCCCCTGCCGACTGACCTTAAGTTGGCCAGCGTCACCTGATAATTTAGCTCTTTCAGCTTGCAACTGGGCCGTGGGAGATGGATCGACCAGCCGCGTAACCCCTTGAGCCGGATGAGCATGCTTGCGGATCCTGAATGGCTTGCTGGCGTCTAGTGTGCACCAGCTGCACCGGCCGCTTCACTTGGAGATCGCTGGTCCATTCATCCATCCGGCCTTGACAGATGGCGCAAGGATGCAATGCACTTACGACACCGAGCAAACAGGTGTAACCAGGGTGATGATAATGCCGGCCGGGTGTCCGTCCGCACAACTGAATTCAGCTCCTTTACCCATCACCTCAGTGAGTCAGCGTAATTTTAGCCGAGGCATTCCCAGGGCTATTTCCAGTCTGACCTTGACCTGCGTCAGGTTGAGTTTTTTTTTAATCTGTCTGACAAAAGCCATACCCCATGCAGGCGGAGTGTGACGCAAGCGCCTCGGCGTTACCCGGTAATCTTGAGAAGGGTACCCAATGCGCAAAAGGCCATCCGGCCGATGTCGGCCGCGGTTGGCCCGCGCACGGCCGTGCGCGGGCCAACGGAGGGCGAAGTCGGCCCGATGGCTTTTTGCGCCGCATTGTGAGTAGTAGCCAGACAAAAAATGATCCAAAACTTGAAAAGAGAAGTAGCGCCGGGGCACTCTCACGGGTGCGGTATCAACAGTCCACTTGCTAGCTGGGATACCAGCCCCCCCCACCCCCACCCCGGGCCCCCCATCTCCCTCCACCCCACCCCCCTTATCTCCCCCCCCCCACACACACACACCTCCACCCCTAACGCACACTTCGTTGAATCTCTGCGCCTCAGTCGGGCGGAGGAGGAGAGGCCGGTGGCTAATGCCCGCAAATAGCTGGATACACAATTTCGAAATCTTACCAATTGCGTTCTCAATAGCATGTCCGTTGAAAGGTCCTGGTGAAATCAAAGTGGCACAATTGGAGTGCGCCTGAGTTGATCAGTGTTCAGGTCGTACTCCATAGGCAATTGATTTCCCTAGTGTCCCCCATAAACCGCCCGTTAAGGGCTGGCTTAACTGGGCGAGACAAACCCGAACCATGTCTCGGCGAGACACCCGAGACAGTCAATGCGAGATACCCGTTCCACCCGTTTATTAGGTTCGGCACGTCTGATTTTGTCTCGGAGAGTTCGCCGAACCTAATAAACGGGTGGAACGGGTATCTCGCATTGACTGTCTCGGGTGTCTCGCCGAGACATGGTTCGGGTTTGTCTCGCCCAGTTAAGCCAGCCCTTCAGGGCCGTCCATGATCACCTCGGTGCTGTGGACGTTAAACCTGAACTAACCAAGCAACTGCGTTAACTCTTCAGGGCGGTCTAACTTCAACATAAAGATCTGCCTTGCCTATTTCTGCCCCTCCCCCCTCCCTCCAACACCCTCTCCCCCCACCCCCTCTCTCTCTCAATCCCCCGGCCAACCCCCCCCCCCCCCCCCCCCGACCCTTATTTCGAAATCTCGGCAACATACAACACACAATGAAAATGCTCTTGGTTTTGTTTTTTTTTTTTGGGGGGGGGGGAGGGGGAGGTAGGGGGGGGGGGACCTGCAATTTTAGTTGAGCACTGATTTCGAAATGTTACAAATAGCCGTTTTGTCTGCACAACATGTTTTTTGTTTAACCCATTCAGCCCTGACGCACTACAGTAGGAGATGGGTCGACCATGATAATTCAAGGGTAGTGCCAGATTAGCTTGGCGCATGTCGGCGCCAAGCTAATCTGGCTCTGCCCTTGAATTATCATGTCGATCCATCTCCTGCAAATGGTACAGTCAATAGATGACGCCTCCAATATTTGGGCTGAATGAGTTAAACGCCATAGCGATTTATTTGGGTGTGTATTTGGGTGAGTATTTGGGTGTGTATTGACAACGGGTGATGTAATCCAGATACTCTTGAGTAAAAACAGTTTCTAATGCGACAAAGTTCTTTTCTTATAATTTGGTGGGTTGGGTTGGGTTGGGTTGGGTTTGGGTTTGGTTTGGTTTGGTTTGGTTTGGTTTGGTTTGGTTTGGTTGGTTGGTTGGTTGGTTGGTTGGTTGGTTGGTTGGTTGGTTGGTTGGTTGGTTGGTTGGTAGCTTGCATGCTTGCTTGGCTGGCTGGCTGGACGGTGGCGGTGGTGTGTCTGTTGGTTGGTTGTTTAGTTCGGGGTTTAACGTCCACGGCACCAAAGTGATAATGGACGGCTCTGACGGGCGGGTTATGGGAGACGGGGAAATCTATTGCCTGTAGAGTACGACCTCAACACTGATCATTTCAGGCGCACTGCAACATTGCCACTTTGATTTACCAGGACCTTTCAACGGACGTGTTAAGGAACAAGCCCGTCTCTTTTCCCTGGATTGCGAGTCCGGCTACCGGGGCCGGGGCCGGAACGGGGACTCGAACCCACGACCCGGCGATTCCCTTCGCTCTCTTGCTCCGACGCTTAAACCGCCTGAGCCGCTAATTCGGACTCTCGGTGTGTGTGTGTCAGGTGCGTGTGTTGAGTGTCTGTGTGTGTTGAGTGTGTGTGTGTGTATGTGTGTGTGTGTGTGTGCGGTGTGTGTGTGTGTGTGTGTGTGTGTGTGTGTGTGTGTGTGTGTGTGTGTTTTGAGTGTGTGTGTGTGTGTCCGTGTGTGTGTGTGTGTGTGTGTGTGTGTGTGTGTGTGTGTGTGTGTGTGTGTGTGTGTGTGTGTGTGTGTGTGTTATGGATTGTCGTTCTTGCTGCTGTTACTGCTGCAGCTGTTGTTCAGAGATAGTTTTATTTCAAATTATCTCATGTCCATCGCCTTCGCCGGACTCTAAGTCAAGTGTCGGCTGATTCAGTTTTGCAGCTAGTGACATCAAGGGCTTGCGAACTTAGCGCTAAGCAAGAAATTTGCACGCTAAGCAAGCATCTGCAACCCACCCCTGGAGCTAGTTGCATGAGCGAGCTTAGTCCTGCACCAGCCATTAAGCCACCTTGCTTAGTTTCTGGTGCAGGACTAAGCTCGCTATAGCGGCGCACATTGCTTAGTGGCTGGTGCAGGACTAAGCTCGCTCATGCTATAGCGGCGCACATTGCTTAGTGGCTGGTGCAGGACTAAGCTCGCTCTTAGCGGCGCTCATTGATTAGTGGCTGGTGCAGGACTAAACTCGCTCTTAGCGGCGCACATTGCTTAGTGGCTGGTGCAGGACTGACTAAGCTCGCTCATAGCGGCGCACATTGCTTAGTGGCTGGTGCAGGACTAAGCTCGCTCTTAGCGGCGCTCATTGATTAGTGGCTGGTGCAAGACTAAACTCGCTATAGCGGCGCACATTGCTTAGTGGCTGGTGCAGGACTAAGCTCGCTATAGCGGCACACATTGCTTAGTGGCTGGTGCAGGACTAAGCTCGCTATAGCGGCGCACATTGCTTAGTGGCTGGTGCAGGACTAAGCTGCCTCGTGCAACTGGCCCCTGGTCCTATGTGACAAGGAAAACATATATGTTGCGGGCAGGCTAATGCCACTTAACCCTTTGGCTGTCGGTAGCGGCTTTAGTCGCGTTGATTCCTGCAGGAATCAGTCATCGCGACTAAAACCGCTACCCACAGAGTTGGCACCTCGTCCAGGTAAAAAGACGGGCTTTTTCGATATGGCATCTCCGCTTCAAAAGTCCTGGTAAATCAAATGCGGTACAGTGCGCAGTGCACTTGAATTGAGCAGTGTTCAGGTCATACTCCATAGGCAATAGCTGTTCCTGCTCCCATCCCACCCTTCACCCCCAACCCTAACCCCCTCAAAACACGCCCATTAGGGCCGTTCATTATCGCTCCGGTGCGTTGCAATTACTGAAACCCGGCCGAACTAATTAAGTGACTTACCGACACCCTGACACCCATGAAGAAGTATTATGCAAAAGCAAAGTCTGTTCTCTTTGTGTGTGTGTGTGCGTGTGTGTGTGTGCGTGCGTGCGTGCGTGTGTGTGTGAGTGCATGCACGCACGCACTCACGCACACACACCCATCCGTGTTTGTAAGTGTTTATTGTGTCATTGTCTGATCAGTACCCGGTCCGAATCCGGTCGTGGGTCACAGTGGATGCCTGTTGCACTTCTTTGTTATCTGAAACTTACAAGTAATAAGAGCGGAAGATCGCGTGTGCCAGTAGAAAGGGTGGGGGGTGTGGGGGGTGTGGAGGCGTCATTTTTTTTTGTTGGTGATGTCAGACTCAAAAATCGGAAGACGAAAGAAGGAAGTTTCAATCTGACCTACTCGAGTATAATCGTCCACTTAACCTGAATGACTGCTCCGTTTAAGAGCCTGGATATAAATGGGACCCGGTCTCAGTCATCAAGTGGCATAGATTCTCATGAGCCCCTGTGGCTGCAGGGACTCATGAGAATCTACGCCACTTGCAGATGGAATGGGACGTGCAACTCGGCCGAGCAAAAACAAATTTCGTACAAATCAAACAAAAAATCAAAATCTCATGATTTTTTTCATCAAGAAATATTTTCTTCTCCAAATAATACAAACACATATATAATTGTACCGTTGTTGTTTTTTTCCCAAAATATTTTTATCCAAGAATTTTTTCTCTCTCCATAAATATTGGAGGGGAGGGCCTCTGCGGTGGGGTGGGGGGGAGGGGCGGGGGGAGGGGACAATCTGGCCTCATTAACTTTTCATTGGGGGTGGGGGTGGAAGGAATGGGCAGTGTCCCCACGCCGCACCCACTGAACACCCCGTCCCACCCCTTTCCCCCCTCCCAGGTTAACTGCGCCACTGCACAGACTAGTCTAGATACTTGTATACGTTGTCTGACTATTAGTTTTGTTTCTGAACAATCATTGCGGCCGGAATGAAACAGAACAAGTTGATAGTAATGTAAATAGATGAGACTATGCGGTTCCGGCTCAACCGTGTTAGTTCCTGTGGCGCTCAGCCTTCTAATGTCTCATGACATGACCCGACGGTCCTCACTACAAGACTCATTTCCTTTGGCCACCCACTCATGCGCAAATGCCATTGGGCCGATGTCGGCCGGCCCGATGGCATTTGCGCCGCACTCTGGGCACCATTGAACCGGAAGTCGCGTCTCAGTGTCGGCGTAGCGTTCACTCGGGCAGACGCCAGCAAACTTGAACTGAAAAAAAAACAAACTTTAAGTAACCCTTGCACTGTGACTAGACGGCCGCTGAAATCAGCCTCGGGCTGGGAACTACGACAAGAAAGATCACCGCCACTTGGCCGGCTTCACTGTGTTTGCATCACCTTTTAACCCCATGCCGACTGTCACTTGACTCACTGACCGGCCGCTGACGTAGCCTGGCTGCGTCAGTCACGGTCTGCAATTTAGTTTAATTCAAAGCCAAAGAGCCCACACTGAACTGATTGGCATCCCAGTAACATTGCGGGCGGCCGTTTCAAAGTGATAATTATTAGCAAGGAACATCTTGTAGATCCTCAGTCGTGAGCCGGCCCCGCAACTGCGGGGGCTCACGCCGGACCAGTGCATTTCTATGTCTCTTTTAGGCCGTGCTATGGCCGGCTCACGGCTTTTCCTCGAGACAGTCAAGGGATTAATTAATCGCCAAAATTCAGAACCTCATCAGTTAGGAACATGATTGGAAACCCGCACTAGATTGATCTGCTGTAGCCAAGAGGAATTTCATTGACGTCGGTGGCCATGGGCCGGGCACTGACGGCTTGCTTAGCAGCGGTACTAGGCCTACGTCCTGGGGTACTAAAACTGAAGTTGCCTGAGTGAGCTCAGTCCGCCTGCGCCAGCCTCTAAGGAAGGTGCTCCGCCGCTATCGCCGTCTGTTGCTTAGTGGCTGGCGCATGACTAAGCTCACTCAGTACTGGCAACTGAGCCCTGGTTCAGTTCGACCCCCGGGTGCCAGAGTCGGACTGAATGGTTCGGCCGGCTTTTTCCGGAGTCAAAATCTCGTACTGACGGTACGGCGCCGGTACAGCACGCGTACATGATCATAGTAACCTATTTCACTGAGGGTCAATGCACTACAGCCCCGGGCCGGAGATTCGCGGCGGGCCGTGATCTGCCATAATTATGATAACTGATTCAGTTGCATCCAGATTAGCTTGGCCGGCCTGGCGTCTGTGGCCCCAAGTTAATCTGGCACTACCCTTAAATTATCATAATCTGGCACTACCCTTGAATTATCATAGTCGATCCCGTTGCGCCGCATAGGCTTTAGGGAACACCTTTTGGGAAATGGGGCCGGCCTTCATTTGGGGTTTCAAGTAGCGGGTTAGTCGTCACTGAAATGCGCCGGCTCATCAGTTAACAAATCCAAATGATCCCGGCCATAGACAAATAGCATCGTGTGTATTGTATCCAGGCCAAGAAGTCTTCAAAATGTTGAATTTGGTCGGCACGCACAGAACAGAACACGACATAACATGTCATTGGCCGGACGGCAATTTTTATTTCGCCGCCGAGAAGTGATACCCCTCAGCCATCGAGAATTCTCGAAGCGTCACCAGGGGCTGCCACGTTCAGATTTATAAATAGTTCCCACGAAGGGAACCTCCTGCACACGTCTTGTCTACGTCATTTGTTTCTGTATTGATCGGCAAGCCAACAACGGAATGGCTGTCGTCACAGTCACCATGGAAACGGTCGGAAAACCCCCTGATCTGACCATATGAAGCCAGGAGATTCTGAGTCTGTTGCTATTTTCGGAACATCACCATATGGTGATGAGGGGTGGGGTTCTGCAAGGGATGCTGTTATGTCAGTCTGTTTTTCTCTAAGAAAGTTCAAAACAGGAAGAGCAATACAACTTGTCAGTATAGCTTGATCTATAATGCTCATCCCACGCATGCCTGGCATCATAAACAAAGACCACAAGGGCAGCCCTGTCATTGTATACCCTCCTACGATATATGCTTGTTGACATTTTAGCGGTGTAGTGCTGGCGTGTGATTTTGAAACTGAAATCACACACCAGCACACGTGACAAACTGTGTCTACTCAAAAGAATCGAAGCCGGAGAGCTATAGCCTATTTCGGCCGTCAAACGTTTTTGTTTCTTAGACCCTAGTTGAATATGGCTCAACAACAACTGACAACAAAAACCACGTTCTTCAATTCCAAAATCACTCACGGCCACACATAGCCTCTATATGTATTCCATGATGTTCAAATCAATAAATCAATAATTAGTCAGGTTTGTTTGTTGACCGATGACGGTTTTCTTTTCAGTCCGGCCGTTCCGGGTTTTCTTTGGTCGATTGATTGAACGACTGCTAACTGGTTGATTGTTTACCCGTTCACTCTGTTTAGTATGAGGCAGTCAGAGTTGCCACCTTAACTTGTTGCACTTGTGCTATAATCAGTGTCGCAGGCGTTCCGTCACAAGTAACCAGAACGTTTTCACATATCACGAAATCTTATTTTGAGATTCACTTTTCACGACTGACTGTGACTGCCTTTTCACGGATCATGAAGACAACATTTAACTGCATTCAGAACGCTACACTGAAACCAGCTTCGCGCATCAGTCACGATTTCAGTATCATAGCTCCATTAATCCATCGAGCGTTTTCTTTCATTAGTCTTTCTGTTGACAACATCTAGAAAGAAATATTTAGGCTACTCCTTTCTCCCCTTCGATAGTCAACTGCCCCCCCCCCCCTCCCCGCCCCCCCCCCCCCCCGCTCCCCTCCTCGGCCGGGGCACCTCTCTCTCTCTCTCTCCCGCGCCCCTCCCTTATCCAGTCCGTACAAACACCTTACAGTTACACCGACCCTAGTAGCGGGATCAGCAATTAAAGGCTCAGATCCGGCTGGTTTCTTGGAACTGGGGTTAGTCACATTGTAATTTCTCCTCAGTTCAGTTGTCAACATGACTGAGTGGCCCTCCCTATAATCTCCATGGTAGCGCTTTCACTTCACTGCAATGCTGGGGTAACCCCCCAGTCTTTTCTTTCACTTTCAGAGTCAACAGGGCCAAATGAGAGGTAGATCGACCATAACATCTCACTGAAGGGTTGTGCCTGATTATCTTGGCGCCTGAAGGCGCCAAGCTAATCAGGCACAACCCTTGAGATATCACGTTGCGTGAGTTTGTCTGCCACGCCACATCAAGCCGCCACTCGTCAGTTTGTGTAGTGTGCCACATCATGATCTCTTTGTAAGTAATGATGCAGACGACACAGTGACTTAGTTTTGTCATGGCTCATGGGTCTGCCGGCACGTAATACTGACAGCACTGAGACGACACATCTATCCGGCAGTAAATAGACCTGTCTGATCTGATTGTACCAATATTTTAGCAGGCGAATTAGTGTGTTTTTGTTGTTGTTGTTGTTTTTTTTGTTGTTGTTTTTATTTGTTTTTTTGTTTGTTTGTTTGTTGTTGTTGTTTTTGTTTTTTGATTTTTTTTTTTTTTTTTTTTTTTTGGGGGGGGGGGTGTTTGTTGCTGTTTTTTGTTTTTGGGGGGAAGGGGTCACTCAACTAATTGTGCGGCGTGTTATTTAGCAGACGATTCTAAAATGTGAACAAGTGTGATTTGATTGATGTTTACAACCTTGGGATTGGGAGTGGACTGAGAATACAATTATACATGCCGATCCTGGTTTGTGATAAGATGTGCAAAATCTACATGTTCTATTTTTTTTTTTAAATTAACTGATAAAACTAATGTGCCGGATGTCAGCAGTGTAGTCATTCTTACTGTGCCGGATGTCAGCAGTGTAGTCATTCTTACTGTGCCGGATGTCAGCAGTGTAGTCATTCTTACTGCGCGGTGGAGCTTTTTGGTGGAGTGCAGTGTGCGCAGTACTGGCCCCACCCTTTAAACCCTTGGTTCATCTGCCATGGCCTAGCAAGCTGGGACGATGGCATCGAGGTCCTCGGGTCGTAGGTTTTATATCAGACTGTCCTTGTCCTAGTCTCTGGCTCAAAAGCCTTCCCCGGAGACACGGGGGGCTTTGATGTCAGGGGTTTCCTCCCTTAGCCTTTCCGCATCCAAGCGGCCAGGCCTGCAAGGCAGCAGGCGACTCGTGGAGGGCGGGGTCGTCTATGTCCCGTGCAGATGTGAACATCTGCCCACTGCCCCACTGTTGTAAATAGTATTTGAGAAAAAACATCTTGTCAAAATATGGCTATTTTAGACCTATTTCCTGAGCTCTTTTGACCATTGACCTTTCCGAGGGATCAATCAAATCAGTATGCATAGAAAGGTCTTACCATCAGGTATCTTTGTACTATGTTTGGGTTTGAAGTTGTGAATAGTATTTGAGAAAAACCATCTTTTGTCAAAATATGGCTATTTTTTTTTTTTTTACCTATTTCCTTAGCGCTTGTGACCCTTGACCTTTCAAAGGGATCAACCAAATTAGTTAGTTATTGGGGTTTAACGCCGAGCAGGCAACTAAGGCCGTCTCACTCAAGTAATTTAATTAGCTTAGAAAGTCTTACCATCAGGTATCTTTGTACCAAGTTTGGGTTTGAAGTTGTGAATAGTATTTGAGAAAAAAAATACATTATGTCAAAATATAGCTATTTGTGGTATATTTCCTGATCCCTGTGATCTCGATCTTTGCATATGTTTAGAAAGGTCTTGCCACAAAGAATCCTTGGGACATGTTTGAAGACTTTAGGAAACGTCCACGGACCATGACACTGACCATTCCAAGTCCTGTAGCGACGGGCGAGGGGCGAAACGGCAGGTGAAAGATGTCACTGGAAGCCGCAGTCTCAAACCTGCATGCAGGCGGTTCAGGATATTGGTCGCCTGATGTTGACCTGGGGATGACAACATCACTCGGCACACCCTGAACGACCAAGCAGCCTTCTCTAGGGACAGCACTGCTTGCTCCACACGGAGAGGGGCCTAGAAAAGGTGGCCTAACCAAAGCTCATCCCCTCGCAACCCCAGTTGGCTAGCCGCGGTCAACGGGCATCTTCTCCTGCGGTCAAAAAACAAGAAAGAATAACGGATCCACTCTCATGACGACCACGACCGGACTTAACGTAGCATGCTGGAACGTCCGAACCATGCTCGACAAAGCAGACAGCGGACGCCCTGAACGTCGCTCCGCCCTCATTGCCCATGAATTGCGGAGGTTAAACATCGACATCGCCGCGCTCAGCGAAGTACGCCTTCCGGACGAAGGCAGCCTCCAAGAACTTGGTGCTGGGTACACCCTCTACTGGTCAGGCAGGCCTGCATCACAAAGACGGCTTTCAGGCGTGGGTTTCATGGTCAAGACATCCATTGCGACTAAGCTGGAAAACCTACCAACGGGCCACTCAGACCGCATCATGTCCATGCGCCTCCCACTGAGACACCAGCAGCACGTCACCCTTCTCAGTGTGTACTCCCCAACCCTCCTGGCAGAGCCTGCTGAAAAGGACAAGTTTTACACTGACCTGCGCAGCCTCCTACAGAGTACCCCTGCAGACGACAAAGTCATCATCCTTGGCGACTTCAACGCCAGAGTGGGCCAGGACTCTGAAGCCTGGAAAGGAGTCCTCGGCAAGCATGGCGTGGGGAACTGCAATGACAATGGCCGCCTACTGTTGGAGTTCTGTGCGGAGCAGCAACTGGTCATCACCAACACTACTTTTCAGCAAAAGGACAGTCGAAAGACCACCTGGATGCATCCTCGCTCCAAACACTGGCACCTTATCGACTATGTCCTAGTGCGTCAGAGGGACCGCAGTGACGTCCTCCTCACCAGAGTGATGCCCAGCGCAGAGTGCCACACTGACCACCGCCTTGTCCGCTGCAAACTCAGGCTCCACTTCAAGCCAAAACCCAAGAAATGGGGGCCCCCCAAGAAAAAGCTTGATGTTGCCAGCCTTCAGCGTGACGATGTGAAAGCTGCCTTTCAGACAGATTTACAGCGCAGGCTCAAAGACACAGCGGACCCAGTAGACTCCTCCCCTGAAACACTTTGGGAACAACTGAAAACTGCTATTGCAAAATCCTCTGCAGAAGTCTTGGGTTTCGCCAGAAAGAAGAACAAAGACTGGTTTGACGAAAATGATGTAGAGATCCAGGAACACCTAGCAAAAAAAAGAGCCGCCCATCAGGCCCACCTAGCCCAGCCTTCCTGCCCTGTGAAGAAGTCTGCCTTCTGCCTCGTCTGCAGCAGTCTCCAGCGCAAGCTCAGAGATCTCCAGAATGAGTGGTGGACCAGACTTGCACAGAGGACCCAGCTTTGTGCTGACAATGGTGACTACAGGGGCTTCTACGAAGCACTGAAAGCAGTGTATGGCCCCAGGCACCTGGTACAAAGTCCCCTGCGAAGCGCGAATGGCCAGGCACTCCTCACAGATAATACCTCCATCTTGAACCGCTGGTCGGAATATTTTCAGAGCCTCTTCAGCACTGAGCGCACTGTTCAAGAAGCAGTCATCCTACAAATCCCACACCTCCCAGTAAAGGTTGAATTGGACGAACCGCCCACCGCTGAAGAGACCCTCACAGCCATCCACCAGCTCAAGAGTGGCAAAGCAGCAGGCATTGATGGAATACCGCCAGAGATCTGGAAACATGGAGGCACAGCACTGCACAACAAGCTCCATGACTTCTTTCTCTGCTGCTGGGAGGAAGGAACACTACCAAAAGATCTCCGTGATGCAGTCGTTATCACCCTGTACAAGAACAAAGGCGAGAAGTCTGACTGTTCCAACTATCGGGGAATTACCCTGCTGTCCATTGCTGGGAAAATCCTTGCAAGGCTGCTCCTGAATCGGCTGGTACCTGCCATCGCTGAAGACCAACTCCCAGAGGGCCAGTGTGGCTTCAGAGCAAACAGGAGCACCACCGATATGGTCTTTGTGCTGAGACAGCTACAGGAGAAGTGCCGCGAACAGAACAAAGGGCTGTACGTAACATTTGTCGACCTAACAAAAGCGTTCGACACTGTGAGCAGGCAAGGCATGTGGCAGATCCTGGAACGGCTTGGCTGTCCCCCAAAGTTCCTCAATATGATTGTCCAGCTACACGAGGACCAGCAAGGCCAGGTCAGACTCAACAATGACCTCTCAGAACCATTCCCTATTCTCAACGGCGTAAAGCAGGGCTGCGTGCTGTCACCGACCCTCTTCACCATCTTTTTTAGCATGATGTTGAAGCAGGCCACAGTGGACCTCGATGATGACGATGCAGTGTACATCAGGTACCGTCTCGATGGCAGCCTGTTCAACCTCAGACGACTGCAGGCCCACACGAAAACCCTAGACCAACTGATTCGTGAGCTGCTTTTTGCTGATGATGCTGCCCTCGTTGCACACACAGAGAGAGCCCTGCAGCGCATCACGTCTTGCTTCGCAGATGCTGCCCAGCTCTTTGGACTCGAGGTCAGTCTGAAAAAGACAGAGGTCCTCCATCAGCCGGCACCCAAGACAGTGTATCGCCCTCCTCACATCACCATTGGCGAGTCTGAACTAAAGTCAGTGCACCAGTTTACTTACCTTGGCTGCATTATCACGTCGGACGCCAAGCTGGACAAGGAGCTTGACAGCAGGCTGGCAAAAGCGAACAGCGCTTTCGGGCGACTTTTCAAGCGGGTGTGGCACAATCAACAGCTGAAAACAGGCACCAAGATCAGCGTGTACAGAGCTGTGGTCCTCACCACCCTGCTGTATGGTTCCGAGTCCTGGGCCCTCTACCGCAGCCAACTACGACCCCTCGAACGCTTCCACCAGCGCTGCCTGCGTACCATCCTGGGCATTCACTGGAGTGACTATGTCACCAACGTCGAGGTCCTTGAACAGGCTGAAACTGTGAGCATCGAGGCTTTGCTGCTGCGGACACAGCTCCGCTGGGCGGGGCACGTCTCCAGGATGGAGGATCATCGCCTACCAAAGATCACCCTGTTCGGCGAGCTTGCTACTGGACACCGTGACAGAGGGGCACCAAAGAAGAGATACAAAGACTGTCTCAAGAAGTCACTTAGTGCCTGCCAAATCGACCACCACCAGTGGTCTTCGCTTGCTGCGGACCGTGACACCTGGCGCTCCACCATTTACAAGGCAGCTGTCTCCTTTGAGGACTCTCGCAGAGCTAGCCTTAAGGACAAGCGGCTCAGGAGAAAAAAACAGAGATGCCGCAGCTCAGAACCCTGGCCATACCTTCCCCTGCAGCCACTGCGGTCGAACCTGCCTGTCTCGGATTGGCCTCCGCAGCCACGAACAAGCCTGCAGACATCGTGGGCAACTCCTATAAAATCTTCGTTCGCGAAGTCAAGCCAAGAGAGAGAGAGAGAGAGAGAGAGTCATTCTTACTGTGCCAGATGTCAGCAGTGTAGTCATTCTTACTGTGCCGGATGTCAGCAGTGTAGTCATTCTTACTGTGCCGGATGTCAGCAGTGTCGTCATTCCCTGACTGCTTTGAACCCTTTGCGTGTCGGTAGCGGTTTTTGTCACGATGATTCCCTACAGGACAAAAACCGCTACCGACACAAAGGGTTAACTAATCGAGTTTACAGGTTGTTCAGATACTTTGAAGCGATCTGTTCCAGGCCAGGTTTTGCTTACTGAAATTTGCGATATAACGAAATATCAGTATATGTAACCACTACATAAAGTTTTTCCTTCTTTGATACATGTATTGATATATTTTATAACAAGTACATTAATATTCATGACTGAATTTGCTCAAAATACTTTCCTTCCCAAAATCCCTTGCGCGCCAAGAAGGCTTGATCTTGATACTTGCATTTTCAAAATGGAAACGAGAAATATGCTCACACTGCAACATTTACAAGTTCCTTATGTGTAGTAGTAATAAAATACTTTTTAGTGTGTATAATGTATATCAGTCTTATACACACACACGAACGGAGAAAAGACGCCAGGAAACTGACGTGCGGAGTCGCTGGAGTGACTAGTGAAAAAGACCAGATGTTAGCTGGCGATATCCACAACCTGAGAAAAGAACTAAATAAACAAACCTGCTGGCATTTTCCGCAATTATGCGTGATGTACTGAATTACAAGTAGAATTTACTCAGTAACACGCACGGTTATACAATGTACTGATTGATGTCTTCATAGTCAGGCGAAATCAACGCGGAGTCGACAGCGCCGATATGCAGTCGTTTGCCATTCATGTGTTTTGTCTGAACACCGCAATCACCTGCAAAATGATTGACGCGCGTTTTGTTTTGGACTAGGCCGGTACATAAATTATATTGAGCAACATTTTGCTTGATATAGTAGTGCCGATAGCGTGACCGACAAATGTGATTACTTGACCCGAATCAAATATCCTCGTCTTACGACTCGGACATTTTCATTCGGGTCTCGTCAATCACATCTGCCTGTTCAGTATCGGCACTACATCAAGCAAAATGCTGCTCAATATAATATATTGTCTTGCCTCAACTAAGCCTGTTCTACCCTTCCTTTCACAATCCATGTAAACGGCCGTACCGGCACCCTAACAGTTTTTTTTTTTAACTGCCTTTTTAGATTACCTTTTAAAAAAAAAAAAAGGCCGATGTACAAATGTACAAAGGAAATTCAACTTAAGACATTCAAACTTCATAATTTATGTTAGCCACTTTGTCAGGCATTATTTTAAGACATACTGAGAACATTCATAAAAAAAAGATATTGCGAACTGAACTGTCAACTCATTCGAGACGTGCCGCCTCCGGATACGCGGCGTAAGCACGTCTCGAATGAGTTAACTTTTTACTGCCTGGAGTAGGTCACTTTAATACGCGCAAACAACGAACAAACAGATTCGGGAACGCTGAAGAAGAACAACAACAACAACATATACAAACATCGGATTATTTTGAATTTGAATGAACGCTTGCACAAGTCTGTCATAAGTGTCGACCCCAGTAACAACAGATCTTACGGCCCGCGTAGGCGGCCGCGGGTGAGCCCGTAGTGCAGTCGCCGGTGCGCGGGCCCACTGCGGCCGGTGTCAGCCCGAGGACCTTTGCTTACCGGGAAGCCTATCATAATGCACAAGTGCTAGCTTCAAGTCAATCCACTCAAGTATCAGGCCGGTTTTTCCGCTCCGGCGGGCGAGTACAAGGCAACAAGTCCATTATTTTGTGAAAAGCAAGAGTTTCATTGTATTACAATGAAAATCTCGCTTTTCACAAAAAAAGACTTGATGTCTTTTGCTTTCACAGGGCAGAAATGTTCAGTGATGGCTTGCGTGATTGTCACAACACATTCAGTGATCCCTCAGGCTAAAATTAAAAATTCTCCCTCCGTCTTTAGTGGAGTCAGTTGTCCTCTGAAGATTATGATGGCATTTCAAGGGGTAAATAGACCATGATAGGCCGCGTAGTGCCAGAATAGGGCGCCTCAGTAAAGGCGCCGAGCTATTCTGGCACTACTGTTAAACTGTCATACTGTCGATTCATCTCTACTAGACTGCCGTGTGTATACCACTGAGGCACCAGTGAGTGAAAATAAAATTTAGTGAACAATCAACATGTTCAGATACTGACGAGCAATAGTATGACTTCAACTCAAGTTATGCAGTGCGACATTTTGGGAATCATGACACGGCTTTCGTGTTTCCGAAGCCCGATCAAACTTTACTAAAACAAAGGATGTGGCGCCGGCTAGGCTCCATCAGGTTAATTATACCAGGTGAGGTTTCTGTGGGGAAAATCATCATATTGTGGCAGCAACATACACCACAGACGAGGGCCGTTGAATCAAGACAGTCACAGACAATGACCCAGTGGGCAACCGTTTCAAATTCAGGAGTCACAAATAGTTATAAATCAACGGGAAGAGGGATTTTTGTCCCCTCAGTGCCAAAAGCCACTGGTTTCAGTCCAAGTTTGTCACTATGAGACCACATTTTATTATCATTATTATTATTATTATTATTATTATTATGTTTGTCATAAAACGTCTAAGAGGGAAAATGTGTATGGAAAATGGCACGTGTTCACAGATCTGCACACTGTGATGGACAGCCGGGGAGGTCCTGGAAGGCACTGCAACACAAGGGAGACAACACCCGCCAGACGTCACGCGGTCTGGGCCTGACGAGTTGTCTTAGCATTAACCGCTCAACAGCTGCCGGAATATGCTGATGTATCAAGCGTACGCCACGAACGCGAAGTTAACAGTCTTTTAAAAAACATACAAAAAACGCATTTATGAAATACACAAAACAACAAATAAAACCTATGTTCCGAAGGAGATACGTCCTCTTAACCCAGAGCATACTGAGGCTAAAAAATTTGTACATTCCGGCCATGTGCAAGCTACATTATACTATGAGTACTTACAGACAAGGATATGGACCAATGGCTTTAGTTCAAGGGTGGTGCCAGAATAGCTTGGCGCCTAGATGCGCCAAGCTATTCTGGCACTACTCTTGAACTATTTTAGTCAAACGTATTTCATACACTGGTGTGTTCCGAATGATAAGGGTTAATACTTGTTGTGCAAAAGTGTACGTGTTTCAAATGGGCCGCGCTAAACCGCCGAGCCGCGCGAGGCCGGCGTCACAAGTTTTTCAAAGCCTACATCGAAAAACGGCCATGAGTTGCATAACTGAACTGAGAAGGGAGGGGTGGGGGTGGGGGTGGGGGATGCCCTAAATCAATTCGTGATTTGTGATTGGCGTGTTTTGGGCTCTCGCGAGTGCTATTTTTTTCATGTCCTCGTGATCCGTGAGTGAAGAAGGGGTCAGTCGTCACAAGTTGTGAAAAGCCCAAAATAAGACTTTCGTGATCCGTGACATTCGCCCTGGTTATTTCGTGAAACGTAAATGTCTGTTGTCAAACTGTAATTTTTTTTTCATAACTCTCATTCTCTTCGCACACCCCCCCCCCCCCCCCCCCCACCCCATCCGCACCCCGGCCCCGGCCTTTTCAGCATTTCTGTTGTGTAAGCAATGCGGCACCAGGGGTCAGTTGCATGAGTGAGCTTAGTGCTGCGCCAGCCACTGTAGCGGAGCACCTTGCTTAGTGGCTGGCGCAGCACTAAGCTTTCTCATGCAACGGAGTCCAGCATTATGACTTTTCGGCCAGTGAAAGAGGTTTTGAAAGCATTATCGTCTCTGTCTATTATCCCTTTCCACCGTGAAACGTGAATGCTGTTACGAGGGGGACTGTAGGGGGTGGGGCGGGGGGAGGGGGGGGGGATTCGTGACCCGTAAATTGCAACAAAAAAAAATGTCGTCGTGAATCCAGTCCGTCATGGTACACATCTCCACCGGCCACCCACCCCCCTCAACTTAGTCCTGCGCCAGCCAATAAGCTCACTCATGCAACTAGCCTAATATGGCGTGATTGTCTCTACCCGATGGTCACGGCTAGTTTGGAAAAGAATGCCGGAAAAGAAGAAAAAAAACGTGAAAAAAAAATTAAAAAAAAGATTATGCCTGTATAGTCGACGTGCCACACACTGGTTGTCTCCCTTTATTCGCTACCGCTCGGCGGTAGCGAATAGAGGGAGACAGGCCACGGACCACAGTGCTGTTTCCGTACTGTCCAGTCTCTTAGCCTTAGTCAGTCCCAGGCATCCCCTAATATTTCAATCCCCTAAAAAACTGAGCTGCACATTTGTCATGCACAAAATAACAACAACAAAAAAACAGCACATTGACAGTCTCATTTCTTGGCTATGAACCCCATTCCTTACCAAACCCACACCCAAGCACAGCTGAAATCAGCGTGCCCCTCAAATCACTACGTCAAAGGCAACTCAAAATAGGCCCACAATTGTCCACTGGATAAGCTCAGGATGGTATGAATCAAAGCACCAAACATGTCTCCTCTCAGCTAACCACAAATTTCCAGCAAATTCCAACATTCAGCCCAACTGCAAATTTTCAAACAAGGCAAAAATTATTTTTAAAAACACGGGGCCTTGCACTGCCTGACCTTCCCAATTTAAATGTATTATACCGTGACCGACAACCAGCGCCGCGGACATAGGTCTACAGTCGTGTCTAGGGGTGGGTTGCATATTCTTGCTTAGCGCGCAAATTTCTTGCTTAGCGCTAAGTTCGCAAGCTTAGCTGAAAATGTGCGTTGCATGAGCGTGCTTATCTCCTGGAGCGAGCTTAGTGCCGTGCTTAATTCTAAGGACCCCCCCCCCCCCCCCCACCCCACCCCGTGCGTAGCGGCGTGCTTAGCTGAGGAAGAGTTCTTAGCTGCCCGCGTGTTAACGCGAGAACTTGAAATCTGAGAAATAATGTGAATTCACTCTCTTAAACCTTGTAGAAGAAACAGCCTTCCATCTAGGATAGAGAAGGAAGAACACGAAAAGTACGTGGGAACGCACGGACCCCCACCTAGCCTCGTCAGTCAGGAAGATTACTCCGGCATGTCTAGTCACAACGGTTGTGGAACAGCTCAGTCACAGCTGCTGCGTACGTTATTCCGTGACGTGCGCGGCAGTTTACACACGCACGCATACAACAAACAACACGCACACACACGACGGAGAAAAAAATTCAAAATGTATTTCTTTATCATTAAAAATGTTTATATCACGCGGACTGCCATTCCGAGCGGTCCGGCTTATCGCTCACCTTCACTTTTGTCTTTGCCGTGACCTTTCTGTACACAAAAATCATATATATACATATATATATATATATATATATATATATATATATATATATATATATATATATATATATATATATATATATATATATATATATATATATATATATATATATATATATATATATATATAAGTTATTGGTAGGAGTGCGGTTCGCTACACGGACCTGTCACAGTGTAGGCCTGAGGGAGGTCAAAGGAATCATTGTACCCCGAAGGCCTTCGGCCTTCGGGGTACAATGGTTCCTTTGACCACCCGAAGGCCTACAAGGGTCCGTGCAGCGAACCCCTCCGACCAATAACGTATTTGTATTCATTACTCCACTATTTTCGTAAAAGAAATCAAGAAGACATCTTGCGACCTGGATCACGCCAGACATGACTGACGTCAAAGAAATATACATTTATACATAATAGACTTATGACGTAATTTAAAATATGTTATGACGTTTCCGTCTCCAGTACTGAGTGTGCTTGTCGTTTCGAACAACACTAAGTAACTTTGTACTTTAGAACGTTTGGCGATCTTTTATGGAACAGGTCACGGTATACATTTAAATTGGGAAGGTCAGGCAGTGCAAGGCTCCGTGTTTTTAAAAATAATTTTTGCCTTGTTTGAAAATTTGCAGTTGGGCTGACTGTTGGAATTTGCTGGAAATTTGTGGTTAGCTGAGAGGAGACATGTTTGGTGCTTTGATTCAAACCATCCTGAGCTTATCCAGTGGACATTTGTGGGCCTATGTTGAGTTGCCTTTGACGTAGTGATTTGAGGGGCACGTTGATTTCAGCTGTGCTTGGGTGTGGGGTTGGTAAGGAACCAGTTTCATAGCCAAGAAATGAGACGGGTCATGTGCTGTTTTTTTTTTTTTTATTTTGTGCATAGCAAATGTGCAGCTGGTGGGCGATAGTGTTTTTTAGGGAATTGAACAATTAGGGGATGACTGGGACTGACTAAGGCTAAGAGACTGGACAGTACGGAAACACCACTGTGGTCCGTGGTCTGTCAGGTGCACCACATGTCATATGCCACATAGACCGGAAACTGGTTTAGTGTAACCAGATCATTGAGTTTGGATGTTTGCAGTTGGAAAAGTAAGAAAATCATGAAAAATTTGAAATTTTGCCAAAAAAATCGCTGTGTATGCAGTTTTATAGGCGTTCTGGCATGTTTTGCGTGGCAACACCCTGTTTACCTGCACTGTGAGCTAGGTTTAGTGTGTTTGCTCATTTATTTTTGTCTTACAGGTAGTCATGAGTCTTTCCTTCGACCATGAGCTGTGACCTTTGACCTTGACCTTGAAAGGGGTGGGGTTTGGGGTGTTCAGTTTGATAAATGCGTTAAAAAAAAATTCACTCTTTCAGTTATTGAAGTTGTGTAGGGTGGGTGTAGGGTGGGGTGGGTAGGGGTTTGGGTTGAAGGTAGGGGGGGGGGAGAGGGGGGGGGGGTTGGGGGCTTAAGGTCAAAGGTTAAGATAAAAACTACAATGAAACAGTGTTAGCATGTGCATTTCCTCAGACCGCTGACCTCGGAGTGAAATAAGCGGCCACATTTTTGTGACATGCAGAAGTGTTATTTTGCATGGTACTGCTACACTGGTTATAATAATAATAATAATTACGGTATTTATAATGCGCTTATCTTATAATAATTATAACTCTAAGCGCGCACTCACAACTCGCACACGCATGCGCACGCTTTAGACAATGACTCACGTAACACAAATAGTGAAGATACATTAGGACGGTCAGCTTGGGGTGGGGAGTGTGGTGATATAGTGCTAGAACTGTTGAAAGAGATGAGTTTTGAGGGCAAACTGGAAGGAGGAGAGCGAGTGTTTCTGACGGAGAGAGAGTGGGAGAGTGTTCCAGGTGGTTGGACCGTATACTGAGAAAGAGCGGGGGCCGAAAGTGCTGAGTTTGGTGCGGGGGATGAGGAGGCGGAGAGGGTCAGAGGCGGAGCGGAGGGAGCGGGGAGGAGTGTAGGGGTGAAGTAAGTTGGAGAGATACGCAGGAGCGTAGTTGTTCAGGGATTTGTAGCAGAGAGACAGAATCTTGTATTGGATGCGTTGGGGGATGGGGAGCCAGTGAAGGAGCTTGAGCAGGGGAGTGATGTGGTCGGATTTTTTCTTTCTGAGGACGAGGCGGGCAGCATTGTTCTGGACGCGCTGGAGAGTGAGAGTGGTGGAGTGAGGAAGGCCAGAAAGGAGAGAGTTGCAGTAGTCGATGCGAGATAAGATGAGAGAGACAGCGAGTTTGGTGGCAGCTTCGGTAGTGAGGTATTTTCTGATCTAACTGATGCGGCGGAGGTGGAAATAACATGCCTGGGCCGTGGCGGAGACGAAGCTGGTCATGGAAAGAGAGGAATCGAGGATAACGCCAAGGTTCTTGACCGAGTCAGAGAGGGAGATGGGGGTGCTGTCGAGTTGAAGGTGGAGAGAGGGAGAGAGCTGGGAAAGTTTCTGGCGAGTGCCTACCAGCATGGCTTCCGTTTTGTCGTCGTTCAGTTTGAGCTTGTTTGCTGTCATCCAGTTTTTCACGTCCTCATAGCAGTCAGCCGTGCGAGTCAGTAGTGTTTGAGTGTTGTCGAGTTTGTCTTTGTCTAGTAGTTGTGAGTCGTCAGCGTAGAGGTGGTGGTGTATGTGGTGAGACTGGATGATGTTGGACAGTGGGGAGATGTAGAGTGTAAAAAGGACCGGGCCCAGGACGGACCCCTGAGGAACGCCGCAGGAGAGCCTGACTGGGTTGGAGGAGACGCCGTCGATGGTGACGGACTGCTGTCTGTCGGAGAGGTAGGAGAGAAACCAGGAGTGAGCAGAGTCAGTGATGCCAAAGGAGTGGTGGAGGCGGTGGAGGAGGAAAGAGTGGTCTATGGTGTCGAAGGCGGCAGAGAGATCGAGTAGCGTAAGAAGGGAGATGTTGCCCGAGTCAGTGGAGAGAAGCAGGTCGTTTAGGATATGTAGAAGGGCAGTTTCAGTGCTGTGATGTTTGCGATAGGCAGACTGGAAGGGACTGAGGAGGTTGTTGTCGGCGAGGTGGAGGTTGAGTTGGTTGAGGACGACCTTCTCAAGAAGCTTGGACAGGAAAGAGAGATTGGAGACTGGGCGGTAGTTCTTGAGTTCGTTTGGGTCGAGGTTGTGTTTTTTGAGGAGAGGACGGACGATGGCGGACTTGAAGATATCGGGGACGGAGCCATTTTCTAGAGATGTGTTGATGATGTCCGTAATGAAGGGCAAAAGTTTTGGGAGGCCGTCCTGGTAGAGGGAAGCTGGGAGGGGGTCTAGTTCGCAGGTTTTGAAAGGCATGGACTTTATGGTCTTGAGGACTTCATCCTGAGAGACGGGGCGGAAGGACGAGAGGGGAGTGCCGGAAAAGGGGGTGTCAGGGAGGCAAGGCGAAGAAGGCAGAGTGTCGAGTGTGTTGCGCAGAGTTTGGATTTTGTCGGAGAAATAGGAGGAAAAGGCGGACGGAAGTTCTTCTTTGCTGTGTGTGTTGGGAAGAGGAGAGTCTTTAGAAGTGCCTAGGAGTGTGTTCATGGTAGCGTAGAGGGTTTTGGAAGAAGTGGATTCCAGGATTTTGTTTTGAAGGTGTTTGCGTTTGGAGTCGGAGATCATTCTGCAGACTTTGGATCTGGTGGTTTGGAAGATCTCTCTGTGAACGGTGAGGTCGGATGAGCGCCAGCGGCGTTCCGCTTGTCGACGCTCGCGCTTGGCCTCGGCTATGTCGTCAGTGAGCCAGGGGGAGGGGAGTCGGTTGGGTATGGAGCAGGTGGTGACAGGGGCATGGGTGTCTAGAAGTTTTCGAAGGGAGGAATCGAAAAATGGGATGCAAGATCGGGAGAGGAGGCGGGGTCCAAGAGAAGGTCGACAGCTTCGTCGAAAAAGTTCTCTCGGTTGACAGATTTTAGTTTGCGACGAGAGACAAAGAGCTTGGGCTTTTTCGGGGGAGGTAGGTTGAGGGCGACGAGAATAGCGAGGTGGTCGGAGGGAAGCACAGAGGAGGTGTCAAAGTCGAGGAAGAGTTGATCGGAGGTGCGGGTGATGATCCAGTCGAGGGTGTGGCCGAGTCGGTGGGTGGGTTTAGTGATGTGCTGTGTAAGATTGTGGTTAGAAAGTGACGTGCAAAGGCGTTTTGTGTCGGGGTGGTCGGGTTTGTCGAAGTGGAAGTTAAAATCACCAAGAAGGATGTGTTTTCCGGGTCGTGTGCTGTAGTGGTCGAGGAGGAGATCGAACTCGGTGAGGAACATGGAGTTTGTGAGTTTGTTTTGAGAGCTTGGAGGCGGGCGATAGATACATGAGAAGATGAGGGACTGGCCAGGGAGTGTTGCTACGGCCTCGACAGATTCAAAGGAGGGATGAGCAAAAGGGAGAGACTGAGAGAAGGAGAGGTGAGTTGAGAGACAGTCCCTGTAGATGATGGCAATGCCACCCCCTCTGGAAGCACGCGGGAAGGAGGCCATGCGGTAGCCACTCGGAGTGACGCTGGCGATGATGGGTTCATCGCCAGCTGAGCGGAGCCACGTTTCGGTGATCACGTCAACATCTAGGTCATTGTCTAGGATGAAATCTGAAATCACGTCGGCTTTGCCATCTTTGCAGACAGACTGTGCATTGAACAGACACAGTTTTAGGTTGGATGAGCCAGAAGAGGAAGATGGAGAAGAAACGGACGAAGAAGACGACAAAGGAAGAGGAGGGTGGGGAGGGGGGAAAGAGGATGGAGGGGGGAAGGAGGGAGGAGGGGGAGAGGGGGGAGGAAGAAAAGACGGGGAAGGAGAACCGGCCAAGAGAGAGGATGCGAGAGGAGGGTGAGGGGAAGAGGGGGGAGGAGGAGGAAGGGGAGTAGGAAAAGCTGAGGTAGAGGGAGGGGGAGGGCGAAGGGGAGGAGAAAGGGGCGAGAGGGGACGAGGAGGAAAAAGCAGGCGAAGGAGAAGGGGGTGAGGGGAGGAAGGGAGAGGAGGGCGGAGGAGGGGGAGGCCAAGGAAAGCAGGGAGCAGTAGATGAGCAAGAGAGGAAAGGAAATGGGAGAAGAAGGAAGGGAGGTGGAGAAATCGAGGAGGCAGGGGGAGGCGGAAGGGGTGGGAGGGCATAGGAAAAGGGGAAGAAGTGTGTGGTTGTGTTTGTGGTGGTGAGTCCCGCCTTTTGCTAATTCCGCCTCTGTGGCCTCTCTTTCGCGATCGGATGCCGCGTAAGGCATCTGAAACACTGTCAGCGACACCGGCCGGGCAGTAGGTGGCGTGGCGACGTAGAGATAGCAGTTGTTGGCGTGTGTATTTGATGAGCATGATTGTTTGTGAGGACAAGAAAGAGGAAGGCGAGAAGAGGGTTCAGTAGGGTGTGTGTGTGTGTGTGTAAGTTGTGTGTGTGTGTGTGTGTGTGTGTGTGTGTGTGTGTGCGTGCGTGCGTGCGTGCGTGTGTGTGTGTGTGTGTGTGTGTGTGTGTGTGTGTGTGTGTGTGTGTGTGTGTGTGTGTGTGTGTGTGTGTGTGTATGCCGGTGTATGTGTGAGCGGTGTGGTAGGGGAGCGACCTGATTTCCGGTCGGTCAGCGGCGAGATCGGGCAATGGCGCCGAAAGTGGGGGGGGGGGGGGGGGGAGGCGAGATGTCGACGAGAGAGCACACGTAAACCTATAGAACGGTGGGAACACGAACGAATCTACAACAACCAAGCAGCAGATGCAACAACGGGTGGCAAACAGACTCACACAGTAAACATATCACACACTAGCACGCAGCACATGAAAAACAGGGCGCGGAAAGGCCCGGCGAAACCCACGCTGCGGAAGAAACAAAATGGCGACGTAAACAAAAATTCAAATGACAGACACAATTCAATACGATACCACTCAAACAGCAACCAGATCCGACGAAACACAAGCATAATCCTCATCAGCGCACTCTTATACGATACTCAGTAGACTTTCAGCACACGAAACACAGTACATCCAACGAAAAACCACTAAACACTGGGAGCGAAAACACGAGGTAGGTCGCACAAAGACAAGATGGCGCCCAGACAAGAATGACACCTCAGATGGTTGCATCTGAGGTGTCATTCTGCTGTAATTGTCATGAGGGATGTCTCTGGTGTCTTTTCTAAACCAAACACAAGCACTTGTACACTGAGTAAAGCTCATTTGAGTGCATTGTTATGGGACCAGCATTTGCGGGCACCAGTACAGGGTTTTGCAGGAGTGTTGACAAGTTTGGCACACACATGCCTACTGCATCTACAAGATGAGCTGAGGTGTTTTGAGACTCTGACAAGTGTGTTTTATATAAAAATGAACTGTACATAACCATTTTTCTATGCTACCTCCTAAATCAGCACTCCAGACACTTGTTAGCGTATGCGGCGTGTCCCGCGTAGCATAGTTTTGGTTGTTTTGTGTAGTCTTTTCCCTGTGGGATAGCTCAATAGACTTGATGTTTAAATTGCAGAGCTGTTTCATGACCCCTTTTGCCTAGGGAAAGATTGCCAGCAGCATATAGGGCATGGCAGCTGGTTACAGGCCTCTTCCAGCTTGTTGTCACCAGACAACAGGGTCATTGAGGATGCCTGGGTGTTGTCTTTTGGGCTGCCCCAAGATACACAAGGAAATGGCCTTGGGTCTCAAAGCTCATTTTTCATCAGTGTCAGTGTCATGGTAACTTTTTAAAGTTGTCCAGCCCACCAGAAGTCAGTTTGACTGTATTGCATGCATGTGTAAACTTGGGAAAACAGAAAAAGTAGGGGGGTAGGCAATGGAAAAATATGAAAAAAAAACCACTTTCATCTGCCTGTGTCTCAAATGCAACATTTCTGAAAATCAGATATATTACTTGATGTACATGCCAATTTTGGAGACATTCTGACCATATCTAGGCTGTTTTTCATGGCATCAGATATGCATGATCCAACACATCAACAGCATTGTAAAGGCCACATCAAGGCACTTCACATAATGGGCCATAACATAAAGATGCAGCAACTTTCAAGGGTGTCACTTTGGGTTTGACTTAGCTATTGTCTAAGGGTTGCACTGATGGCAGATTGAATGGTGTTCAGGTGGGACAAGTTTCTCTGACAGGTCACGGTATACATTTAAATTGGGAAGGTCAGGCAGTGCAAGGCTCCGTGTTTTTAAAAATAATTTTTGCCTTGTTTGAAAATTTGCAGTTGGGCTGACTGTTGGAATTTGCTGGAAATTTGTGGTTAGCTGAGAGGAGACATGTTTGGTGCTTTGATTCAAACCATCCTGAGCTTATCCAGTGGACATTTGTGGGCCTATGTTGAGTTGCCTTTGACGTAGTGATTTGAGGGGCACGCTGATTTCAGCTGTGCTTGGGTGTGGGGTTGGTAAGGAACCAGTTTCATAGCCAAGAAATGAGACGGGTCATGTGCTGGTTTTTTTTGTATTTTGTGCATGGCAAATGTGCAGCTGGTGGGCGATAGTGTTTTTTAGGGAATTGAACAATTAGAGGATGACTGGGACTGACTAAGGCTAAGAGACTGGACAGTACGGAAACACCACTGTGGTCCGTGGCCAACAAACTGGCATCCAAGATGCGTCATCCGGGCTACAAAACGTCCGCCATTTTTCGCTACAGGGGTTTTTATATAACGGTCACATGCGGTACGGTTTGCGCTAAAGTGACTGGTCGTGTGACGTGGGGAGGAAAACAAATATATATATTATATACTATATATAAAGTAAGTGCTACGCGAAATGAAGCCGTATATATAATTTCAGCCTAACATGTTGCCACCGTCTCTCCTATCATTCATTCATTCAGTCATTCATTCATTATGTTCATTCATTCATCATTCATTCATCAAGTTCATTCATTCATTAAGTTCATTCATTCATTTATTCAAGGTATGTTCATCTAATCATTTATCCGCGTCACTCCGGCGCAGCAACAGTCTTCGTGATTCAACACGATCATTTAATAATTGTTCACTAGCAAAAACTGAGCAAACAAATAACTTACAAGCAAACAGTGAACAACTTGAAACTGAAGAATAAAACACATTAATAGGTTGCGTCATAACCCAATGCGCTGAAAGGCCATCGGGCCGATGTCGGGCCCGCGCGGCCTTTTGTGCTTTGGGAAGTCTGTTACTGTAACAGTCACGTAATACACTTATGGTTGCATTGATTCTGCCAACACTGAACCCAGCCATGGACCACCTTCGCCCGTCCTGTTGAAACAGGGCCGTTACTCAAGTCATTCGACGGAGGAGTAAGGCCCCTGTTTAACCCCTTTGCGTGGCGGTCCTTGTCACGATTCCTATAGGAATCATCGCGACAAAAACCGCTACCGACACACAAAGGGTTAACAGGACTTGACTATTCCTTGCCTGGCGGTCACGGAGCCCCGGTGTCTTGTGATAGTGCGTCAGCATTGCCTGTAAAGCGCGTCGTTGTCACAGTGGAATCTTCTTTTAAAAAATTTAAATGAAAAATTGCAATAATACCCGACCCAATTTTTAAAAAATCATAAACAATGTGTACGTAAGCCTGCAGTCCTGTTGTTCCTCCCGGTTCACGGGTATGATTAGGTAAAATTGTGAGTGAAGAACGTACCAACTATGGAAGCCAGCGGGGGGGGGGGGGGGGGGGGGGGGGAAACACGTTTCCCGATTCTCTGTACGAAACATTACAGTATTACGATAAATGACGTGCACTTGCCCAAAATGACGTGGATCATGCATGCTCCCCAGAGTTATGTCGAAGCAAGCGCTTGCGAGCGAAGAGAGCGGCGCGCGTAAACGCTAACGACCCAGTTGCTCTAACACCCCTTTCCGTGCAAGAGACATAGATCTTCATGAGCCCCAGTGACTGCGGGGGCTCATGAGGATATATGCCTCCTCCTGAGACCAAGTTGAACCCATGTTTCTTGGACGGCTTTGGCCTTTGGTCGTTGAATGAGCACTCAGAGATTTCAGAACACTAAAATGTACACTGAGGCAACGAAACGCCGCCTCGCTTTCTTCGAGCGCTCGCGTTAATTCGGGCGGACCGTCGGGGGTTCTTTCTCCGGGTACTCCGGCTCTTCCTCCCCCTTCACTTTGGTATCAGTTTCAGCCAACTTAATAAAATTTCAAATACAAAACGATTTCCAAATACCGTCAGTAGCTCGCTTGAAGCTTGCCCTCAGCACCATGTGAGTGAATGTTCTGTGTTTACGTACACTGAGTGTGTGAGTGAATGCGTGTGATTCACGTGAGCGTGCTTGTTGGGTTCAGTTCGCGGCTACATTCTGCGCATTCAGAGTTATATTATAAATGTGAGAAATGCGCCATATAAATACCATGTAATAATAATAATAATAATAACTATGAAACGCACGCCAGGTCAGTACGACTCGGCCGCTGCCGGCCAGAAGGAGACGATCAGTGTTTGGCCTCCCTTGCAAGTGTTCGAGTGTATGTTTCACGGCCCAAACTTTGATGTCTGATCTACTTCAGAGAGGAATGAAATGCCGGGTTACAAAATCTGTCGAGTGAATCTCTGCTTTTACTCTTCTAACCTGAGCCGGGTACTAACGGTCGGTTAGATTGACAACACTAGATTCCGCATTCTGCAAACATTGTGAATCATTAGTATTCGTGTTAGAACCTCTTCATCCTGATACACTACTGCTTGAAATTCATTTGACTGAAAGTTCAAGGGTGATGCCTGAATAGCTTGGCGCCTGAGGCACCACCCTTGAACTAAAATGGTCTATCTCCTAATCTGTAATGCAGCCTTCATAGGACAGTAAGCACTGAATTTTTTTAATCAACCTCATTAGTAATGTGTTAACAGTGAGTTTTTGCCGTTTGGCGAACGACTCGCGGCTGCAGCGAACGAACAACTGAGGTAAATCAGGAAAGCCGCACAGACTGACAGCACTCCAAACGGCATCTCCATCAGGTAAACATCTTCAGATGAGCCCGCCCGGAGGGATAAGTCAGGATCTATGCCTCCTGGGGAAGTTGAAGTGTTGGCTAACGATTATGGTGCAAGTTGGTTTAGGCCGTTTGACGTACACTTTTGTTTTCCTCCCTACGTCACACGACCAGTCACTTTAGCGCAAACCGTACCATGTGACCGTGATATAGATTTATACCCCTGTAGCGAAAAATGGCGGACGTTTTGTAGTAGCGGCCCTCTCGATGACGCATCTTCAGTTGACTGAGTGGATGCCAGTTTTGTTCAGTCACTTCGCCAAACTGACGTTCTAAAGTACAAAGTTACTTAGTGTTGTTCGAAACAACAAGCACACTCAGTACACGCGCAACGTCATGACTTCAGTATTTTAAATTACCTCATAAGTCTATTATGTATAAAGGTTTGTTTTCCTCCCTACGTCACACGACCAGTCACTTTAGCGCAAACCGAACCATGTGACCGTTATATAAAAACCCCTGTAGCGAAAAATGGCGGACGTTTTGTAGCCCTCTCGATGACGCATCTTGGATGCCAGTTTTGTTCTATAAAAGATCGCCAAACGTTCTAAAGTACAAAGTTACTTAGTGTTGTTCGAAACAACAAGCACACTCAGTACTGGGGACGGCAACGTCATGACATTTTTTTAAATTACGTCATAAGTCTATTATGTATAAAGGTATATTCCTTTGACGTCAGTCATGTCTGGCGTGATCCAGGTCGCAAGATGTCTTCTTGATTTCTTTTACGAAAATAGTGAAGGAATGAAAACAAATAGGTTATTGGTAGGAGGGGTTCGCTGCACGGACCCTTGTAGCCCTTCGGGAGGTCAAAGGAATCATTGTACCCCTCAGGCCTTCGGCCGGCTTCGGAGTACAATGATTCCTTTGACCTCCCTCAGGCTTGCAAAGGTCCGTGTAGCGAACCCCTCCGGCCAATAACGTATAATATAGGAGCGCACAACGTTTTTTGCCAAATATCTCCGCAAAGAAAGACTTTTCTGTACCACTTTAAGAACAAATATCATTTAGTGCCCATTGACCTAATATGGAATATTTTTTACTGAATTCCTATGATTTGTCGATTTTGCTGTATAGTCGCACAAATTTGGTGACCCCGGGGAAAAAAACCCAGCATTTAGCACGGTATACAACAAGTAATAAGTCATTAAAACAAAGCAAATAATCAAATTCAGTAAGAGAATATTGGTATAAGTGGAGAGTAGGTAGTTGTGAACCCGTCTTCAAGGGTAACTAAAAAATAAGGGGGGGGGGGGGGGCGGAGAGAGAGAGAGAGAGAGAGAGAGAGAGAGAGAGAGAGAGAGAGTAGAGAGAGAGAGAGAGAGAGAGAGAGAGAAGGGGGCGGGGGGGGAGGGGGGGGGGGAAAGGAGGTAGACATTTCAATTATTGACATTTCAAACAGGCCGACCACTCCGTCTCAGACATTCGGGTTAAAGGCCTCTGGCTTATGCAAGCCAGTAATGTCTGGGCCAGGAATGACCGTGAAAAATTTCTGATTAATAAACTGGGCACTGTGGCGCCACTCGGGATGAATATGAAAGATTAACATTTTTTTACCTTGATTGTGTCTGCTAACTGTACCTTTACCTCACTGTATCGCTTCTGTTTTACTACTCACTAACCAGATAGGTGAGGTTGGCGCTGGTTGATATGTACATTTCCCTTGGGGACTTTCTCAGCGCTGGCCGAACGTTTAGTTGGATCCCTTGCCCTTCCCTGTCGGGCACCCGGTCTCCGGCTCCCGGAGTGATACGCGGTTTTGGGGCGATCGTGTGCATCCCTTGGGATGTATGTGGTCGTCTTGTTGCGTGCCTGTGTGTTTTTCTGTGGGCTGATGGGTGCCTGTTGGGTGGGGCTGGTGGCTCTAGCTGGTTGTCTTCCGCCCCCACCCCACCTTTTTTTTTTTTTCCCCCCCCCTTTCTCTCTCTCTCTCTTTCTCCCCCCCCCCTACCCCCTTTAACACTTCTCTCTAGCGATGTTTCTCTCTTTACGCTTTTTTCCTTTTCCCTTCTTCCCCTTCCTCCTTCCTCCTTCCCCCCCCTCCCCCCCCCCCCGCCCCCTTCTCTCTCTCTCTCTCCCCCCCCCCCTTATTTTTTAGTTACCCTTGAAGACGGTTTCACAACTACCTACTCTCCACTTATACCAATATTCTCTTACTGAATTTGATTATTTGCTTTATTTTAATGACTTATTACTTGTTGTGTACCGTGCTAAATGCTGGGTTTTTTTTCCCGGGGTCCTCCCGTTTTTCCCCGAGGTAGTCCTCAACTTGAAGGTGATATAAAGTTTGCCTTCGGGTTGATGTTTAGCAGGTTTTGTGTATTAGACACTCAGCCTACTTCGTGCCCAAGGGTACTCCCCGTTCGTTCTCTCTCTCTCTCTCTCTCTCTCTCTCTCTCTCTCTCTCTCTCTCTCTCTCTCTCTCTCTCTCTCTCTCTCTCTCTCTCTCTCTCTCTCTCTCTCTCTCTCTCTCTCTCTCCTCTCTCTCTCTCTTTCTCTGGCCTCACCTACACGCCTTTTCTTTTGCTCGCTCCTGCACGTGCTTGCACACACTCTTGTCTCTCGTGTTCAGGCTCTTTCCGAGTCTCTCTCTTACGATTTTTCGTTGACGTCATTTTTACTCTTTCCGCACTTTTGTTCTTCCTTTTCTTTTATTTTACGTCACCTCCTTCAGTTGCCACATTCCTTCTGCCAATGAAGATAAGTAGAGGCTAATCTCTCTGTTTGTTTGTTTGTCTATTTTGACAAAGGGTATTTACCCGAAATATTAATAAATTGTGTTGTACCCGTCTTTTCTAAGCGTGTTTCTTTCTCCGTTGGGTACTTCTTTGATGTATGTAATGATTCTGTGGTATGAGAGCGCTGGCTCTCTCTCTCTCTCTCTCTCTCTCTCTCTCTGTGTGTGTGTGTGTGTGTGTGTGTGTGTGTGTGTGTGTGTGTGTGTGTGTGTGTGTGTGTGTGTGTGTGTGTGTGTGTGTGTGTGTGTGTGTGTGTGTGTGTGTGTGTGTGTGTGTAGGGTTGTGCAGGCTTGGCTTGGCGCCTGTAGGCTAAAAGCTAATCTGGCACGAAAGGCGCGCGCGTGTGTGTGGATAAGAGAGTGATTTCAGTTTTGTACGTTATTTTGTTTGGTAGTGTGTAGCAAGGACAAGAATGAAAAGAGGTCTGCGCACCTATTTTTTATCCTTGGAAAATAAAGTTTTATTTCATTTCATTTCTCTCTCTCTCTCTCTCTCTCTCTCTCTCTCTCTCTCTCTCTCTCTCTCTCTCTCTCTCTCTCTCTCTCTCTCTCTCTCTCTCTCTCTCTCTCTCTCTCTCTCTCTCTCTCTCTTTTATTTTTTTTTTATTTTATTGTTGCATGAAATAATATGTGTAATATAATTCTTTATTATTATTATTATTATTATTATTATTATTATTATTATTATCTTTTAATCTATTTTATGTTGTAGATGTTAGCAACGGCAAGTTTGTAAAATGACGATTTGTTTCTGTCAAAACTTTTTACCGTTGTTAATAAAGTTTCATCATCATCATCATCATCATCTCTCTCTCTCTCTCTCTCTCTCTCTCTCTCTCTCTCTCTCTCTCTCTCTCTCTCTCTCTCTCTCTCTCTCTCTCTCTCTCTCTCTCTCTACCCAGCGACCCCACAGTCGAGGAAAGAGACGCCGAAGTGAGCAAGCACGCACGGCCCGTGCTCAGCCTGAATGGTGACACACAGCCTGTCCCCTTGCTTCAGCGTGAGGAAAGACCACAGGATGGCGTGCGAGTGGTACTGATCCAGGGTGGGATTCCCCACAATCACCCCGTTCACCGTCATGTACAGTATGCTGTGGTCGCGAGTGACGTCAAAAGCGTCATGCAGGCGCGCGCTGGTCACGTAGTATCCGTCGCGCGGCACCACGTACACTTGCTCGTAAACCCTGTTGCTAGGCTTGACGGCCAGGCGCTGCAGAATGTCGTTCAGATGCTGGTCCGCGTACACCCAATAATGGGGTTTCTGGCCGTCGCCGTTCTCTCTGAAAGACGCGGCAAACCGGCACAGTGTGAGCAGCTCGGCTGAGTCTGCCTGAAGCTGGTTCTTGTTCTCAGACTGACAGTCGCCCGCTGGCGTTCTTGTGCTGCATGAATCTGCTGATTGAGGTTGATCACAGTCACTGCATGGCTCCGCCAGCATTCCTTTCTGGTCGTATGCGGCACTGCCAGTGAGCTGCAAGTGATTTTTAGCAGGGGCCTCTGTCGGTGTCACTGGACGGTCTATGTTGTCGGCCACCTCTCCGTTGTATGGCTCCCCATTTTTGTCTGTGCGGATCTGGCGGTCAGCAGTGTAAGGTAACTGGCGCACGCTGCTCAATACGAGTGCTTTCTCTTGACGTTTCTTGCTCTTTTGACCTTTACCCTTCTGGTTGTTGCACTGGTCCCCCTGGCATCCTTGTTGGGCCGACTCTGCTGACTGATGTGTGTGAGCTGCGCCCTCCCCTGGCTGAATCTGCTGCTGCTTCTTGACTTTACCCGAGCTGGAGGCTGTGTCTGTGCTGTGCGAGGACGCTGGCTTCTTTTTGACTGGCTTTCTAGGGAAGGTTCTGGGTCGGACGTTCAGGCGGCTCGTGCTGCTACCGATCACAGTCAGGTCGTCCACGTGGTAAAAGGAGGCGGTGCTGGTACTCTCCGCCTGCCTGCCACCCACGCTGTCATTGACACTGCTCTTGTTATCACCAGTAGGCTCTGGAGACGCTGTGCGAGTAGCGTCAGCACGGGCCCAGAAGTCAGCCACCACCTTGTCTGCAACAGGGACGCGAACATCCCCAGCACTGGGCGTCGCCTGCGACGCCCAGTGCTGGGAATGTTCGCGTCCCTGTTGCAGACAAGCGCCGGATAATCTGTCACAAGTTACACGCTTGCCCTCCTCGTCATGACAAGCGCCGCTTAGTCCGTCACAATTAACAGACGTGCCCTCCGTCTGGTCGGAATATCCGAGTGGGAATCGTCTGACAGGGAGCTGGCTGGTGCCAGACGGCGGGATGTAACTTGTCAGGTTCACGCGCGGACCACCTGCAACAGACGACAAATAGGAACTTTCTCGCTTTTTTTCCGTCTAAGGAGAGGGATAATTCCGTGTTCTTTTCACCTTCCCGCGGCTGGAAATCGGGTTTGGCCGTTCGATCGGAAATGGATGACGCTGAATATCAGCTAGATAGTTAGGTAGTTAGTTAGTTGGGTTTAACGCCGAGCAGACGACTAAGGCCATCTCACGTCGGGCTGGCCGCCGAAAGAGAGTTGACTCAGTCTTTCATAACACTGAATCCAGACAGGAAGCTCTTTCTATGGACCTATGAGTTTAGAAACTGCCATATGAAGACCAACACACACACACACACACACACACACACACACACACACACACACACACACACACACACACACACACACACACACAAGAATGGCAAAGCCCTTAAGGCTCACGTGCATGACCGATCCACTTGACGGATGTGATCTTTGTGTCTTGTCCTTTGTGACTCCTTGATTTTACCGACAGGTCACTGAAATGAGCAAGTGTCCAAGTGTCCCAATATCAATAAAAGGTTGGCTTTTGTACACGCGAAATCCATGTTTTCTCTAAATGTATGCACTATTCACACTCTTCTCAACCTCCTGTGACCCTTGACCTTTGCGAGTAGTGAATCAAACTAGTATGCATAGAAAGGTCTTATCATCAGTTACCTTTCTGTCCAATTTGGTTGAAATATTTGCAAAAATGCTGATAAAACTAAAATTCTTCGAAAAACTAGACATTTTTCACGTCATTTGCTGATCTGTTTGTGACCCTTGACCATGAGGTGTCATCCAAATTAGCATGCATAGGCAGGTCTTACTATCAGGTATATCTGGACCACGTTTGCGTTTGAAATGGTAATTAGTGGTCGAAAATAACTTCTTTTTTTCTGTTCTTTTGGGGGGTTAAACAATGGCCTCTTGTACCCCATGAAATTGCTGAAGGTTCATCCAAATTAGTATGCACGGGAAAGTCTTACCATCAGGTATCATTGTACCAAGTATGGGTTTGCGTTTGAAGTTATGAATAGTATTTGAGAAAAAAATAACTTTGCCCAAATATGGCTAATTTGGACATATTACCTGATCACCTGTGACCTCGACCTTTGCCGTGAGAGATCAATGAAATTGGTATGTTTAGAAAGGTCTTGCCACAAAATATCCTTGGGCCAAGATTTGAAGATTGTGGCTTGAAGTCTCCGAGATAATGCTAACGTTAAAGTTTACCGCTGACCACGGACGACGGACGGAGGACCACTGGCCCAGAACATAATTATACTCACTTTTGCTTCGCACGTGAGCCAAAAACAACCTGCAAGTCCATAATTACCATGAACAAAAAAAATATCGCTTTTGACCACACAAAAAAAAATGTTACTGTCTTTTTGCCTCAGTTCACTGGACAAAACTGGATTCGGAGAGATCTTGCAATGCCATGCTTTGCATTCATAAATGTATTCATGCTTACCAACAAGTCTCTGCACAGTTGCATCTTCCAGGCTTCACAAAACGATAAGCTGCAAATTGTGTACTTGTTTGTAGGTCAGCCTATTTTGAAACTGTGTTGTAACTGTCTTTTCAGTTTAACCCATTTAGCCCCAAGTCCCTACAGCAGGAGATGGATTGACCAAGATAATTCAAGGCCTGAAGGCGCCAAGCTAATCTGGCACTACCCTTTAATTATCATGGTCAATCCATCTCCTGCAACTGGTACAAAGTCACTAGGCAACACCTTCAAAATTTGATAAATGGGACCTTCGGGCTAAAAGGGGCCATGTGTCGATCCATCTACCGCAACTCGTGATGAATGGTTTAAGTGACTGACCGATGAGCGCCTCAAAGGAACCGACGGACGGTTGATAGAGGAGAGCGGAACGCATGGCGTGCAGGCGACCTTCCAACCGGGCCAGAGCCTTGATCAGAGCCTGTTCTGCTTCTGTTGGACAAAGAAAGAACGAAAAAACAGAAAGGAATATGGGTCATTAACACATTCTGCTCCAGGACCGAAATCCGCAAATTTTGAAGTTTCTCCCTGAAGACTGTATTACACTTCTGGAAACAGATCGAGCGTGATAGTTCAAGGGTTGTGCCAGAATAGCTTGGCGCCTATCGGCGCCAAGCTATTCTGGCACAACCCTTGAACTATCACGCTCGATCCATGTCTTGTCGTGGCGTGTCGGAATTGAATGAGTCAAAGCTACGCTTCCATATACACGACTGAATCCGATACGATTTCGATCCGAATGCGAAGCGGGTCCGAAACAGAAAAGTTCGTGCAAGTCCTTTTCATGTTTGTGTGTTTAGGCAAACTCGCGTCCGACGTCGAACGGATATGACGCAATTTTCGAACGAAAATTGCACTGACGTATCGGGTTGGGATGAGTCGTATTCGTCAGTATCGGCGGATTCGTACTTATGGAACCGTAGCTTGAGGCACAAGACATCCGCAGTTCAGCCCACGTCGTCTTAAAAAAGAAGCAATCAGATTTGACAGTCACTTCGCGCAAAGCCGCTATCTGTACCAGCAACACTGAGCTAAAAATAGATTGAAGCCATAAATGGGCTGCGCAGAATAAACGAGTGTGATTAATCGTGTGCGTTTGCCGCGCGCACAAACCTGCCTAGAAGTATGTCGACAAGACATGACAAACACACATGGTGCTGAAATGTGTCTTCGGAATGGTAATTGAAAATTACTTGCCCAATAAAATCCTCTTGTCTTTGCCCAGGTAACAAAAGGGTGTGGGGCGGTCCTGCCCCGGGCGAAGGAAGGCGTAGTCCTCGCAAGGCTCTGTTAATTATAATTAACGTGTGCTGGTCTGTGATTTTGGACTTTACGGCTTTCAGCCGTAAGGTCCAAAACCACAGACCAGCGCAGTTGTACCTGTTCGTCTGTGCTCACTTGAAATTGTAGTAATTATAAATCAGTTCATCTATGCCATAACTTGCCTTCCTAGGTCCCAAGCTAATCTGGCACCGTGAACTACTTTGGTCAGTCGATCCGTCTCCCACAGCTGGTACAGTATAATAATAATAATAATAACAATGAGTACTTGTATAGCGCCTAACCTCGGATTAGAGCTCTAGGCGCTGAACAAAAACTAATTGTACAAAAATAACTAATTACAAAAACTCAATTTACAAAAAGTATTCAAAACAAAATACAACGCACTCTATAAACAATCTATAAAGTCACCATTCAAATATGCCACGCTTATGGACTCATACTCACACTCACGCGGCACACGCGCGCACGCACGCACGCACGCGCGCACGCACGCACGCACACGCACACACACACACACACACACACACACACACACACACACACACACACACACACACACTACTTCTAATAGAGATAGAGATGACTTCAACATGACAGGTGTGTGACAAAAGTCATTCGTAGCAAACAGAAAAAAGATGGGTCTTTTTTATTTAGGGCTCGTCTGAATGCCTCTCTCGAATCCACGTATCTTAGTTCGCGTGGGAGGTCATTCCAAACAACTGGGCTCTGGTACCTGAATGACCTCTCACCCAACGATTTTGTTTTGACGAGAAGGATACGTAAGACTCGAGAGTCGGCAGCAGAGCGCAAATTCTGTCTTGAAGGCTAATACAGTTGGAGAAGAGAGGGAAGGTAATGTGGGCAGGTACAGGTAATACAACTGCGAGTCATGCATGAAATTGTATACTAAATCCTAGCTGTTACAGGTAACCAGTGAAGAGTAGACAGATGGGGTGTAATATGATCCGATCTAGAGACTCTAAGAATCATCCTAGCAACTGAGTTTTGAATTTTCTGGAGTTTGCCAATCAGACACTGGGAACAGCCAGCCAAAAGAGCATTGCAATAGCCTAATAGACAAAACAAAAGCGCAGACACATGGTTTAGTTGCTTCAGGTGTCAGATAGTGGCGGATTGAAGCAATATGTCGTAGTTCAGTATAGGCGGATCTGCAAACGTTGTTCACATGAATGCGCATGGACAGGTTACAATCAAGTGTGACACCCAGATTTTTTACATGGGGGGATGGGGGGAAAAGGGGACAGTGGCACCACAGATTTGTAATGACTGGGGGAGTGTCAGCGTCTTCGTCAACCCAGGCTCGGGGAAGCAATGATCATGGCCTCGATTTTACCGTCATTCAACTCTAATTTGTTTGAAGTCATCCACATCACTGTCTTAGTCTCCGAGACACACATGTAAAGACGTCACAGGCACGGGATGATCGTTGCGTTGTCAGTCTCCTCTTAACACCTCTTACCTTATTCGAGACGTGCCGCCTCGGGATAAGCGGCTTATGCCGCGTATCCGGAGGCTGCACGTCTCGATTGAGTTAAATAGTGCTAATACTACCCTGTTAGAGGTGACCATCGGCGCAACGATCATCACGTGTCTGTGTCCAAAGTTGCACTGAAAATTCATTGTTCGATCACATGCGAATCAGAAGTGAGTCTGTGTTCTGGGCCAGTGGTCGTCAGTCCGCCGTCCGGTCCGTGGTAAACTTTTCATGTTGGCATTTTCTCGGAGACTATTTAAGTCACAGTCTTGAAACTTGGCACAAGGATACTTTGTGGCAAGACTTTTCTAAGCATACCAATTCGAGTGGCCTCCAAGGTCAAGGTCACAGGGGATCAGGAAATAGTTTTTTTTTTAATGACAAAATGTATGTTTTCTCAAATACTATTCACAACTCCAAACCTTAAACTTGATACAAAGATACCTGGTGGTAAGACCTTTCCATGCACACTAACTTGGTTGACCCCTCAGAAAGGTCAAGGTCACAAGAGATCAGAAAATAGGGTCCAAAATAGCCATATTTTGACAACAGATTTTTTTTCTCAAATACTATTCGCAAATTCAAACCCAAACTTGGTACAGAGAGATACCTGAGGGTAAGACCTTCCTATGCATACTAATTTGGATGACCCCTCGAAAGGTCAAGGTTCACAAGAGATCACGAAAAAGGTCACAAATGGCCATTTTTGGACATTTTTTCTTTTTTTCTTTCTCAAATACTATTTACAACTTCCATCCCGACCCTGCTACAGAGATTCCTGATGGTAAGACTTTCCTATGCATGCTGATTTGGACGACCCCTTCGAAAGATCAAGGGTCACAAGAGATCAGCAAATGATGGGGTAAATGGCTATTTTAGCAGAATGTTGTTTTTTTATCAGAACTGTTTAACCAAATTTAGCAGAAAGGTAGCTGATGATAAGATCTTTCTATGCAGACTAATTTGGTTTACTACTCACAAAGGTGAAGGGTCATGGGAGGTTGACAAAAGTGAAAACATGGATTTTGAAGATACAAAAGCCAAACCTTTCCTTATGCTAGAACACTTTAACACTTGCTTATTTTAGTGACTTGTCAGAAAGGTCAAGGTCACACAGGACAGATTAATTATGTTGATCGGTCATGCACATGAACTTTAAGGGCTTTACCATTCTTGTTTACTATTGAGTCTGCGGTGACGTGCTCAGCAAAAAAGTTATAATTTTTTCTCCGGCTCCAGTTTCACGACAAAATAATTTGTTTGTTGCTGTTGTCAGTTGCTTTAATGATGCTGCTGTTGTTGCAAGCCTCGTCTGCAACATTGTTGCGAGATAGGCTTTGCGTCAGTGTCGAAGCATGCTGGTTGTAGTATTATTTACTCACCGCTGAATCCATACGAAAAGAGAAGTACGTGAAAGGGTGACAAAACGAGCAGCGCTACTAATGTCGACCACATATTTCCGATATCATTATTTTGTACTGCGTTATCGGTGCTTGGAATCAAATGAGTAGACAGACCAGCAATGGAGAGGGCAGCGATGGGTGTGTCGCACAATTCGAACCATCGGTTGGGTTACCTTCAGTCAAAACAATGACGCAAAAACTGAAAGAATCAGGCTTGACGTCAAAGAACTTTTTCTCCGTCTCGTAACTCTTTTGTGCCGAGATGATGCATTGTGTGCCACAACACGGCACAACGACCGGTCAACACGAACACACACACACACACACACACACACACACACACACACACACACACACACACACACACTGACAAACACACACACATACACACACACAGGCACGCACGCACGCAATTGCACGCACGCACTCGCGCGCACACACACGCGCGCGGCGCTAAAGGGGGCGAGGTGGAGGGGGGTATCATCGCGGCGAATTCAAAACGATTCTTTTTTTCTACTTCACGAATCACGAATGTAAAAAAGCAGCATTCACGCCGTTTCACGATGGAAGGAGTAGTAGACTTTCACTGACGTTTCCGAAATAACCAGGAAGTTCAGTTTCACGGATCACAAAAATCTTCTTTTGCCCGTTCACGTTTCACGGCGACCTCTTCTTTTACGGATTACGATGATGAAAATGCTGCAGTCACTAATCACGAGAACCCAAAAAAGCGATAAATGAAGGTAGGCCTAAGTAGCTGTCTATAGATCTGTATATTTTCTGTATATTCTATACCAAAGGTCATACACTCGACTGGGTCGTGTATAGAGAGGAGGACTCCATCTTTAGGTCCGCCTCTATGAGCCACACCATGTTTTCTGGCCATTTTCCAGTTCTGTGTCTTTTGGATATAACCAAACCTGTTACCAGGACTTCGAGGAACCTCAAGGGGATTGACCATGACAAGTTCATAGGCGATGTTGCAGACTTTGTCGGCATCCGTCCCCACATCTCGGCCGACAACTCAACGCTGGTCTGCGGGCTGTCCTAGACCAGCATGGTCCCGCCACTCGCAGCTGGGTGTCGCAGCATCACTCCACGCCCTGGTACCCATCTGTGGCCGCTGAACTGCGCACCTTGAAGCACGAAAGGCGTCAGGCAGAGAGGTGTTGGCTCAAGTCTGGGCTGACTGTTCATAAACAGATTCTGAATGGTTTGAAGTAAAAGATCACTCGCTTGACCACCAATGCCAAGACTGCTTTCATCTGCGCAAAAGTTGCTGCAGCAAGTACTTGCAAAGAACTTTTCCGTGTGACTAATGGACTCTTGGGTAAGACCAAATCTGTTCAACCAATCCGGGATCTCCCAGAACTGTTCTCTCGCTTTTTCTGTTCCAAAGTCAAAACAATACGTGACAACATTGACAAATGTGGTGATGATGCTCAGACATCTTGCTCATTTGAATCTAAGTGTTTTGCTGGCACTCCTCTTGCATGCTTCAGTCCAGTGACTGAAAAGGTAGTGCTAGAAACCATGAGTAAGATGTCTCTCAAGACCTGTGAACTAGACCCTGTGCTTTCGTCCCTTCTTTTTGAATGTAAAGATGCAATTGTACCAGTCGTTACAGCTATTGTAAATGAGTCCCTCTTGCACGGCACTGTACCTACCTGTTTCAAAACTGCAATTGTTAAGCCGCTCTTAAAGAAACCTTCACTTGATACCAACAGTTTGAACAACTACAGACCCGTATCTAACTTACCTTTTCTTTCAAAGCTTCTGGAAAAGATAGTGCTCACGCAGATGCTAGACCATATCAAGAATAATGGTCTGTGGCATGTGTTCCAGTCAGCATAAAGGTCTGGTCATAGCACGGAGACAGCATTGCTGCGTGTTGTGAATGACCTACTTGGTGCTAGCGATGAAGATCTAATCTCTGTTTTGACTCTGCTCGATCTGAGCGCAGCGTTTGATACCATTGACCAAGACATTCTACTTGCCCGCCTTCGTGATGTGTTTGGCATTCAAAGCACAGCACTGAAATTTTTCCAATCCTACTTTGTTGGTCGCTTGCAGATGGTTTCAGTGGCAGGATTTGAGTCCCACCCTGTTGAGCTGCTTTGTGGCGTTCCACAGGGGTCGGTCTTGGGGCCTGTTCTTTTTACTTTGTATACACAGCCCCTGTCGCATGTCATTGAGCGTCACTTTGTTTCTTATCATTTATATGCAGATGATACAGAATTGTACAAACACTCCCTTCATGAACATGTTGATCAGATGGTGCAGTCTTTGGAGGTTTGTATTTGTGATGTTCAGAAGTGGACCACACAAAATAAGCTCCAGCTGAACAGTGACAAAACTGAGTCCCTCCGAATGACCTGCTCCTCTACGTGCAGTGCTGATCTTCCTGAGTCAATGATGGTGGGCGAGAGCGCCATCTCCTTTTCTAGCTCAGCCCGTAATTTGTGTGTCATTTTTGACAACAGGCTGACAATGAAGGAACAAGTGAAGAAAGTTTGCCAGCTTGCCTTCATTGAACTCAGAAGGATCAGGACTGTTCGACATCTGCTGACTGTTGAAGTTACCAAAACACTTGTTACCTCCCTTGTGCTGTCCCGAATAGACTATTGCAATTCTCTTTTGTCCGGTGTTCCGTAAAATCTTCTTGACCAAATCCAGAGAGTCATGAACTGTGCTGCACGACTGATTTTTCGTGTACCGAAACGTGAACACATTATGCCTCTACTAGCTGATTTGCACTGGCTGCCAGTTTCATACAGAATTCAGTATAAAGTCTGTGTGATTTGTTTCAACATCATCTGTGGTTCTGCCCCTCCTTACTTATCTGATCTTGTCCAGCTGTATACACCGTCCCGCTCACTACGCTCTGCTTCAGACACTCGTGTTTTCCGTATCCCTAGACGTAATGAAGTCACTCAAGGTCATCGTGCATTTTCGTATTTTGGTCCAATTACATGGAACGCCCTCCCAGCTGATATGCGTCACTCATCATCTCTTTCCATTTTCAAATCCAAGCTTAAAACTCACCTTTTCTCTGTTGCATATACGTAAAGACCATTTTGTCTGCCGGCTCATCATGTGTGTGTGTGTGTGTGTGTGTGTGTGTGTGTGTGTGTGTGTGTGTGTGTGTGTGTGTGTGTGTGATGGTGTGTGTGTGTGTGTGTGTGTGTGTGTGTGTGTGTGTGTGTGTGTGTGTGTGTGTGTGTGTGTGTGTGTGTGTGTGTGTGAGTGTGTGTAAGTTTTCTGCTCCTTGTAAATCAATGTATTTTTTTTTTTTGTTGTATGTGTTTGTTTTTGTATTTCGTTTCACTGTTTCATTACTGTGATTGTATAGCGCCTAGAGCACCTTGGTGATTAGGCGCTATACAAATTACCTTTATTATTATTATTTGTTTGTTAGTCTATCTTGAAAAAGGGTATTTACCCGACATATTAATAAATTGTGTTGTAACTGTCTTTTCTAAGCGTGTTTCTTTCTCCGGTAGGTACTTCTTTGCAGAACTGAGTACAACAGCTTTGGGACAGAAGCCCTATGGCTATACTCGGCAGTTGAGTAAGCAAGGGTCCTTGGCCGGCCCACTGCGGCCGTCGTGGCCGGGCCCGAAGACGTTTCGCTACTGTGGTTCATTATAAACATTTCACTGTGACTGGCCCGGCCTAAGACTGAACCCCATTAGTCCACCTATAGGGCTCGGGAAGTTCCCCGCGTTGCCTAGTAGCAGCGTCCAGTCGGCGCGTCAGCCGCCATCTTAAGACTGAGGATACCATAGTCATGAGTTAGCAAAATAGTGTTTCAAACACGTTTTTCTTCATTTTTCTTCCTCTTTGGAACACACAAAAAGAGATTCTGGTGAGCGGTTTCCTACAGTGATGACAAGACATGCTGTTATTGCTTATAGTACGTCAGGACTTTCCTGACATTACAAAATGACAGCGGCTATTTCCCTATGAGCGCTTACTCGTCCCGTATCAATCCTCACATGAGATGGCCGCCACGACTGGCGTGATGACGTCGACGGCTTCCCGAGCCCTAGAGTCTTTCCGCTCTGACCGAGGAATCATTTGGCGGGTGCACGGCCTACCTCCTCCCGTTAGAGGGAGTTCTATTGACGGTTCACGGACGTCTCAACTGCGTACCGTGCGCTATTCACCGCACCGAGTATATAACACTGTAAATGCAAAGAAAACCGACAAAGAAAAACTAAAACATGCTTTAAAAGTGACTCGGCTTTTTAAGCGTGTTCCGTTCTTTGTCTGGGACTTTCTCAAGTTGTCAGTGCATAAATATGACTTGAAGTGCCGACAGAGCTCCACTGACAAACCGGCCACAAAATAAGCCGGATAGCTGAGAAAGAAACACCCTTTCGGCGGGACAGCAAAGACTGAGACAGAGTCTCATTTTAACAACTTAACTTGTGTGAACCTGAAACAAAAGTTTGCACTAAGTACTAATTATGATACAGACATTACTTACTTTACTTACGCCGGTCACCCCTCCCCGGGTATAGGCCGTCGACGAGAGACCTCCAGCGACTCCTGTCCTGTGCTTCTCCTTCGATTTCCCGTACTACCCGAGCTACCCAGCGTCCATTCTCAGTTTGTGAACAGTGTGCGTGCGTACTAGGCTGTGCAGTCGTTCATTATTCCCTACTCACTAAAAAGTGTGTTGGAGTGAGTGTGCGTCGTTTATCTCCTGTGCCCACCTGTGAGTACACTAAGTGATCTCGTTTGGTCTATCTGCATTCTTTGCTACTTCGTGCATCGAATATTACCGCATTGTGCCAGCAGTGTTTGTTTGCTGCTACAACGGTGAATACAAGGTGTTTTCCGCTGTAGCGGTAAACAATTAGCCGTTTATTTCGTTGTGGGAATCATTCTACATTGTGCCAGCAGCGGAAAATTCAAGGTGTTGTCCGTGTAACGGTTAACAATTACGGCCACTCATTCATATCTTTGGATTATTCGTGAGGAAATCGTGTGATAGCATTCAGATCCACACCCACTGACGGTGTGCCTGGTCTTATCAACACATTTCAGGGCCTATAGTTTTTTTCGCTGCCTAGTGTGCCGCTGACCAGAACACTCTTTTCACGTGTGACATCTGATACGTGTGCTATACCACAGTCACTATTTAGACAGCTTGCGTGGCATTCATACGTGGATACACTATTAATCAAAAGCGATCTTCATTTGATAACGCTGTGTTGGACACCGTTTGTGACGTTTGATACGAGGTGCTATAACTTCAGCCGCGTTTTACTGCGTTGACACTTTTATTCTTATTCTCTCTGTTTATATTTTTTGTATTGTGTTGCACTTCAATTGTGAGAATTAGAATTCAATATGATCCATAATGCTCAGACACACGGAAGCCTTCAAACTGGTCACTTGAACATCTACCATCTTTTTAACAAGGTGGCCGATTTGAATGTTTTTCTAAACTCGTCTGAACCATTCCACCTGTTTGGTCTTAGTGAGACGCGACTTAACTCGGACATAAGCGATGAAGCCGTTCACATACCTAACTTTAGCATCACTCGACGTGACCCTCGTGTACTTGGTCAAACTGGGCTTGCCGTTTACATCCATAACTCAATCCAACATTTAGTAAAAAGGCGTGAGGACTTAGAAACTCCGGAAGTTGAGTGCATTTGGTTGGAATTTAGGGCTCCAAAAACTAAACCCGTCTTCGTCGGCTTTTGTTATCGTAACCCAGCAGCCAAGTTTGAATGGTACGATGATTTTTTGCATGCAGTAGAAAAAGTTGGCTTACCTAACTGTGACGCGTTGCTACTAGGCGACTTTAACATAGATATGTTGAAGCCCCATACCGCATGGGATTGCATCACCACACAAACAGGCTTAGAACAGTTAGTTTCGGCCCCTACTAGGATCACAAAAACAACCGCAACACTCATTGATCACATTTACACCAACCGTCCCCTTAGTGTATTCAATGTTAGTGTTCCTGACCTCAGCATCAGTGATCACTTTCCTACTGTGTGTTCATGGTCAACAAAACTGCCAGTGCATCGTAAGAACGGGCACACAACTATAACGTATCGCTCATTTAAACAGTTTAATCAGTCTGCTTTTCTAGCAGACCTTGATCAAACACCATTTAATGTCGTTAATAACGAAACTGACCCTGAAAAGGCTCTGGCTGTTTGGTATGGACTCTTTACAAGAGTACTTAACAAACACGCCCCTTTGCGGCAAAAGCGGGTAAAAAACCACACGTTACCGCCTTGGCTAAACCAAGAAATAATCGAAGCTATGAGATTGAGAAATGACTTAAGGAGACACAAGCTATTTAGCGAATACAAAAAACAACGTAACCGTGTCAAGTCTATGGTACGCAGGGCTCAAAAGTCTCTCTTTGAACGAATGATTAAAGAAGACAGAGATACTGCCGCACTCTGGCGCGCGGTTAATCTCGTCACCCGAGGTAACAGCAAGAAATCGTCAGCCATTCCTTCTAGTATTACTGCAGAAACTTTTAATAAACATTTTCTGTCTGTTGCCGAGTCAGTCATACCCTCAAGCGGTAACGCGTCTTACACATGCTCGGAGGCCCTACTTAACTTTTGTAAGCAGAAGACTAAGGACAAACCCCCATTCTCTATACCGCCTCTAGCTGTGTATGAAGTAGGAAAACTGATCGGGTCACTGAAAAACAAAAAGTCATCGGGACCTGACGAGATCAGCCCTAAAATACTGAAACTGTCCCTTCCCTATACAGTAGAATCGTTAACGTATATTTATAACTTATGTATCCAACAAAATATGTTTCCATCAGAACTGAAGCAAGCCAAGGTTATCCCTTTGCCTAAGTCAAAAGATCTGTCGGATGTTAATAACTATAGACCCATTTCAATATAATCCAGCCTTTCCAAACCTCTTGAAAGACACGTGCACAAACACCTTTATCAATATTTGGAGAGTCGCAGTCTTTTGCACGTATTTCAGTCCGGCTTTCACGCCCCAAGCATTCTTGCCACACGGCACTGACAAGACTTATTGATGCGTGGCTAGCATCCATAAATAACTCCCAAATAACTGGGTCGATCTTTATTGATTTTAAGAAAGCTTTTGACCTTGTAAATCATAACATTCTTTTGTCAAAACTTCAAGCATATCTCTGCAATGCAGGTGCTGTCTCATTGTTTACTTCATATTTAAGCGGAAGGAAGCAAAGAGTACTGTTAAATGGATCCTACTCCTCGTATGGTCTCGTCAAAAGCGGAGTGCCTCAGGGCTCTGTCCTCGGGCCATTGCTGTTCTGCATATTTATCAATGACCTTCCACTGCATATTAGTTGCCAGGATATTTCTTGTGACATGTTTGCTGACGACTGCACACTACATACTCCTCACAAAGATGTAGCTGCAATTAGCACGCGTCTGCAGGAAAGCCTGCATGAGGTCACCGACTGGTGTCATTCCAACTCCATGTCCCTGAATCCATCAAAAACAGAATGTATGGTTATAACCACACGTCAAAAGCACCAGCTATGCCCGCTCTCTCTTAGTCTGTGTATAAACGACAGCCCAATTGAGCAAGTATCACACCACCGCCTCTTAGGGGTCACTATAGATGATCAGCTTAAATGGCAACTGCATATTAATAATGTGTGCAAAAGGGTTTCCAGCGGCCTGTATATGTTGTCAAAATTGAAAGCAATTACTGACACAGATGCGCGTCTTCTTTTCTACAATGCTCATGTCAAATCGCACATAGACTATGCATCAACAGTGTGGGATGGTTCTAGTGATGTACATTTGAAGAGGCTGAACTCCCTACATAGGAGAGCTGCTAAGCTTATATTTCCCGATCCCGAACTCTCAACTGACGAAAAGCTTAAAACTTTAAAAATGCTCCCTCTATCCCATCACTTTCAGTTCAATAAAGGTGTATTGATGTACAAGCTGTACAAGCAGTCATGTCCACTGTACTTGAGTTCTTTTTTCTCAGAACGGATATCTGTAGCATCTAGACATGGACACCATTTCAAAGTACCCCTGCCGCGTATTGATTTATTCAAAACCAGTTTGTCATTTTCGGGAAGTTCATTCTGGAATTCTATTCCTGCAGAAATCAGAAACGCAAAGACGCTCACCTCATTTAGGGTCAGCCTCTTCAAACACCTAGAATCTCTGACGTAATCTAATCATTACAGTACAGGGATAACTTGCGCGTGTGTTCAGGTGCGTGAATGTTTGTGTGTGTGAGAATGTCTGTGTGTGTGTGTGTGTGTGTGTGTGTGTGTGTGTGTGTGTGTGTGTGTGTGTGTGTGTGTGTGTGTGTGTGTGTGTGTGTGTGTGTGTGCGCGCGAGAGAGAGAGAGTGAGAGAGACACAGAGAGAGAAAGAGAGCGTCTGGTTTTTTTTTTTTGGTTTTTTTATTGTTTTTTTTTAATATAATATACAGTGGACCATAATGTCTGAGTGTCAAGAGTACATTGAATACTGCATGTACTATGTATAATGTTTTTGCCTTCATATGTGTGTACGCGATATTTTTGGGCGCGCGCTCACGTGTGTGTGTGTGTGTGTGTGTGTGTGTGTGTGTGTGTGTGTGTGTGTGTGTGTGTGTGTGTGTGTGTGTGTGTGTGTGTGTGCGTGCATGCTGTGTGTGTGTGTGCGTGCATGCTGTGTGTGTGTGTGTGTGTGTGTGTGTGTGTGTGTGTGTGTGCATGCTGTGTGTGTGTGCGTGCATGCTGTGTGTGTGTGTGTGTGTGTGTGTGTGTGTGTGTGTGTGTGTGTGTGTGTGTGTGTGTGAGAGACAGAGAGACAGAGAGAGAGAGAGAGAGAGAGAGACAGAGAGAGAGAGAGAGCACACACACATATATATATATATATATATATATATATATATATATATATATATATATATATATATATATATATATATATATATATATATATATATATATATATATATATTTGCCTTTGCTGTATGAATTCTAATGTACTTAATGATTTTCTGTGTATTGCTTTACTTTGCATTTTTACTCATTTTATATTTTTGTGCGTACGCGTTATGCGCGTACGTATGTCTGGAGTGCGTGTCCGAGAGCGTGTGTGTATTGTGTGCGTGTGTGTCTAAGTGCGTGCGTGTGCAAGTTTGTGTGTGTGTGTGAGCGTGCGTGTGCGTGCGTATGTGCGGGCGTGCGTGCGTGAGCGAGTGCATACATGCGTCAGTGTGTGGTATGTGTAGTATGTTTACATGTCTATGTCATTTATGTAGTAGATGTAGCAACGGCAAGTTTGAAAACTGGTCCTGTTACCAATAACTTCTACCGTTGGAAAATAAAGGTTCATTGTTCATTGTTCATTACTCCAGGTGGTTCCCAGTCTCTTGATGTCTGCTTGGAGGTCTCGACGCCAGGTGTTTCTCGGCCTGCCTCTTTTCCTCTTTCCCTGGGGATTCCACGACAATGCCTGCCTAGTGATACTGGAAGCTGGCTTTCTCAGACTGTGACCAATCCATCCCCATCTTCTTCGCCCAATTTCATTCTCTGCTGTTATCTGCTCTGTTCTCTCCCAGAGTCTGACGTTGCTGATCTTCTCTGGCCAGTGGATTTTCAAAATTCTTCTAAAGCAACTGTTTTTGAAGATCTGTACTCTGTTGACTGTGGTTTTTGTCAATCTCCAAGTCTCTGCTCCATATAGGAGAACTGCTTTTACGTTGGAGTTGAAAATCCGGACTTTGGTGTGTTGTGACAGCTCTCTGGAACTCCACACTTTTTTCAACTGGAGAAAGGCTGCTCTGGCTTTACCGATTCGTGCTCTGACATCATTGTCTTTGTTTTCTGTTTGTGGATGGTGAGGCCCACTTGGGACGAGATGTCAGCAAGCCTCATGGTCTTGTCCTGCATTTGTTGATGAGTGTGGGACAGTAAAGCCAAGTCGTCTGCAAAATCGAGGTCGTCAAGCTGTGTCCAGTGTCCACTGTATTCCACTTCGTCTGTGCTCTGTGGTCCTCTTCATGACCCAGTCTATGGCCAGTAGGAAGAGGAACGGAGACAGCAAACACCCCTGCCTGACACCGGTTCTGACCTGGAGCTCCCTGGTGAACTGCCCTTCGTGGATCACGCGACATGTCATGCCATCGTAGCTGCTCTTGATCAGGCGGACGAGCTTTGTGGGTACACAGTAGTGTCGTAGGAGTTTCCACAGAGTCTCTCGGTCCAGGCTGTCAAATGCTTTCTCAGTCGTAATCCACAAAGTTGACGTACAGCGGGGAGCTCCACTCCAGAGACTGTTCCACGATGATGCGGAGAGTAGCGATCTGGTCTGTACATGATCGGTTTTTCCTGAATTCTGCTTGCTGGTCTCTCAACTGGGGGTCAACGGAGCTCTTCGTTCTCTCCAGGATGATCCTGTTGAAGACCTTTCCTGGTACTGACAGCAAGGTGATTCCTCTGTAGTTGGAACACTTGCTTAGGTCGCCTTTCTTGGGAAGCTTGATAAGGTACCCCTCCTTCCAGTCAGCCGGCATCACCTCCTCTTCTCAGATCTTTCCAAACAGTGGGTACATCAGCTCCACCGTTGTCTCTAGGTCTGCTTTCAGAGATTCCGCTGCGATGCCATCTGGCCCTGCTGCTTTGCCGTTCTTCAAAAATGCCACTGCTCTTCTGATCTCTTCCCGGCTGGGTCTGTCACAGCTGATGGGTAGTTCGGTCTCTGCTGGCTGGATGTCTGGGGGGTCGGGTGGGCTGGGACTGTTCAGTAACTCTTCATTTGAAATATTCGACCCATCTGTCGAGTTGGTCTGCTCTGTCTGCAATAGGCTTGCCGTCTTTGTCTTTTACTGGTCTTTCTGTATGGTCATACTTGCCCGACAATCTTCTGGTAATGTCGTAGAGCTGTTTCATGTTGCCGCTGCCTGCCGCCTTTTCTGCCTCTGCTGCCAGGCTGTCTGTGTAGGCCCTCTTGTCTGCCCTGATACTCCTCTTCACCTCGCGGTTGGCATCCGAGTATTCCTCCTGTGCCCTTGCTTTGGCTGCTCTCGTGCGACTGTTGTTGACAACTGCTTTCTTCTGCTTCCTCACTTCTATCTTCTTCAAGGTCTGTGCCGACAGCCAGTCCTTGTGATGGTGTTTCCTGAACCCTACAGTGTCTCTGCAGGTTGAGTTCAGCGCCTCTCTAACTGCCTTCCACTGCTGCTCTGTGGTGACCGATTCCTCTTCATTTACTAGCTCCTGTAGCGCTTGAAACCGGTTGGACAGCACCAGTTTGAACTCTTCTCTCACTCCAATCTCTCTCAGGAGGCCTACATTATAGCGCTGTCTTCTTGTTGTCTCTGTGCGGCTTTTCTTTAACTCCCCCTTTTTTTTTTTTCTTTCTCTCTCTCTCTCTCTCTCTCTCTCTCTCTCTCTCTCTCTCTCTCTCTCTCTCTCTCTCTCTCTCTTCCCTTTCCTCCTCCCCTTCCCCCGCCCCTTTTGTCTTTCTTCCCCCCCTACACCCGGTTTTTTTTTTTTTTTTTTTTTTTTCTGGAGTTACCCTTGAAGATGGTTTCACAACTACCTACTCTCCTCTTATACCATTATTCTCTTACTGATTTTGATTATTTGCTTTGTTTCATTGATATTCCTTGTTGTGTACCATGCTAAATGCTGGGGTTTTTTCCCCGGGGTTCTCCCGTTTTTCCCCGAGGTAGTCCTCAACTTGATGGTGATATAAAGTTTGCCTTCGGGTTGGCGTTTAGCAGGCTTTGTGTATTAGACACTCAGCCTACTTCGTGCCCAAGGGTACTCCCCGTTCGTTCTCTCTCTCTCTCTCTTTCTCTCTTTCCCCCCCCCCCCTCCCCCCCCCCCCTCTCTCTCTCTCTCTCTCTCTCTCTCTCTCTCTCTCTCTCTTCTCTCTTCTTCTCTCTCTCTCTCTCTCTCTCTCTCTCTCTCTCTCTCTCTCTCTCTCTCTCTCTCTCTCTCTCTCTCTCTCTCTCTCTCTCTCTCTCTCTCTCTCTCTCTCTCTCTCTCTCTCTCTCTCTCTCTCCCCCCCCCCGGCCTCACACACGCGCATTTACTTTTGCTCGCTCCTGCGCGCGCTTACACACACTCTTGTCTCTCGTGTTTAGTTTCTCTCGGAGTCTTTCTCTTACGATTTTTTTCTTTGACGTCATTTTTACTTTTGTTCTTCCTTTTCTTTTCTTTTTCTTTTTACGTCACCTTCAGTTGCCATATTCCTTCTGCATATGAAGATAAGTAGCGGCTAATGTCTCTGTTTGTTTGTCTATTTTGACAAAGGGTATTTACCCGAAATATTAATAAATTGTGTTGTACCGTTTTTTCTAAGCGTGTTTCTTTCTCCGTTGGGTACTTCTTTGCATTTCACACGCTTGGCAGTCACCTTTTTGGTCTGAATTGCTTTTTTCTTTAACTTGAGCTTTATTCTTAAGGTAAGCAGATGGTGGTCTGAGGCGACATCTACTCCCCTCCTCACTCGAACATCTTGAAGGGATCTTCTAAATTTCTTGCTAATGCAGATATGGTCTATTTGGTTCTCTGTAGTATGGTCAGGTGAGACCCAAGTTAATTTGTGTATTCTTCTGTGTGGGAAGATGCTGCCTCCAATGACAAGTCTGTTTAGAGCACAAAAGTCTACAGGGGCCTCTCCCCGTTCTCACTCATCTCCCCTAGTCCCTGTCTCCCCATCACCTCTTCGTATCCGGTGTTATCCTCCCGGCCCTATTTTGGCATTAAAACTGATCGCCCATGACGATGGTGATCATTTGTGATCATCCGCACATTTGTCCACAGCACTCTGGAGTCGGTCGGTAGAACTCTTGTTTCTCTTCCTCGTCACTGTCATTAGTGGGCGCATAACACTGGATGACGTTCAGCTTGATCTTTTTCTTGGTTCTAAAGGCTGCTGTGATGATTCTTGGCCCAAGAGGTTCCCAGCCCATCAGCGCTCTCTGTGCCACAGGTGACAGCATGAATGCTACTCCTTCTGTTTTGGGGGCATTCTCCTCTTCATGACCTGAATACAGAATCATCTCGGCCCCGTTATATATATAGACATTAGATAACCCTTTTAGCCCCGGATCCCTACAGGAGACGGCTTGACCATGATAGTTCAAGGGTAGTGCCAAATTAGCTTGGTGCCTGAAGCGCCAAGGTAATCGGCTGGCACTACCCCTGAATTATCATGGCGGTCAAACGGCCATCTCCTTCAACTGGTGCATAGTCGTTAGGCAACACTGACCTCCCGAAAATTTGAAAAATGGGACCTTGGGGCTAAAAGGGTTAACTGGTTGTAGGACTTAGTGGGGTACTCTTTTTGAGTCAAGGCCGGCCAGACAATACTGACATAGACGCTCGAACCGCCGGGCACATTTTGAATCGGTTCTGACCGCGGTGACATCAGTCAGTCGGCATTGGTCGGAAGAGTTTTCAACTACAATCCATGAATTGATGCCGCGGGTTTAGACGAGATCAGAACAATCATATAGATAGTTGGGCCTTCCACATTAGGAAGAAGAACTGATTTGGCCGGTACTCCTCCACTGACGTGTGTCATCCTGTGGCTGCACGGAAAACCCCATGACTACTCTACCGGCGGCTCCTGATATAGTATAAGTGAACACGTCAGATTTGAGCCGTCGAGTCAGTCAGTGGTGGGATCAAAACAACACATGAATAGACTGATTCTCTTCAGTCCCGAAGCGCGGGCTGAGCCGGAAGATGTATGCCCCCCCCCCCCCCCCTCCCTCTCCCCGAGCCACCTCAGTCCGCCATCCCCCACCCCTCACATCTTTGCCTCCACACTTGCACGGCACTTGTTGTCTCCCTCGATTGCTGTGGTAGCCGCTGATGGCGCAGCAATCGAGGGAGACAACCAGTGTGCGATGCGTCTTGCAGCGGTTCCTGTGTTCTGGTAGCGCCCGGAAGGGGCAAAATGATTAGACCATTCAGTTCATAAAACACAACTGATATCATGACGTGATGACACTCGGCGACTGCCGGCAAAATCTGTGCTCCTAGTCTCTGATCTACAGTATTAACCATATACCATTAATTTCCTCTGTTCCTACTGAGCAGTGCTTGGGTGAGTCAGTTACGGCGATCGCGTTGACTAACAAGGCCGACTGCAGCTGATCATAAGTTAGGCCAGCTCAGTTATTTCATTAGTTGCAAGACTGGAATTTTTTATACTGAGTATTATCTCGCAGAGTTCAGTGGGGATCGAAAAGCCAAGAAAAGGTGGTAACAAACAACTTCAGTAACTGAAAGACACAAATGACTCGAGTACGTGTACTGTAGTTACATGGCAACAGTGTACACAGTCATAATCTAGCAAACCACACCGGCAGAGTCAAAACAGTACCATTCCGCTCAATATGAGTTATACAAAGGGTCACTGTTACATTCACTACACACCAAGAGCAGAGCAGGCGTAAAATGTGCTGAACAGTTTGTGATTATTTGTGCCTTTTGTGGATGAATTCGGACTTTGAACGACTGGATCGGGAAGTTTGAATATGAGCCTGTAGGTACGATACACGCACTAATTAATTCCGGAACTCCGCCGCAGTGTTTCAGATTTCTGCTGAACAGCAGTGTGGGGATACATATATTTAAGGCGGAGACTAACCTGTTTCTGGCTCTGGGAAAATCCACGATCTATTTTTACACACCTAGGTTAACCCTGTCGAACCCGATTGGTTGCTGATGAGAAAGTTCCTATTTTCAGAGGCGAAGCCAGGATCACGTGACAAGGCTAAACCCAACTAGGTCTAATGGAGAGTTTTTGATTGGATGAGCGGCGGTGGTATATATTGACGAAGGTCGGTGGTGCAATCTCGTCTTTCGAACTGAATCGACAGCCATGCAGCGTATGAAACCAACTTTCAACAAGCCCTTAGCCTAACCTGCTATGTTTGTGCACTACATATCTGTCTGACAAAGGTGAGTCGATTATTCAAAAGGCATAAGCCGTTTTACCGGACGATGTCGATCTTTATCAGCAGGTTTTTAATGCCACTTTTTGTTGCCGTGACCGCATTAACCCCAAGGCTGCATTTCCCAAATTTTGGAGGTGTCACCTATTCAGTTCTAACTCAGACTCTGAAATGCCTAATCATTTTGATTCAATGGAATGTGAGCTCGCGCTATTCTGTCGCCTTTTTCCAGCAGAGCGGTTTGTTTATAATTGCTGTCAGCGCGTCTAATACACTAGGCCTATGGAAGGCAGTGGGCAGATGTTCACATCTGCACGGGACATAGACGACCCCGCCCTCCACGAGTCGCCTGCTGCCTTGCAGGCCTGGCCGCTTGGCTGCGGAAAGGCTAAGGGAGGAAACCCCTGACATCAAAGCCCCCGTGTCTCCGGGGAAGGCTTTTGAGCCAGAGACTAGGACAAGGACAGTCTGATATAAAACCTACGACCCGAGGACCTCGATGCCATCGTCCCAGCTTGCTAGGCCATGGCAGATGAACCAAGGGTTTAAAGGGTGGGGCCAGTACTGCGCACACTGCACTCCACCAAAAAGCTCCACCGCGCAGGCTTTAGGAAACGTCCACGGACCATGACACTGACCATTCCAAGTCCTGTAGCGACGGGCGAGGGGCGAAACGGCAGGTGAAAGATGTCACTGGAAGCCGCAGTCTCAAACCTGCATGCAGGCGGTTCAGGATATTGGTCGCCTGATGTTGACCTGGGGATGACAACATCACTCGGCACACCCTGAACGACCAAGCAGCCTTCTCTAGGGACAGCACTGCTTGCTCCACACGGAGAGGGGCCTAGAAAAGGTGGCCTAACCAAAGCTCGTCCCCTCGCAACCCCAGTTGGCTAGCCGCGGTCAACGGGCATCTTCTACTGCGGTCAAAAAACAAGAAAGAATAACGGATCCACTCTCATGACGACCACGACCGGACTCAACGTAGCATGCTGGAACGTCCGAACCATGCTCGACAAAGCAGACAGCGGACGCCCTGAACGTCGCTCCGCCCTCATTGCCCATGAATTGCGGAGGTTAAACATCGACATCGCCGCGCTCAGCGAAGTACGCCATCCGGACGAAGGCAGCCTCCAAGAACTTGGTGCTGGGTACACCCTCTACTGGTCAGGCAGGCCTGCATCAGAAAGACGGCTCTCAGGCGTGGGTTTCATGGTCAAGACATCCATTGCGACTAAGCTGGAAAACCTACCAACGGGCCACTCAGACCGCATCATGTCCATGCGCCTCCCACTGAGACACCAGCAACACGTCACCCTTCTTAGTGTGTACTCCCCAACCCTCCTGGCAGAGCCTGCTGAAAAGGACAAATTTTACACTGACCTGCGCAGCCTCCTACAGAGTACCCCTGCAGACGACAAAGTCATCATCCTTGGCGACTTCAATGCCAGAGTGGGCCAGGACTCTGAAGCCTGGAAAGGAGTCCTCGGCAAGCATGGCGTGGGGAACTGCAATGACAATGGCCGCCTACTGTTGGAGTTCTGTGCGGAGCAGCAACTGGTCATCACCAACACTACTTTTCAGCAGAAGGACAGTCGAAAGACCACCTGGATGCATCCTCGCTCCAAACACTGGCACCTTATCGACTATGTCCTAGTGCGTCAGAGGGACCGCAGTGACGTCCTCCTCACCAGAGTGATGCCCAGCGCAGAGTGCCACACTGACCACCGCCTTGTTCGCTGCAAACTCAGGCTCCACTTCAGGCCAAAACCCAAGAAATGGGGGCCCCCCAAGAAAAAGCTTGATGTTGCCAGCCTTCAGCGTGACGATGTGAAAGCCGCCTTTCAGACAGATTTACAGCGCAGGCTCAAAGACACAGCGGACCCAGTAGACTCCTCCCCTGAAACACTTTGGGAACAACTGAAAACTGCTATTACAAAATCCTCTGCAGAAGTCTTGGGTTTCGCCAGAAAGAAGAACAAAGACTGGTTTGACGAAAACGATGTAGAGATCCAGGAACACCTAGCAAAAAAAAGAGCCGCCCATCAGGCCCACCTAGCCCAGCCTTCCTGCCCCGTGAAGAAGTCTGCCTTCCGCCTCGTCTGCAGCAGTCTCCAGCGCAAGCTCAGAGATCTCCAGAATGAGTGGTGGACCAGACTTGCACAGAGGACCCAGCTTTGTGCTGACAATGGTGACTACAGGGGCTTCTACGAAGCACTGAAAGCAGTGTATGGCCCCAGGCACCTGGTACAAAGTCCCCTGCGAAGCGCGAATGGCCAGGCACTCCTCACAGATAATACCTCCATCTTGAACCGCTGGTCGGAATACTTTCAGAGCCTCTTCAGCGCTGAGCGCACTGTTCAAGAAGCAGTCGTCATACAAATCCCACACCTCCCAGTAAAGGTTGAATTGGACGAACCGCCCACCGCTGAAGAGACCCTCACAGCCATCCACCAGCTCAAGAGTGGCAAAGCAGCAGGCATTGATGGAATACCGCCAGAGATCTGGAAACATGGAGGCACAGCACTGCACAACAAGCTCCATGACCTCTTTCTCTGCTGCTGGGAGGAAGGAACACTACCAAAAGATCTCCGTGATGCAGTCGTTATCACCCTGTACAAGAACAAAGGCGAGAAGTCTGACTGTTCCAACTATCGGGGAATTACCCTGCTGTCCATTGCTGGGAAAATCCTTGCAAGGCTGCTCCTGAATCGGCTGGTACCTGCCATCGCTGAAGACCAACTCCCAGAGGGCCAGTGTGGCTTCAGAGCAAACAGGAGCACCACCGATATGGTCTTTGTGCTGAGACAGCTATAGGAGAAGTGCCGCGAGCAGAACAAAGGGCTGTACGTAACATTTGTCGACCTAACAAAAGCGTTCGACACTGTGAGCAGGCAAGGCATGTGGCAGATCCTGGAGCGACTTGGCTGTCCCCCAAAGTTCCTCAACATGATTGTCCAGCTACACGAGGACCAGCAAGGCCAGGTCAGACTCAACAATGACCTCTCAGAACCATTCCCTATTCTCAACGGCGTAAAGCAGGGCTGCGTGCTGGCACCGACCCTCTTCACCATCTTTTTTAGCATGATGTTGAAGCAGGCCACAGTGGACCTTGATGATGACGATGCAGTGTACATCAGGTATCGTCTCGATGGCAGCCTGTTCAACCTCAGACGACTGCAGGCCCATACGAAAACCCTAGACCAACTGATTCGTGAGCTGCTTTTTGCTGATGATGCTGCCCTCGTTGCACACACAGAGAGAGCCCTGCAGCGCATCACGTCTTGCTTCGCAGATGCTGCCCAGCTCTTTGGACTCGAGGTCAGTCTGAAAAAGACAGAGGTCCTCCATCAGCCGGCACCCAAGACAGTGTATCGCCCTCCTCACATCACCATTGGCGAGTCTGAACTAAAGTCAGTGCACCAGTTTACTTACCTTGGCTGCATTATCACGTCGGACGCCAAGCTGGACAAGGAGCTTGACAGCAGGCTGGCAAAAGCGAACAGCGCTTTCGGGCGACTTTTCAAGCGGGTGTGGCACAATCAACAGCTGAAAACAGGCACCAAGATCAGCGTGTACAGAGCTGTGGTCCTCACTACCCTGCTGTATGGTTCCGAGTCCTGGGCCCTCTACCGCAGCCAACTACGACTCCTCGAACGCTTCCACCAGCGCTGCCTGCGTACCATCCTGGGCATTCACTGGAGTGACTATGTCACCAACGTCGAGGTCCTTGAACAGGCTGAAACTGTGAGCATCGAGGCTTTGCTGCTGCGGACACAGCTCCGCTGGGCGGGGCATGTCCCCAGGATGGAGGATCATCGCCTACCAAAGATCACCCTGTTCGGCGAGCTTGCTACTGGACACCGTGACAGAGGGGCACCAAAGAAGAGATACAAAGACTGTCTCAAGAAGTCACTTAGTGCCTGCCAAATCGACCACCACCAGTGGTCTTCGCTTGCTGCGGACCGTGACACCTGGCGCTCCACCATTTACAAGGCAGCTGTCTCCTTTGAGGACTCTCACAGAGCTAGCCTTAAGGACAAGCGGCTCAGGAGAAAAAACAGAGATGCCGCAGCTCAGAACCCCGGCCATACCTTCCCCTGCAGCCACTGCGGTCGAACCTGCCTGTCTCGGATTGGCCTCCGCAGCCACGAACAAGCCTGCAGACGTCGTGGACAACTCCTATAAAATCTTCGTTCGCGAAGTCAAGCCAAGAGAGAGAGAGATGGAAGGCAGTCAGTGAACCAGCTCGCGCTGCTTCTTCCACGCACAGACCAGCATAATGATAGAGGCAGGCAAGAGGCATGATTCTCATTAGCTTTCGCATCTGCGGGCGTCATGAGGATCTATGTTTATTGCAGACACGAGGTGCGCATCAGTGAGAAAATCTGGTACAGTGGGATACTGGCCCTTTCTACAGATGGGAAAAGGCATAGATCTTCAGGAGTCCGTCAAGCAAGTTACAGGACCGTAACCCATGAGAATCTGTGCCTAAGTTTTGCTTTTTCAGTTCACACAATTTTAATGTCCAGGCTGAGGGGGAGGGAGATGCCCTATTGTGGTTTGCAGTGAGTTTCAGCCGTTTCTTTTGTTTTTCAGTAACCATACATCATTGACCATATAAATGAACACACTTTTCCCCCCTCTTTCGTTCTGGTAAAGACAGCGTCGGATTCACTATGGAATATACTTGAGGCACATATACTGGCGGGTTCACGTCTGAAAACTCAGAAATTTAAAAGCCAGGTTACAAATTAAAAATATATACTGACATGGGCTTGGACTGGGCTGTTATTTGGTTGATGGCTGGGGGCAGTACAAGGCTAGAGCCAGCCATGAAGGCTTTCAGCGGAGCTGCCGTCAGATGGTACGGCAGAATTCTCTGTTCTGTCTGATGTGCACAGAGACACATCAACCTGTCAAGAAACATTCATTCCACCATTACTGCATACTTTCACGAGGATAAATATATTCTTGTTTTTACATCCAAGCTAATCTGGCACTACCCTTGAATTATCATGGTCGAGCCATCTCTTACTGTTGGGCGTTGTGGCTAAAAGGGTTAATCGTTGACAGTTATGGTGTCAAAGGGCTGGGGTATGGGGCAAAGGCGCCCGCCACGTTGCTGTATTAGTACTACGGTTGCTTCTCGTAAACTTCTCGCAAGGAGCATGCATTTTAACCCATATAGCCCTGACACTCTGCAGCAGATGGATTTACCACATGGTAAATCAAGGATAGTGCCAGCTGATCTGTCACTACCCTTGAATTACCATGGTCAGTCCTTCTCCTGCAACTGGTACAAAGTGATAAGGTTACACCTTCATTATTTCGGAAATGTGGCCGTGGGGTGAAATGGGTTAACACAGTATAGTATACATGCTTGGGGATAAAGAAACCACAGACCACATTATGTGAATCCACTATGATCACCGCTTTGCTGAACTGACATAGGCATGTGAAGACAAGCCATCCAGTAAGCAAAATATGATTAGCCTTTGCTGTCATGCACATGTGGCTGTATAAGGCTCAGGTCTCATGCTATGTCTCTCATACACAAACACAGCACAATGCAACGCTCACTTACACTACAGTTGTATGAGCAACTTGCCCCGTAAGATACTACCCAGTGCACAAAAGGCCATCAGGCTGATGTCGTCTGCCATTGGCCCGTGCACAGCCATGCACGGACCTATGGCGGCCGACAGCCCAATGGCGTTTAGCACATTGGGTACATTTCAGAATGTATTTTTTGTCACTTATATAGTTTGTTTGTGAAGATTGTTCATGAAGTTTTGCACAAATACAACATTTGTGTGGTTGTTTTTGAATAAAGCGATTTCTGATATCAATGATCAAGTTAATTACACATTTTCATGTTCTTTCAGGTGATGAAAAGACACAAAACTCCACCACTCGTGTGGCTTAGGTCTCAGACCTTTCCACCACCGGTTACCCTTTTCTTGTTGGTGACACCGCTGACCATGTCTCAACAGTTCATGCAGCCTCCGCCCCTCCAGGGGCAGGGGCTGACGCAACAGGAAGCTTGCCAGGACCAGACTCTGCAGCAGCAGCAGCAAGTTACAGTGCAGCAGCTACAGAGCCAATGCCAGCAGCAAACCTCCAAGCGACTCCAGAGCCAGGACCTGCAAGCTCAACTCGACTGTCGATTGCAACAACTGCAGTCTCAGCAAGCACAACACCAGCTTCATGAAAGAAGTGTGGATCTGTCAAAACCTGAGACGTCATTGTTGCAAGACACCGTGCTACTGCTGTCATACACATCTGCATGTTTCCTTGCTTTCACAGTGTTGTCATCAGGATATCTAAAGGAATCGAAATGTACCAGATTCAGTGTTACAAAAAGACCCAGCGTTCCGTGCGATTTTCACAGCGTTCACAAAGCAGTCATCAGCCAGTCTTCAGTCCACGATCACAGTGATTTTCTGAGTGCCACAGAAACTCCCAGTGTTCTCACAGCAACCATATGCCCATCTTCGATTGTCAACCACAGCGATTTTCCGAGTGCCACAGAAGCTCTCAGCGTTCACAAAGCGATTATCAGCCCGTCTTTGACCGGCAACCAAAGCGATCTTTGTTTCCTGACAACAAGAAAGCGTTCTCAGCTCCACAATGAGCTGTCAGTGCCAGTGTCGGTTTTCCGGCCCTGCGGACACTATCTTGGGGTCTCACCGCGACCCCATCACCAGCGAGAAATGCTGGCTTGATTTTGCGGTGCGAGAACTGTCCCGCGTGGCAGCAGGGAAGGCACGTGGCCAGGAGGCCGTGTGGAAACACCCACCCCCATGGTGGAATGCTGAGTGCACAGGTCTATCCTGGAAGAACCCCACTGCCAACCCCAAAGACGATAAGGACACTCTAAAAACTAAGTTTGAGTGCCTGATAAAGCACCTGAGAAAGGAGAACCAGGTCCCCGGCAACCTGAAGGAGGAGATCCATCTGTGGGAGGCAGAGAGGATATCGGAGGTCTTTCTCATGACCACATTTAGTTGCATGCTGGGACAGACCAGCACTTTGCACCGTCTCCTAGATGAATCCCACCACAAGATGGCCAAGACAGAGATTGGCATCAACCCCTGTATCCTTAGTGACCTTGAGAACTGTCTGGCTGCATGCCAGAAGAAGATAGACTTAATCAAAAATTTGTCAGCCCAGAAGAGCAGAACTGGTGAGGAGACCCAAGTATCAATGCATGCACCAGGTCAGTCATCAAAACGTGCTCATGAGGACATTGATGATGCTGAAAACACCACTCCCACCAAGTGTGCAAGAGTTTCCTCCCCTATCACCTCTTCCTCTTCTGCACCCTCTCAGACCTCTAGTTCTGTTGCAGAAAAAGACTCAAAGTTTGACCCTCAACAACAGAAATATTCCATGGCGCTTTTGCAGCAAAAAATTCTGAACAAGGCTGGGGTAGCAGCAACACAGCAAAGGCCAGTCTGTGTCCAAACAAAGCCAACGAAACGAGGCACGACAGTGAAGCACAGTCTGCCCTTGGCCACTGTTGTGAATGCTGCTCCCTCCATCTCTGTAGGTGGTCCAGTTTCTGTTCCAGTATCTGCTTCAATGTCATTTTCTGCTACTGTCACACACCCCACACTCATTCCTGGCAACTATCTTGGCATTGATTTCCTTGAAGAAACAACCATTGAGGATTTAACATTTTTGGATGACCTTTTGGCCCAAAATTCAACCCTTGCAGAAACCCAAACATGTCTGACCACACCCCATTTTCCATTGAATGCAGACACAGCAGACTCAAAATCTGAAATTAGAGTAGCAAATGAAACAAACTCAGATGTGTCTGATTTGTTCACCCTTTCTTCAACATCAGCACAGTCTGCGGCTACAGAAATTGGCCCAGATATTGTTTCTCAGCCCCTCACTGCAGTAGCAGGCAGGTCATGGAGTCTGGAAGATGAAGTTGTCAGCTTTGAGGAAGCTGGCTCTGATGCATGTGTGAACATTAGAGGCACGACATCCGAACTTAGTGATGCAGGTTATAGTTCCGAGTCCTCTCCAATGCACCGAAGTTCTGTAGACTCAGTCAGCAACATTTTGGAACTTAATTCTGATTTTGATGACCTCCTTGATGTTGAATTTTAATTTTAAAATGAAAACTGGAAATCTGACTGTACCTACTTTTATTTCTTTCTTTTTGGTTAGCCATTCAAGCTGCACATAAAACATATTTCACTTGTGGTTTCAGAGAGTGAAAGTGACATTTCAAATGGCAGTTATACATTTTATTAATGTACACGTCCAGTTCATATGCATTTAAAATGATAAATGCCTAGTACTTAAGTACACAGATATGTATTTATCCCTTCACTGCTGGCAAATTGCAAAGACCACCTAACTGCAAGAGGCAAAGGACATCATGAGCCCCTGCAGATGCGGGGGTTCATGATGTTCTTTGCCTCTTGCTGACCCTATATAGTCACATCCATGTTGCTTGATCATCCATGGTGTTGAATTTGCCCAGCTTTCGCAGGCAGTCAAGGGGTTAAACATCGAGACTCGCCTCCATTATCACACATGCGTTGGAGCTGTGCCTTTCCCATCTGTTTACTAATGCTCCTTTCTCAGGTACTGATCTTTCTCTTCGATCGAGAATGTACATATTCCACTTTAAATTTTTCTTAGATGTGCATTGATTAAGTAGTATTTTTTTTTACTCGAATGTTTTGTTTATGATCACCGTTTACTACAATAAATGTATTTACGACAGCGGCTCATTTCAGCTGGTAAGTAAAAAGATTTTCCACCAGTGCACCAAATAAAACTAAATTCAGAATGTTTGCTGTAATATAACCGATGCCAAATTGTACTAGAATTGAATGCACTGGTTGTCTCCCTCAATTGCTGCGCTTATCAGTGCAGCAATCCAGGGAGACAACCATCATGGGAATTGGAAGACAAGTACTTGTATTACACAGATCTCAAAAAATAGATCCATGACAGTTTAGGACATTTGGGAAAATATATCTTTAGTTTGGATCCTGACTTTTGGACTTTGTCTGATATTTTGGCATGCCTTGTACATAGTAATATACTACAAAGAAATGAAGCAGAAGAATGAAAATAGAACAAATTGGTTTTTGCATGACAAAAGGCATACATTTCCATCAAAATTGTATTTGTTGTGTATAGACATGTATCAGGTACATGTGTAGCATATTTTCAAATAAAATTATGAACATATTTTGTGTATAATTTTGTATGCATGTAAGGGTTGTGTGTGTGTGTGTGGGTGCATGTACTTGGATGTTTGTATTGGGCTATGCTTCTGTGTGTGAGTGCATGTACATTGACTATGTGTGTACTCTGTACTTGTATGTGAACATGAATCGTTTATGTGACAGGCTCACAAATATACACAAAACAGTCAAAACAGAATTGATTAAATTTGTTTATTCATGTCAAAAAATCTTAATACAGGCATTAGTGTTCACTCTGCTATATCAAAAGCATACAATGTACATCACAACGACAAAGCATGCCTTTAAAATAAAAATGTGCATGTATAAAATGAGGAAAACTGTGTACTTTCAGTGTCAATGACAGGAGACTTTTCAAGGTGCCAAGCTAATCAGGCACTACCCTAGACCTATAATGTTCTATCCATTTCCCAAGACCACTACACACCATCTGCAGATGAGTCTAAAATGTCGGTCACGCTGTTCTATAAGTATGTACGAGATACAACTGTAGAGACACTGAATGAAATGCGCATCCAATTCAGCACAACTGAACTAAGTTTACCCCCCTTGAGCATGCATCCACCAGGATTGTAAAAAGTAGCATTGGTTACTTGCACGAGCATGTTAACCCATTCAGCCCCAGGAACTTTCAGCAGGAGATGGATTGATCATGATAATTCAAGGGGTAGTGTCGGATGATCTTGGTGCCTTCCAGCGCCAAGCTCATCCAGCACTACCCTTGAATTACCATGATCAATCCACCTCCTGCAACTGGTACACAATCGTTCGGCGACACCTACAAAATTTGAGAAATGGGACCCTGGGGCTAAAAGGGTTAAGAATTGTTTACATGTACGAAAAGTACATGTACTGGAAAACGTATGCTGATCAGCACTGTAGCTGACCATAGTGTGTGTGTGGGAGGGGGGATGACACAGCCGAGGCAATTTTCTACACACAGTCTAGGAATTAACTGAGTGCGCACATGATAGCCCAACAGTACTCATGGCTGCATGCACAAAGGCATTATTAACCCATTGCATCCTGACTGATTTTTTTAAAAAATTGCTTATTGTCCTATGAAGGCTACATTAAAGATGTTGCACTCTCTTGGCTTGACTTCGCGAACGAAGATTCTATAGGGCTTGCCCACGTCGTCTGCAGGCATTTTCGTGGCTGCGGAGGCCAATCCGGGACAGGCAGGTTCGACCGCAGTGGCTGCAGGGGAAGGTCTGGTCAGGGTTCTGAGTTACGACAGCTCTGTTTTTTCTTCTGAGCCGCTTGTCCTTAAGGTTAGCTCTGCGAGAGTCCTCAAAGGAGACGGCTGCCTTGTGAATGGTGGAGCGCCAGGTGTCACGGTCCGCGGCAAGCGAAGACCACTGGTGGTGGTCGATTTGGCAGGCACTAAGTGACTTCTTGAGACCGTCTTTGTATCTCTTCTTTGGTGCCCCTCTGTCTCGGTGTCCAGTGGCGAGCTCGCCGAACAGAGTGATTTTGGGGTCATCATTAAAGATGTTGCACTATGGACACGTAAAACAACTGAAGTCCAGTGATGGTTTTCTCTCGCGTTTATTGCAGTCTAAAGAGCATTGTCTGGGGTTGGGCAAGACCAACCACAGACTACAATTCGGTCGTTCTCTCACTATTTGCTCTCTCTTCAACTTTCGTCCATCTCTCTCTCTCTCTCCTCTCACTCTCCTCTCGTTGTGTTCCCTCTCTCGTTGTGTGTCCCTCTCTCTCTCATTCTGTCCCTCTGTCGTGTCCCCCAGTATGTATATACCCTTGCCCTTATCAATCATCTTCCCACTTAGGACCCGCCCTGCGTTTAGGGCCGGTCCCGTTACGTGATTATGGCGTCCCCGCGTGCCTATGGTCCCGTTAATTAGATGCCATCCATTTCCCATATAGTAACAGCTTCCGGAGGGCCGGTCCGTTATCTTGATTAGGGCTGCCCGGCGATTCCGGTAGTTACATACAGACGCTGACCATATGTTATGTGACCGGAAACTACATCCAGATGCCGGACGTGGAGGCACGCGTCAGTAGTGCAACAAAGATTAGGAGATAGATCAACCATTAATTATAGTTCAAGAATTGTGCCAGAATAGCTTGGCGCCTGAGGCGCCAAGATATTCTGGCACCACATTTGAACTATCACACATAGTCCAATTTCAAGCAGTAGTGTATTAGAATGAAAAGGGTTAATAAAAAAAACTTTTTTTTTTCACGTACAATCTAATAAAGTGGGTTGATAAGCGCTGCAACTGAATATAGTGGCGCTAAGGTGGAGGCAAAATGTGTATAGTACCAAGGCAACTTTCTATACACGTGAATGTACGTACTTCTAGAAATGTAACACATTGAGACATGCTGCATTTGGATACGTGGCTTTATGACATGTATTCAAGTGCAGAATGTCTCGAGTGAGTTAAACTCTTGTGAATGCATCCAACGGTACTTTTGGCATGTAGCATGCCTTCCACTGTTGACAGTGCAGGTGGCTGTATGCAGAATGGGTTTTATTACGCATTACTGCACAACAAATTCAATCCTTTCACTGCTGAAAAATAACAAGCAACACTCAAATGTAAGAGGCATAGATCCTCATGAGTCCCCGCAGGCGCAGGGGCTCATGAGGATCTGCACCTCTTCCTAACACCACTATGTATTCATGTTCTTTGGACTACTGGGGTGAGGTCTTTGGAGTTGAATTAAAGATTTCACAAACACAATCCATAACCAGTGGCACGGACAGGATTAATCCATTCTTCTGTTTGCCCTCCCCATCTTTGTTCCATTCCTTCATTTGTCAAGGTAACTCTTTGGTTGTTGGTAGCATGTTTGGCCACGTTGATTCCAGCAGAAATCATAGTTAACAGAAAGCACTACCAACAGCCAAAGGGTTAATTATTTATTGGGGGGGGGGGGGGGGGGGAGGGTGGAGTATCTACATATCACTGTCCATAATCAAAACCTGGATGACAGTTTTCTCTAAGTATTTTGATTACGGGTAGCCTACTGCTGATACACACAGAGAACAAAGCACAAAATCAGGCCAGCAACTAAGTCAAGGAATGTCAATCAGTTGATATGTGGTTTAAAAACGATTTAACCTCCTTGTGCTTGCTGCCACTGGTACTGTAAAGAGTACACCAGAAGCAACATTCTAAAGGGGGTTAACTATATATATATATATAAAAAAAAAAAACTTTGCATAAATGTACAGAATTATATACATATAACCAACATTATACAGGAACTAACCCTGTGGCTGTTGGTAGCAATTTTGATCCAGGTGACATATTCATGCAGGAATCCCCTCCATAAAAATCGCCACTGACAGCCAAAGGCGTAAAGAAATCGGCAGAAAAGACATCTCAAATGGAACAGCTCTGTTCCTCTCCAAGCACGACACTGACCAGCAACTACCTTTGAGCTGTCACAGTAAATCTGTCATCTGCAGTGCTCTGGGAATTAAAAGGCGTACAAGATTGGCTGGTTGGTTGTATACTGCTTAACCCTTTTAGCCCCAAGGTCCCATTTCTCAAATTTTGGAGGGGGATGGATTGACTATGATAATTCAAGCGTAGTGCCAGATTAGCTTGGCGCCTTCACTACCCTTGAATTATCATGGTCAATCAATCTCCTGCTGTAGGGACTCGGGGCTAAATGGGTTAATGTCTTCACAGCAACAAGAATTTCTCAGGACATGCCTGCACTGTATGTGAAAATACACAAGAGAATATTGGATGTATGCTGCCAGCAGGTCTAAAATGCCACAAAAACCCAACACATGCTAGGGACACAGAACCTGCATACTGACTTATTGTACCCCAGAAAGAGATGCAAGAATTCACTCAACCCTTTGGCTGTTGATAGCGCTCTTTCTCGTGATGATTCCTGCAGGAATCCTCGCCACATAAAGTGCTTCCGACAGCCAAACGGTTACTAATGCCTCCGTTTCAGAAGTACAAAATATGATGTCATGCCCCCAAAATGATCATTTGGAAAAAAAAAAACTTCGGTGAAAGCAAGTCTGAGAACAATAATGCATCTAGATAAAAAATAAACAGTAACAGCTTTCATGAGAGTCGATCAGCACATGAAACTGTACGTTAAAAAAAAAAAAGATAACAAATTTACAACATGCAAAATGAGTAAATATCCATTAGAACTACATTTGTATTATCCGCACATGTTGCATCGCTCTGTGATGAAGCTCTATGCCCACGCATAGAGTTCACACAGGGTTCCTGCATTGTACTGTCGTGTCAGCAGTTTTTCGGGTGTAACCAGTAGTCCGTGTATTCACGATTGCAGCGATTAGAACTGAGTTTTAGGGTGAGCTCAGTCTAACAGAGCTCTAGAGTATTCAGTACAGGCTATTCTGTCATTGAGGGCAGACGCATGTGGATATGCTAGCTGTATTCCAAGACTCTGAAACCTAGATTTCAGGTATGTTTTTATATGTATTATCGACAGCTACCGAGCTAAAGGTAGTATGCGTTAGTAAGATTTAGTTCGGTTGTGTAGCGTTGATTTGGTTCAGTTGTTGGTTTGGAATTGTTGAGATAACCAGTGATTTTCCTATGTAGTCATTTATCAAGATGGATAACTAAGAAATGTGAGGTGTGTATGCCTGTCGTTTATGAAGGTAGTACACGGGTGTGTTAAGTATAATCTTTTCCTATGTACAAACCAGTGTACGGCGCGTGCGGCATGTTATAGTCTTTTCAGTGTAACGACCGAGTTATGGCGTGTTGTGAATTTAGTCTGTTTTATGAAGCACAAGTGTGTGAATGAACGTGTAGATTTATTTGTATAAGCCAGGTTACGTATTGTACCTCATATCATCCAATATGTGTGTGTTAAGCAAGTGTTATGATATCAGAACTTTATTGTACAGAGTTCTTGTGCGGAGTGAGGGACGTGACACAGAGACATCAAGGTCAACTGCCGCTGCTGCTGGAGGAACATGTCGTGAGGACATTAACCGCTCAGGGAGCGAGAGACTTGGTGCCAAGACATCAAAGTCAGCAGAGGCTGCGCTAGGGGAGCGAGTCGAGATGACGTCCACAGTTTGGGGAACGCATGACGCAAGAAACTACACACCTAGGCGTGGAGAAACATGCGAAGGATACAGAGCGATAACACCAGTTGAGCAGGTTGGATAATGAGCACAGTTTACCTAACCTGGCTTTTACTATATTGTGTGTGGATGTGAGGGTGATGTGTTAGTGTTGAGAATTGTGTATTCAGTGAAGAGTATTTTTGAGTTTACATTTTATTAATTAGGATTAAATGGGGCCACAGAGAAAAGAAGAAATGATGGTTTGCATTTATGATGCACAAATGTGTCTGAGAGTTAGCCCTGTTGTGTATGTGCCTGTTGTGTTGCGAGTCTGTGCATGCGACTGGTTGAAAGTCTGCGTGCGTTACACACTCCCATTTCCCAGATGGACCGACTTCGGGAGTTTGCCACAAGTACACTTCTATTCAAATGAGATGCGAAGCATCTCATTTGAATAGAAGTGTACTTGTGGCATACTCCCCGAGTTGGTCTATCTGTGGAGTACTCCCGAAATTGTACGGGCACAAACCTACAGGAACTCCCACACTAAGTTCACAGCCGTACAGCATAAAGACTTTGTTTTTTTCTTGATTAGCTTTAAATAATACAAGTATATATAATAAACACTAAACAGCGAATATCCACACTAAGTTGTTTGAAAGACATGAATGTTCATCTTAAAGATTTTTTTGTAATGCATAGTCATTACTGAATATACTGAACAGAAAAGAAAAAAAAAACAAGCATATATAAATTTACATTTAGTGCCAGAGTGTACAACACGCACAAAAACAAAGCACACAAAAAAAACACACGAAAACACTCTTTCTGAATGTATTAACAAGACTACCACTACAACATGATGACCAAAAGGCCAAAATTTGCAGATATTTTTTCTGTCACTCTAAAAAATATATGCGATGCTTGTGACAAAAATCTGGCTAACAGTGACATATTATTGGGAATGAATCAACTAATATTTGTTGCATTTACAACCCTGTGTCTTCACAATCTGCCTGTAGAAGTAATTTTATTACATCCCACAAATAGTTCCCAGTAGTCAGAAAGCCATTGGACTGTTGTCGACCGCAGTTGGCCCGCACGCAGGCCAACTTTGGCTGACATCAGCCCAATGGATGACCTTGAGCGTACTGCGATATCATCCTACGTTGTATCCAACATGAAAGGCATTCTGGAATGTGTGTATGTATACTAGCTGCACCATGTACCTTTCAAATATAGGAGGACAAATGAGTGCTGGTCTCTGATCCTGGACCACAAGGTGCCAAACCGTGAGGTCGAAAATCACAGACCAACACATACACGTGGGAAACTACATCGCCCGTCTTCCTGAACATGCCCAAACACACATTCACACAAACGCCCTGACCGCTGCTATCAAAGATTCAAAGCGTTTATCTCCTACTGCCCCTATCTGGGTGTAGACGAAATGATTAACCCTTTTACTGCCAGTGGAAGCAAACTGTGCTTCTGAAATCTGTGTCAACTCAATGCCAAATGATATCCATCCAATGGACAGAAAGTGGGGTCAGCAAGAGGCATAGATCCTCATGAGCCCCCGCAGATGCAGGGGCTCATGAGGATCTATGCCTCTTGCAGTTGGATCATGTGCTCTTGTTCTCGGCAGTGAAGGGGTTGAATATAAAAAGAATAACATGTCAACTGTGTGCTGGCCTGTGATTTCGTATGTTACAGTGTCCAGCTGTGAGTTCCACAATTACAGACCAGAACACGTCTGGCTACCTAACAACAAAACAAGTCTTTAAAAAATACATGTACCTGTGGGAAAAACTTAAATCACAAAGTGTCTTGATTCAATGATAAAACAAACCTTCAAAGCTACCCGCTGCGCAAAAGGTGTTTAGGGCCACCATCAACTGCATTTGGCCTGCGCACGTCTATGCGTGGGCCACTGGAGCTGACGCTGGCCGCGAGTATCTTATTGAACACTGGACACGCAAGAAAAGAAATGCTTGAAAGACTACACTGTACAAGACTGGCATTTTTTAAAAAATCGGAACCAAAAATAGCACAAAAAGCTTTGCCTGCCCTACGAGTACAACGCACCATTAATGTAACTTAATGCAATGTGAGTTAATAAGAACCAAAAATGCACTGGTTGATGTTCCACATCACCGGTTTTTTTACAATAAGCAACATATGTAAACAGTCCTCTTCTTCAGAGCTAACTGTAGGCATACAGGAACATTCAGTTTTTCATGCGTGTAGGCGTGCAAGTTCCCTCTCTCACCTTTCTATTGTGGTCCGCTAATGATATGTAAATATACTGTGGCTTATTCATAAAATTGGAAACATATTCATAGCACTTCAAAATGTATTGTACCAATACAAGGAGTTGTTTTCTGCATTTCTGTTAACCCTTTGGCTGGCGAGATGATTCCTGCAGGAACCACCTTGACAAAGGGTGCTGCCGACAGCCAAAACGTTAACCTGTTCACTGCTGAGAAAATCTGAGCACCACCCAACAGCAAGAGGTATAGATCCTCATGAGCCCCCGTAGTTGCGGGGGCTCATGAGGATCTACGCCTCTTGCTGACACCACTTTGAATCCATGTTTCTGGGACATTTAGGGTTTTTCTGTCTTGAATGAACGAAGATTGTGTCTGCGTGTTAATGTCACTCTCACAACTGTTTTCATCTTCACACGTGTACATTGTCCTGTAAAAACCTTTTTCTCTGTACAATTTATAAACATTGTCTCTTTTTATACAATGAACCCTTCATTTTGAGTGGACATGACTGTATGCTCAACCACACCCTCCGCCCAAAGAATACAGACATCAGGATAGTCAGCAAAGACATAGATCGTCATGAGCCCCCACCACTGTGAGGGCTCATGAGGATCCAAGCAGGTATGTGGTGTCTGCCATGTCCCTGTGCTGAAAGGGTACTTAACTGCTAGTCTGGCATTGAACAGGCCAATCACCCCAATGTGTAACAACACTGTACTACGCTGCATGTTCATAAATTGGACGCTTGTCAACAACATTCACCTGCGGAGCACAGACGTCAATGCCCTCGCTAGCAAACAAGAAAAACAGCTCTGACGGTGACACTGTGCAGGTTCGTTAAAACAGATTCATAACCCCTTGACTGCTGAGAGAAAAATTGCAGCGCACCTGACCGCAAGAGGCACAGATCCTCATGAGCCCCCGCAATTGCGGGGGCTCATGAGGATCTATGCCTCTTGCTGACACCACTCTGTGTCCAAGTTCCTTGGATGGCCGGGGCTCTGTGGCATTGAATTAACAAAGACTTTAAAAGCCACGATCAACGTCCGCTGACAGTGAAGGGGTTAAGAGTCCTTGCAGGGACTGATGAGAATCCAGATCTCTCGCACAGGGGTGGTGGTTTTGCTGTAGGCGTGAAGTGGCCACGGCCAAACAGTAGTCAGCCAGTCCTGACAGCTGTAGTTGCAGGTTTGCTTCGTCAAGGGGTTCTGACACTGCTAGGGCAACACAAATGCCCAGCCAGACAAGACAGCCTCAGTAAAGGTGGTTCGGTCGAGGGGTTCCACGCAATTTGTTCTTTACACAAAGACGTCACTCTGCTCTTCGCCCGACAGCTGCAAGGTGTAAGGAACAGAGCTAACGCTGGTTGCCTCTCTGGATCCGCTACGCGTAGCGGATCCAGGGAGGTAACCAGTGTCAGCGGAGCTGCCTCCACCTTGAGCCAATCTTCCTTGTGACGTCGGAGGAGTTGGGCACGAAGCATTAGACACACCTGGATTTGCAGAATTGCGAGTCGAGAGTGATGAGTCTTCAGTGCTTCTGCTGTAACTCGGAGTGGTATTGAGTCTGTCATGGTGTGACAGGTTCATCACTGCAGGAGGGTAAGAAGGGCCGGTTCTGGGTTGGTTTGAACCTGTTGTGGTCTGATCTTGGCTGGTTTTTGTCGGGTTTGGCCTCACTGTGGTCTGGTTGGGGCTGGGTCTGTCCTGGCGTGGATCATGTTGCACACGCTGCGAAGAATAAGGTGGGCTGGCTGTGGTTTGGTTTGCATTAGCACTGTCTTGGCATGGTTGACCATGCACCCCAGGAGAGCGTGGTTTTGAAGGGTGCGTGCCCTGGTATGGTTGGTGGCTACTTTGCGCAGGACTTCGGTGGTGGCCACCAACCGAGGGTGTAGTGCGAGAGGGTCTTGGCATAACCTGGTGCTGATCACTGCCTGCTCTACTATACTGGGGTGCAGCAGCACTCACAACTCCTGGATTATTCTGCGACTGTCCAGATCTAGACTGATGTGGAGCCCCTTGCCTATCTGCAGCATTATTTGGCCTGTAATCCCCTCCTGGAGGATACTGGTGGCTAGGAGAGGGTGGATGTCGAGCTTCAGGGTGTGAACTCTTGTCATGGCCCCTTGGTCTGTCATTACCAGGGTAGCTTCTCCCCTCATTTGGTCTGCTCCTTCCATCATGTGGTCTCCCTCTGTCAGATCTGTCATTGTTTTGGTGAGGGCGTGGATTAGCAGGATGGTGATCAGAAGGCTGGGGGCAAGGCTGGGAATCAGAAGAGTGGGGGTGAGGGTGTGGATCAGATCTGTATTGTGGTCTGGATGGTCTGTCAGTGCTGTGCGGTGATCGTCTGTCAGGTGTCATCCCTCTGGGTCTGGGACGCGGCGGATTTCTCGCAGAACTGGTGGCATGTCTGGGTTGTTCACTGCCTGCAGGAGGTCCGTCTGGGCTCCTGGCCCGTCTATCCTGACTGCAAATGTCATGTGGAGGGGAAGAGCTGGAGGATGGTGGGTTAAGCCCCATGTGCATGTTGCCATGATCAAAGGGGTTAAAAGTGGTGTGTCCAAAGGCATCTCTCTCATGGTCAGGTGCTCTCTTCTCCCCACTAGCAGCCCTGCCTGATGAGAGAGATCTGCGAGGGCGGGGCACTGGACGTGGCCGGTCCTCACCTCTGCTGGGTGTTTGACGTTCATCTCCGTGTCTTTCGTTGGGCTTGTCAACTTGTCTCGATCCAGAAACCGCTGCACTGGGCAGGTAGGGATACGACTGCACCATGTCTACTGGAGCTCGTCGCCTTGGCTCCCAATCCCCCCCTCTGCTGCTAGATCCCTCAAAGACATTTTCCATGGACTGGCTGAGATGTCTGGATGCTGAAAGGGACCGTTCTCGGCCACTGCCATCATCATCCATCCTGCGCAGATCATTCATGGACCGTGAAAGTGATTTTAGTGGAGTGTGCACAAGCTTGTGGGTACGTGGGTCTCGTCTGATGTGATGAGTGTTGCTGCTGGTGGATTTGTCACATCTTCCCTTGCCATCATTTCTATCATCATCTCTCTCTGTGTGAGCCGGTCGGCTGCTTGTTTTTTGAGGCGATTCCTGTCGTCTGCTTGTGTGAAAGGCTGGAGCCAGAACAACTGGTGAATTTTCCACTCTGCACATCAGATCTGCGTTGGGTCTATCTCCAGTGGCAGATGAATTTGGTCTCCCATCATTCCTGTCGTCTCCTGTAAATGCAGGTTCACTTACCGTGTTTCTATTGTTTCCTGCTAATGCAGGTACAGCGGTATTAGCAGGAGACAAACCTTCCGTGATGATAGCTGGGGTGGCAGAATGATTTCTCTGGCTGTTGTCTTTGTGTGGAGGTTGGCTGTTGATGTCTGTCTCTTTGTGCTGGTCATCCTTATGGACAGCAGGACTGTTTGTCAGGCACACTGCTAGCCGAGCCGAATCACTGTCATCAGGCTTAGCGATACTGCGCCGCGTGCTGGGGGAGTTTGTCTGCCTCGTTTCTTCCCTCCAAGCACTTCCATCACCACCGCCACCACCACCATCGTTATTCCTCTGACCACCCACACCAAACTGAATCTCCATGGATGAGTCTGAAGACGATGACATGCTCCTCTGGTGACGCTCTCTCCTCACATGCCTGTGCTGATCATGACTGGCCTGTGTGTCGTCGCTAGAGTACGACATGTGCATATTGAAACGGTTGCTAGTGTTTGGAGAGCTGGAGTCACTGGATAAGTCAGGGTCATAGGCGGTACCGAGACCGAAGGGTGCATCAGGGGATGTGGGGCTGATGGCTTCTTCATAGCTGGGCGGCTGGATCAGGCCTGTGTGTGGCATGGGGTACGCATCAGCAAAACCCTGTGAAACAGATATGTGGAAAATTCAGAGCACTGTACCAAGACTGTGTATGGGTGAATGTGTTAACCCTTTTCATCCTGATACACTATTGCATGATATAAATTTGACTCTGACAGTTCAAAGGTGGTGCCAGAATAGTTTGGTGCCCAAAAGCTGCCAAGCTATTTTGGCACCACCCTTTAAGTAGTTGATCTATCTCCTAATCTGTAATGTAGCCTGCATAAGACAGTACATAAACAAGATGGGATGAACCATGACCCACAAAGTCCCTTCCATATGAGCTGTTCTCACTGTCAAGGGTCTCTACCTTTTGTCTTTGACCTGATTCTGATGTTGAAATATCTCCTATTGAACAAGATGAGGATTTCATACTATTCTACCGTATTGTTTGGAGCTCACATGCATTTTTCTTTTAGGAACGTTCAAAGTTGTTCATATTTTTAAGCTTATCCTTCCGATCCATTCCCATCCTCTCTAAGCCAACCTCTGATCAACACACACGCCGGCACACACAAATAAAGATGGACACACTGCGCCTCCAGCCATTAGTACGCTCTGTGGGCTGGAGTAGCGACAGAAATTCTGAAGAAGAATAGCATGAACAGCAAAATGACGTCACTATAAGCCTGACGTCATGGAATCCGCTAGTCTCACAACGCAATGTACACAGTGATGAAATTGATTTTCATGTCACTCATCCGAAAGGCACGCACCCTCTTCCAGGGCTGACTGTTTGTTCCACACAGCCTCTTCCAGGGCTGACTGTATGATGGGAGTATATAGTGGATCCAAAACTTACAAAAATGAATTAATTGTTATTCAAAAAGTTTAAGAGGTACAACTCTGGCTAATGAGCTCATCCAATATCTTTCTCCAAACTAGCTATATCTGAAATTTCAAGTAAATATGACAAAAATTACTCTACTCTGGGTCAACCGACTTTCTAAAAACTGTCTTTTATGTCTTCAATGAGACAGCCCGTTACAATATGTTCGGAGGCTCTCTTAGCCAGCCCTTGAAGAAAGTATTTCGCCAAGTTTCAAGCTTGTACGTACAGCATTATCTGAGATTCTCGTGTTTACACACACACACACACATGCGGAATTTCGCGCCAAATGTACGTTCAGCAGCGAGTTTGGCATAACTAGACATGACGTAATCTTTATCTTGTTACTTCAGATGTCAGAGGATTAGGCCTGCCCACCTTTGACATCATGGACATGCTATTAAATTTGCCCCACCGCGACCCGTCCTAAAAACTCCCTTCTATAAAAAGAAGGGACTTAAAAAGACCAATTTCAGCCTTAAAGCGTTACGCAGCTGGCTGAGTAAGTCAACTCACATTTACGGAACATTATAAGGAGAGTTCCTACAGCTCAGATGTCACACAATTGAATGACTTTGTTTTTTTAACTCTCTTGAAGAATACACCTATCTTCAACTCTAAGGCACCTTAACTCACTGTACCCCAACACCGAAATCCCCAAATGTTGCCGTTGTCCTCTGAAGACTGCACTCTAGTGCAGGACACAGATCGACCATGATAGTTCAAGGGTGATGCCAGAATAGCTTGGCGCCCATAGGCGCCAAGCTATTCTGGCATCACCCTTGAACTATCATGGTCGATCCTTATCTTGCTGTGGTGTGTCTGGGGTAGAACGAGTTAAGGAAAAAACAAATTCACTGTGAGACCACCTTTGTTGCTTGCAAGGCATTAACTTCATTAAGTAACTTATTTAGCCCCGACACACCACAGCAAGACGTGGATCGAGCATGATAGTTCAAGGGTGGTGGCAGAATAGCTTGGCGCCCATAGGCGCCAAGCTATTCTGTCACCACCCTTGAACTATCATGGTCAATTCATCTCCTGCTGTAGGGACTCGGGGCTAAATGGTTTAAATTCCCACTGCTATTTTGGCGCCACCCGTGAACTATCACGGTCAATCCATCTCCTGCTGTAGGGACTCGGGGCTAAATGGTTTAAATTCCCACTGCTATTCTGGCACCACCCTTGAACTAAAACAGTTGATCCGTCTTCTAATCTGTAATGTAGCCTTCATAGGACAATAAGCAAATTTGTCAAAATCAGCTTCAGAATGTAATGGGTTAAATGAACCCTTTGATATATAAAAAAAATTAACCCTTTGGCTGTCGGCTGTGCTTTCGGACAAGGTGACTCCTGCAGGAATCACCTGAACAAACAGTGGGGCCGACAGCCAAAGGGATAATAGCTGTCAATGAACATCATGGGAACCCTGTTTAACACGCCAGAGGGTCTATCATCCCCCATGAAGTAGATCTACAAACAAAAAGCACTGACCAGGTTGAGATAGCCGATGGGAGTAGAGCTGAGCACGTCCTCGTAGCTGGGCGGTAGGTCGTGGGCGTGCCCATTAGCGCCTCCCCTGGGGCCCCGCCGTCTGTTGTGACCTGGCAAGCAAACATACACCCCCAAATGTTTTTTTAATAGTCACACACTTAACCCCTTCACTGCTAGTGCACGCAGGCTGCGTTTTAAAATCATCGTAATTTCAACATCAAAGATCCCCAACCATGAAGGAACGGACACACAAAGTGGTTTCAGCAAGAGGCATAGATCCTCATGAGCCCCTGCAGTTGCAGGGGCTCATGAGGATCTATGCCTCTTGCCGTTGGGTGGCAGTCAGTTTTTCTCGGCAGTTAAATTAAACAGCTTACGCCACAATGCCCGACTCAAACTGTGGATGTAGACTGGGCTGACTGCTACTAGCCAGGAGGCATAGGGGCACATGAGCCCCATAAGAATCTGTGCCCTCTAGTAGATCGGGTAATGGACTGTTGAAGCTGAGCGAACCACTGCTGAGAAAAAGTGAACAGGATTCAGCTACACGACGTAGATAACCAAGAGCCCCCTCAGGCATGAGGTTCCATGACTAGCTACGCCTCTTGCTGACACCATTTTCTGCATGTTCCTTGGAGGGCTGTGGCTCTTCTGTGTTTGATTTGACAAAGATTTCAGGAACACAATCTGCAGCCACTGGCCGTGAAGAACTTTTAACAAAATTCTAATGCATTGTTAACCCATATCATACTGAGGCCAAAAGCTTCAAATTTGTACACTGCCATATCCAAGCTACATTATAGTACTTGCAGATGAATACATAGACCAATGGCTTTAGTTCAAGGGTGGTGCCAGAATAGCTTGGCGCCTGGAGGCGCCAAGCTATTCTGGCACTACCCTTGAACTATTCTAGTCAAACTTATTTCACACACTGGTGTATACCGAATGATAAGGGTTAATCACCCTGACCCCAACACCCTCCTAAAAAATTTTATTGTTTAAATCCTGAAACTATTCCATTTACTGCCAAGATGAAACAAAATAAACTTGTGTGCGAGTCTACATTTTTAAAAACAGTTCCTCACGTCGTCGGCTGCAGACGACAGAGCCACTGACAGAGTTGATCTGTCGGTGTGTTCGCTCGGCTCGACGCGCCTGACGCGAGAGGTGGCGACAACGACGAATTATGATGATAAGCAGGCAGACGACAATGATAAGAAAGATGGAGACGACCAGGGGGATGATTATGCCCACACTCAGCGAGTAGTGATCATCTAAGCCTGACCCTGCTGACACACCTCCACCTAGCAGACAAACACAAATGTACGTGAATCATGATACACGTAGAAAGACATAATGCTCATGAATCTTTTTGTCCTTAATATCAGGGAGTAATTTGACTTTAACCCATATCATACTGAGGCTAAAAGCTTCACATCTGTACAAGCTACATCATAGTACTTACAGATAATGATATAGACCAATGGCTTTAGTTCAAGGGTGGTGCCAGAATAGTTGGCGCCGAGAGGCGCCAAGCTATTCTGGCACCACCCTTGAATTATTTTAGTCAAACTTATTTCACACACTGGTGTATTCCTAATGATAAGGGTTAACTCCTGAATTTAAATTGGAAAAAAAACAAACACAGACGCAGTATGTACGTAAAGTGTGATTTGACAAAGTCTATGATTTAACCACCTACTGCATGCTGTTGGCAGCATGCGCAAGAAAATTAAGCCTTAGACTGTTGGCAGCGCTTTCTGTCACGATTTCTGAAGGAATCATCATAACAAAATGTGCTACCGACAACCAAAGAGTTAAAATAGCCACTTGCATTTTCTTTCTCAGTTGCACATGCAAGGGGGCGCACGCACACACACACACAGAGAGACACAAACAAGCACTACTCTGACAGGAGATGTTTTTGGACAAAGAATCATGAACGTGAACAAAAAATAGAGTATACTTCTTTGGCTCAGACAGTGTGATGATTTCAGGGGAATTCTGACAATTTCCCTAGCTGACATAGACATTCTCAGAATGAAACATCCAACAACAACAGCAGAACCAAACCCCCAATGTTATAGTTCTGGTATCCTCTCTTTCAAGGAAAGTCTCGGAGAGAGGCAGTATTAACCCGTTCAGTACCGAGAAAATCTGAACATCACTCAACTGCAAGAGGCATAGATCCTCATGAGCCCCCGCATTTGCGGGGGCTCATGAGGATCTATGCCTCTTGCTGACACCACTTTGAATCCACGTTCCTGGGACAGCTAGAACATTTTTGTGCTGAACTAACAAAGAATGCAGAAACACGATCTGTGTCAGCATGCACTTAACGGGTGAAGGTCTACAACATTATCTAAATAAAACGTTCCATCATCATCATCTTTCTGTTGGCAGAGCGCAGACCAGTTGGTACTGACAAAACAAAAGTACAAAATGAACTGACACTGAGACACACAAAACAGCTAAACACTTCACTGCGAGTGGACACTTGAAAACTTGCGTTTCTGAAATCTTTGTTAATTCAATGTCAAGGAGCTAGCTTCAGATGTTCAAGGCACATCAGATGCAAAGCGGCATTAGCAAGAGGCATAGATCCTCATGAGCCCCCGCAACTGCAGGGGCTCATGAGGATCTATGCCTCTTGCAGTTAAAAAAAGTGCACTTCTGTCTCGGGAGTGAAGGGATCCAGAGACACAGATCATGGTAGGGGCCCCCCCCCCCCCCCCCCCCCCCCCCCCCCCGCAGCGGTTCGTGATGTGCCACTTGCAGATTGGTACCAGTCCCAGCCGGAGGGTCAACACTAGAATCACGTCATCCGTCATTTTTTGTCTACCGTATTAATTAAGAAATACGGTAGACTTTGAAATGGGGCTGGGTCTGTTATAGTCTTTTTCAGTGTAGTGACTGATTTATGGTGCGTTGCGAATCTAGTCTGTTTTATGAAGCATGAGTGTGTGAATGAACGTGTAGATTTATTTGTATCAGCCAGGTTAGGTAATGTACCTCACATCATCCAATATGTGTGTGTTAAGCAAGTGTTATGACACTAGAACTTTATTGTACAGAGTTCTTGTGCGGAGCGAGAGACTTGGTGCCAAGCCATCAAAGTCAACAGACCCTGCACTAGAGTGTGTCGAGAGGACGTCCACAGCTCAGGGAGCTTGGGACAGCTTCAGGAACACGTGACGAAAGAAACTACACGCCTAGGCGTGGAGGAATGTGCGAACGATACAGAGCGATAACACCAGTGATAATAAGGACAGTTTACCTAACCTGACTTTTACTCTATTGTGTGTGGATGTGAGGGTGATGTGCTAGTGTTGAGAATTGTGTATCTTAAGAATGTGAAGAGTATTTTTGAGTTCACGTTTTGTTAGTTAGGATAATGAACGGGGCCACCGAAAAAAAGAAATGATGTTTTGTGTTTATACTGCACGAATGCGTCCGACTGAGAGTTAGCGTTGCTGTGTATGTGCCCATTGTATTTGCGAGTCTGTGCGTGTGACTGGTTGAAAGTCTGCGTGCATTACAAAGGGTCTAGGCCATAAGGCCAGAAATGAAAAACTGGCACACACATTTAAATACATGAACCACACGCGCGAGTTCCATTCAAATTACCAACTGATGCATTTTCATAGCGTCTGAGTACAATCAAACTATGATGATCAGCAAGAACCACACGTACAGGGACCAAGTTTATGCACAATATTTCTGGTGTGTTTAGTTTTATTCATCAACCCATCTAGCCCCAACACACTTCAGCAGGAGATGGATCGACCATGATAACTCAAGGGTAGTGCCAGATTAGCTTGGCGCCACCAGGCGCCAAAGCTAATCTGGCACTACCCATGAATTATCATGGCCAATCCCTCTCCTGCAACAGGCACATAGGTGTTAGGTGACACCTAAAAAATTTGAGATATGGGTCCTTGGGGATAAATGTGCAAAGACATTATTAGCTGAATCTCACGCAGCCTGCACTCATTTGAGTGACTGTAATGGCCCAGTCGGGGAGTGTTAATAACACATTATTAGCTGAATCTCACGCAGCCTGCACTCATTTGAGTGACTGTAATGGCCCAGTCGGGGAGTGTTGATTAACACATTATTAGCTGAATCTCACGCAGCCTGCACTCATTTTGAGTGACTGTAATGGCCCAGTCGGGGAGTGTTGATAACACATTATTAGCTGAATCTCACGCAGCCTGCACTCATTTGAGTGACTGTAATGGCCCAGTCGGGGAGTGTTGATAACACATTATTAGCTGAATCTCACGCAGCCTGCACTCATTTGAGTGACTGTAATGGCCCAGTCGGGGAGTGTTGATAACACATTATTAGCTGAATCTCACGCAGCCTGCACTCATTTGAGTGACTGAAATGGCCCAGTCGGGGAGTGTTGATAAACTTTTTTTTGCAGTTAACCTTTTGACGACGGAACACACATATGTGTGCCCCAAGCAAAGCTCCGTTGCCGACGGGACGCACACATATGTGCGCTGGCCTAGTTTCCCCATTGCCAATACCGGCAGTATGGTCTAAGGGAAGCAATCTACTATAATATGTCAAGCACTCATTTCTTTACTTGTAGAGTGACTTTTCTTGTTTGTATGGGCTGAAACCAACGAATTAGAAGCCCTAATACAAAACGTCCCCATGTGCAAAAAAAAATGGCGGATTTTGGTGTAAAAACTTTTATGTGTGAAGAAACTTTTCTGTTGTGCCTTTCTTTCTGGATTATTTACTGGTGACACACTAGAATATGTCTCTGGAATGCTAGGTGAGTGTAATTTTCACACTCTGGCTAACTAATACACTAACAGCATGTTCAGTTTCAGTGGAACCCAGTGTGAAACTGTTTTTGATTTTTGGCTTCTTACCCCATCTTCTTTATACACCTGTAAAATCTTAACATTACAAAATATTTTCTTCAGCATAGTGTCTACGAGTTTACCTTGAATTGCTTTTTCCACTGATACCAAATATGTTGGGGTATGATAAGATTTTTACAACAGACAAGGCCAATGAAATTTGTCAAAATTACTACGGTAGCAGGGAAAAATCAAGTTGGCAGACTACGGTGGCAAAAGGTTAACCCTTTTAACACTTTCGAGATGTGTTGCATCCGGATTTACGGCTTTAAGCCGCGAATCCGGTTGTGGCACATCTCGAAAGAGTTAACCCCACTGCCGTATTTTCAAACTTTTGGAGGCGCTGTCTAACGACTATGTACCAGTTGTAGGAGATGGATTGATCATGATAATTCAAGAATAGTGCCAAATGAGCTTGGCGCCTTTAGGCGCAAAGCTCATCTGGCACTACCCTTAAATTATCATGATCAATCTATCTCCTGCTGCAGGGTCCCAGGGCTAAATGTAAAACAGTATTGTACCACCATTTGATTCTTGTGGAATCATACCAGTGAACACTAAGAGACCAAAGTAAAACATTGTGAGAACATTTTACACTGAAAACTGTAAATGACCTCTGAAATAGTTTTTTTTTTTTTTAAAAGAAAAAAAAAGACAAAGACAAAGCCATTATGGGTCACCATGTATGACCAATTTACATAATTATGTGTGACCTTTGTGACAAGGGCTGGCTTCTGCAGCAGCAAAATGGCTATTTCGGACCTATTTCCTGAGCCCTTGTGACCCTTGACCTCTCCGAGGGCTCATCCAAATTAGTATGCATAGATAGGTCTTACCATCAGGTATCTCTGTAGCAAGTTTGGGTTTTGAAGTTGTGAACAGTATTTGAGAAAAAAACATCTTTTGTCAAAATATGGCTTTTTTGGACCTATTTCCTGAGGGGGGGTGTAGGGGGGCTCTGGATAGAGGTAGCACCTTTGCTGTTCGGCAGCTGCGTCCTACATAGGACGGACGGGCATCACTGGTCCTCATCCATCTCCTTAATCTCTCTCGTGTTGGCTCCAAGCGCCACACCCTGGCAAACCACCTCAGCTGGTGGGCTAAACCACGTGAGGGGATGGTGTTCACATTACACCACTAGGCGGATGAGCTGTTTCTGACAGCCAACGGCCAGAGGACGGAGGAGATCAGGTTGGATCCAACGGCCAAATGTGGGGGAGTAAACCCTTCAAATCAGGAGTGGAGCCCCGAAGGCAGACAGTTGCCTGTATTCATGCACTGTTCTGGCAGCTCCTGCAGCCAAACTGGTGCCAAACGTACTGCTTTGCATTCCTTTGGATACATCAGCGAGGCTGAGAGGGGGATCTTGACGACTGGGCACCCCATGATCTCCATACACTTTGCCCAGGCTTGCGCTCTGGAGAGGTCACTCCAGTGACTGACCCAGCAAGCGCATATACTCCATTGTCTTCCGAGACAGGATGCCAAACATTTCCTGAGATCTCGTGACCCTTGACCTTTCCGAGGGATCAACCAAATTAGTATGCATAAAAAGGTCTTACTATCAGGTACCTTTGTACCAAGTTTGGGTTTGAAGTTGTGAATAGTATTTGAGAAAAAATAAATTATTCAAAATATAGCTATTTTTTATGTATTTCCTGATCCCCTGTGACCTTCATGACCTTTGTGAGAGGTCACTCAAATTGGTATGTTTAGAAAGGTCTTGCCACAAAGTATCCTTGGGGGAAGTTTGAAGACTTTGACTTAACTCATTCTACCCCAACACCGAAATCCCAAAATTTTGCCGTTATTCTCTGAAGACTGCATTGCAGTGCAAGACACAGATCGACCATGATAGTTCAAGGGTGATCCCAGAATAGGTTGGCGCCCAGAGGCGCCAAGCTATTCTGGCATCACCCTTGAACTATCATGGTCGATCCTTATCTTGCTGTGGTGTGTCTGGGGTAGAAGGAGTTAAATAGTCTATGAGAAAATGCCAACATTAAAGTTTACCACGGACGACGGACAACCGCGGACAGATGACGGCGGGCGGACGGACGGATGATCCCAAAACATAGACTGACTTTTGCTTCGCATGCGAGCCAAAAATGAATACCTTTGAACAATCCAGAACACTCCAACATACTGTCAAATCAAAAGTATTGCTACATTTATTTATGTGCTGGTCTGTGATTTTTCATTTATTGCTCTAACTCATGAGGTCCCAAATCAAAGACCAGCACACATTTGATGCAACCTCAACACTTTGGCTTTCGGTAGCTGTTTTTGATCCCAACAAAAACTGCTACCCACAGCCAAAGGAGAACCCAACGGAAAAAGAAACATGCTTAGAAAAGACAGTTACAACACAATTTATTAATATTTCGAGTTGCCACATTCCTTCTGTGATTGACATGAAGATAAGTAGGGACTGATCTCTCTATTTGTTTGTTTGTCTATTTTGACAAAGGGTATTTACCCAAAATATTAATAAATTGTGTTGTAACTGTCTTTTCTAAGCGTGTTTCTTTCTTCTTTCTTTTTCTGTTGGGTACTTCTCTGCATTTTACACGCTTGGCAGTCACCTTTTTTTGCTCTGGATTTCACAGCCAAAGGGATTCGAGGTCTTTACCCAGTGAGCAAGAGGTCACCGGGCCCACGTCAGATGCAGACAGCCTGGCCCAACCTCAAATGCACACAGGCCAACAGCAGCTGCCGCTCGTCCGATGACCTTGTGTGCACTGGGCAGGTGCCAAACTAACAGGGCTCTAACCATCAGCTCTCATCAGTCACTCCATCTCTTGTGCTTGGCATCAAAAGATCAACAGGTAAGCAGCAAATGGGTTCGGGCAGATGACTGTGGCAACACCAACATTGTTCACAATGATGGTGAGACAGACTGACACACTCCCACAATATATGTGTGCTGGTCTGTGATTTTGGACTTGTGGCTCGAAGTTGTAAGGTCGAGAACCACAGGCCAGCACACAAACACTGACAACCAAAATGATTGACCAACTGACAGAGAGACAAACATGCAGTTGGACAGACAGGCAACCAACAACTGACAAAGAAACTCATTTAACTCTCTCCATCCTGGTACACTATTGCACACTATGAATTAAATTTGACCACGATAGTTCAAGGATGGCGTCAGAACAGCTTGGCGCCTTTGGCGCCAAGCTATCCTGGCACCACCCTTGAACTAAAATTACTTATCCGTCTCCTGATCTGTAGTGTAGTCTTCACAGGACAATACACATATTTGAAAAAGATCACCCTCAGGATGTAAAGGGTTAACCCTTTTAGCCCCACGGGTGCTTTCCCCAAATTTTGGAAGTGTTACTGAACGACTATGTACCACTTGCAGGAGGTGGACTGACCATGATAATTCAAGGGTAGTGCCTGATTAGCTTGGCGCCTTCAGGCGCCAAGCTAATCTGGCACTACCCTTGAATTACCATGGTCAATCAATCTCCTGCTGTAGGGACTGGGGGCTAAATGGGTTCAGGAAAACTCCTGCAGTATGTTTTTCCTAAACGTGTTTCATTCGTTGGTTATCCTTGCTTTGGACATCATTGGATGTCACCCTTTGGGTCTTGAAGGTGGTCAAGCAGGCACAGGGGCAATGGACTCACCACAAAAAGCGTTATCTTCGTCAGAGTTGTCCCCACAGTTGTCGAAGCCGTTGCATCGCAGGTTCCACAAGATGCACCTGTGGTTGTCACACTCAAACATGTTCCGGCAGTTGACTGCGTGAGGAAATAATAACCAAGAAATTGAATGGCACTTAGTCTCGTCTACAACAACAACAAAAAAGAAGAAATAAAACAGATCAGCTTCAGTGTATCACAGTACCCAGGAGTCATAAAGGCAGACTGCATTATTCACGATAGTTTTCTTGTAGTGATGAATTTACTTGTGACGAAAAAAACACCCAGTAAACAAAAGGTCCTTGGGCCGACATCAGCCTTAGCTGGCCCCCACAAGAATGTGTGCAGGCCATCTGAGGCTGACATTGGTTCATGGACCTATTGTTCACGTCATGGCATCCCCTGATAAAGCCATAACCTTGTGCGCATTATACGTGCGCATTATACTTGATCCCGCAGTGTACTTGAGTGCACAATACTGAGGCTGATCTATATTGCCAGTACCTGAGACAGGTCTTTGCTACTACTAGATCAAATTAACCCCTTCCCTGCCGCTGTATGTACACTGCATGTACATTTTTGTTTCTCAAATCTTGGTTCACTGAACGACCAAAAGCCTACAACAGCCCAAGAAACATGGATTTAAATTGGTAGCAGCAAGAGGCATAGATCCTATTGAGTCCCTGCAGTTGCAGGGGCTCATGAGGATCTATGCCTCTTGCAGTTGGATCGGGTTTTGTTTTCCTCCACAGTGAAGGGGTGAACAGTTCCTCAACAAAATCTTCTACAAAAGAGAATTTTATAAACTGAGACCTGGTCAAAATATGAGTGAAACAACATGATAAAAAAAACAACAGGTAAAGAAGCAACGCTGTTTCACATTACAAAGCCAAATGGCAACAGCCATGATTTTTTATGAGTAATTACACCATCTACCTGAAATGGTGCCAGACTAATCATACTACACCTCCGAATTTAATGTTAATTTGGACTATTCTAAATGTAAACCATCTGCAGCTCTCTCTGCTATCTTTCTCAAATTACACACATGGACACACAGAAGCAAACATCGCAATTCATACCGTACTTTGGTATACCGGTTTCAGGCCACTTTATAAATTTTAAATGCAAGCAATCAATATTTCCAAAACCTCAGTAGCTGAGCGAGCTGACCCTTTGCACCACTTGAATGTCCTGTGTCTGTCTTGCACTGTGTTTGTCTTCAGAGTGCATGTGTGCATGTCACTTGAGCGTGCATGTTGGGTTAAGTTCACGGCGCTTTGAGCCGATTCGCAGAATTGGGTAAAATGCCTATATAATAGGCGGTATTATTATTAATATTATATAACTTGTGATGTTTGTGCGTGCGTGCATGTATGCGTGCGTGCGCGCATGCATGTGTGTGTGATATGTTGCAAGTATGCACTATCCGCAACTTTTTTTCCCCAGACAACACAGCAGCCCCGAATGCAGCACTAACCATAATTAAAAGCAGTGTAGGCCAGGACAAAGTCGCGTCTGCCAGGGTAATGCCCCTTGAGGCGGATGTAAAAGCCAGTGTCAGATTCGTAAGCGTCATAAGACGCGCCATTCTCCAAGGAAGGGCTGGCCACTGCGGAAGCTCTCAGCATCCCTTCCGATGTCAGCCCATCTCTTATCTCCAGCAAGTTTGGCCGATTTGACATACTTGGGTCATCTGTAATGATGCGGAAAAAGATGAAACTGAAAACTAGCTTAACCCTTTCAGCCCCAAGGTCCCATTTCTCAAATTATGGAAGAGTTGCCTAACGACTATGCTTCAGGCGCCAAGCAAATCTGGCACTACCCTTGAATTATCATGGTCAATCCATCTCCTGCTGTAGGGACTTGGGGCTAAATGGGTTAAATTCCATATGCATGCAACCGCCGGTACTGCAGGCTGCATGCACGTGTGTTAATCCCTTCACTGCCAGTGGACGCAGCTTGTGTTTTTTAAGTCTTTGTTAACCCATATCATACCGAGGCTAAAAGCTTCAAATCTGTACACTGCCATGTTCAAGCTACATTATAGTACTCACAGATAAGGATAGAGACCAGTGGCTTTAGTTCAAGGGTGGTGCCAGAATAGCTTGGCGCCTAAAGGCACCAAGCTATTCTGGCACTACCCTTGAACTTTCACACACTGGTGCATTCCGAATGATAAGGGTTAATTCAACAGCAATGCGCTCCATCTGTCCAAGGATAATGACTACAAAGTGGTGCCAGCAAGAGGCATAGATTCTCACGAGCCCCCCCCCCCCCCCCCCCCCTGCCCCCCATACCATACAAATAACTCATGAGGATCTACGTCACCTGCACTTAAATCAGGTTCCGTTTTCTCAGCAGTGAAGGGGTTCGGACTTTTCTTTACTATACTCACAAACCAGTTAGGTGAGGCTAGCGCTGGTAGAATTGTACACTTACTAAGGGGAATTACTCAGCGCTGGACAGACAAGCAGTTAGATCCCCTGCCCCCTCCTATCAGGCACCCAATCGCCAACCCTCAGAAAAATATGCAGCTATAGAACAAGACGATCATCTACATCCCTAAAAAGGATGCACCCATAACCCATGTCTATAACCCAGTAGGCAGGAGAAACACACATACACACACAAGAAGGTGCATTACTAAATGTGGTCAGATAAATACCCTGATTTCCCGCAGTAGATGCACAAGACAATACACAACAATGTAACGATACAAATTTTGCCTCAATTTATAGAATACTCGCAAGCCCAATAGGTGAGGCGTGTGCTGGTAGAACTGTACAAATACCAAGGGGGATTTCTCAGCGCTGGACCGACAAACAAATTAGATCCCTTGCCCCCTCCTATCAGCCACCCAATCGCCAGCCCACAGAAAAATATGCAGCTATAGAACAAGACGATCATCTACATCCCTAAAAAGGATGCATCAGGTTTTCTTCACTATGCCATGAAAGCATGCGCAACGTACTAATACTACTAATGTACATGAAAGCAGGCGCAACGGAGTCAACACATCCACCCTTTAACTCTTTGCCTACTAAGTAACCTTTCTGTATCATGTACTTGGCCGCTGTATAATTTTGTTAACCCTTATCATTCGGAATACACCAGTGTGTGAAATAAGTTTGACTAAAATAGTTCAAGGGTAGTGCCAGAATAGCTTGGCACTTCTAGGCGCCAAGATATGCTGGCACCACTCTTAAACTAAAGTCATTGGTCTATATCCTTATCTGCAAGTACTATAATGTAGCGTGCATATGGCAGTGTACAAATTGGAAGCTTTTGGCCTCAGTATAATAGGGGTTAAAGAGTTTATTGCTGGATCCAGTGTGCATGCCAAGTTAATGGCTTGTAATGACACATTCAGCACTAAATATGAATTTTTTTTCTAAAATGTATTTTTTTAAAAAAATACTTACCGATGGCATTACTATATGGAATACACTCTATAGCCTAGCGATTTCAGCCCAAAGTTGTGTCCCCTACACAACTGGGGAGGAGACACCGGGGATCCAAGAATAGGAGCCCGGGTGGCCTCCCCTTACCAACCTATCCCGGCATGCATGTGGAGAACTCACCTCAGTTTCACGCTTAGCCAAAACACTTAGCCAAGGAGGCAAGCGGGGCAGGTGGGAGGGCCATCCGAGTAATGCCATTGGTAAGTATTTTTCAAAAAAATACATTTTAGAAAAAAAATTCATTTGTTTTTTAAAAATACATTACCGATGGCATTACTATATGGAAGAATAGCAAAGAGGAGGAGGGTGCCGACACCCAACCCCCTGTACCTAACACCCTCTGCCGGCCCACAAAGAGCACTCCTGACGATTTCAGTTAAGAAGTGCCTATGGCGCCTGCGGCACGCGGAGGGAGTGCTGGGCCGCGGAGAAGTCGCCCATCATGGCCAGGGAGTCACGCTAGCCGGATAGGTCGCGGAGGTAAAAGAGGGCGAAGGTGGAGTCTGCACGCCCGCCTACCGCCGTCACAATGACTTTAACCGAGCAGTTGCGGTCAAAGGCCACTCTGGTAGCTACTGCTCGTACTTCATGCGCGCGGATCTGTAACCGTCTATCCCCGTCTGGGGAGAGGTCTTGGAAGGCCAACGAGTCACCCACCCCAGTCAGGGCGAACTGTCTAGGCCGAGACCCGGCCTGCCTGGAGAAGGATGTAGGAAGAGGCGGGTACAGATGGCGTGGCTGTGAGCGATGCAGGAATTCTGCAGTGCCCGGACTGGGTCCTGTTGACGCGACCCGTGGGGTCGGTCGACCTCTGAACGGACGCAAGGTCAGCGTCTGGAGCGCAGCCGAGGACGGCCGGCTCCTGGCCTGAAGGACGGGTCGGTGAGAAGATTCTGCTGAGCCAAAGGCTCGACTGCCAACCTGCGGGGTGTACTGAGAGCGCAAGCAGCTGGCTCACTTGGAAGCCATGGCGAGCGCCAGGAGGCAACACGTGTCCGGGCCAGATCAGCGAACCGTGCCAAAGGCTGGGGTTCGAAGCGGGCTGTATCTAGCCACGTCAGTGCCCAAGTGAGGTCCCACCGAGGTATGAGAGAACAGGAGAGAGGACATCCGAGTTCAATTGAGCCAACAGGTCCGAAGGTCTTTCCAAGGGCCGGATCCGACAGGCCCAGGTGGCGGTTAGTGTGTGCGATCACGGAACGGAAACCCTTGACGGCAATAGGTGCTAATCCTTGGTCGTCGAAGAGCCAATGAGGAATTCCGCCAGTAGGGGGAAGTGAGACTCGTGGGGGCGGGAGCCGCTGGGCGGTGCCCCATGACTGAGAGATCCTCCACTTGCCTTCGCACACATTCCTGGTAGACAGTCTGCGGGCTGTGGCCAAAGCCGCCACTGCCGCATGCGAAAAATCTCTAGCGGTGAGGACTAGCTTGGCAACTTCCAGGCGTGAAGGAGGAGGAGCTCCAGGCACGGGTGGAAAAGAGCAGGGCGGAGCTGCTCGAGTTTGTGGTCGGGGTGGGGCTCTAGGGCCGGGTCCGTTGCTAGAACGAGCCGATCCATGGTCCAGCTCTTGGACCAAATGAAGGGGTGGTCACCAGGAAGAGAACTGCGGAGCAATCCAGCAGATTCCGCAGGATCTTCGGCACCAGCACCGTAGGGGGGAATGTAAACGAGATCAGTCCGTACCCAGGAGGAGAGCGCGTCTACCGCCCAGGCGAGAGGGTCCAGGACTAGAGAGGCAAACAGTGGTACCTGGATGTTCCATCTGGCGGCAAAGGTCGACTAGCGGCGTCTCCCATCTCGAGCGGATCAGACGAAAGACGTCTGGGCGCAGGGACCACTCCGGGAAGTGGCGGGCTCGAAGAGCAATGTCCGGGTCCTACCACCAGAGCAGGAAAGGAAAGGAGGAAGCACCGGGAGGGCCAGCGAGTGCCTCCTGGTTCTGTATCAAGGCTGCCACTGTCGAGTTCTCTGGCAGACGAGGACCTCCTGGTTGGTCAGAGTCTCTGGCCAGGCGTTGAGGGCCATCCCAACTGCTATAACTCCCAGTTGATGTGACTGTCTGCGAAGTCCCCAGCAACAGGTCCGGGAACAGTAGTGCGCCCCAACCGGACTGGCTCGCGTCAGTGCAGAGAGATCACCGGGGCGGAGGGGAGCACAGGGACACGCCCGACGCCCAGCACGCCAGATCTGCCCACGTCCGAGGCTGGGGCGGGAAGTGGGGTAACAGAAACGGAACCGTCAGGATGCCAACGAAGGGGCGCCAGCGTTGGAGGAGGTGTAGTAGCCGCGGCGAGCCTTCTCACTTTGTATCCTCTTGCGCCGGCTGAAGGGGAACGAGTCCGCTGCCGCGCCGAGCAGTCCCAGGAGCTGAAGCCAGACACAGTCCTAGAAGGAGAGAAAGTTGGGCGTCTCCGTCCTCTCTGAGAGTCGCGGTGACTAGGTTGCGCAACATCAAGTCGTCCTGGAAGTGAAGGACGGAATCAGCGACCGCTGGCAAAAGCTGACCATCACCGAGTCGAGGATCCTCGAAGACCCAAGGACTGATTTTGAGGACGACAGGGAGGGCTCGGAAACTGGTTGACGATCCCGCCAAGGCAAGTAGATACCGGCGCGAAGACGGATGAATTGGCACGTGAAGAACGTGCCTGAAGATCGAGGCTGAAAGCGAGATCCATCGGCCGGACTGCTGAGTGAAGAGTCTGGCTGTCTCCATCTGAACGGGCTGCTCCCAAAGAAGACTTGTATAGCGCCGATGACTGGGTGCCACCTGCCCAATGTAACGGGGATGATAGGAGACGGACGTAGAACGCCGGCGAGTCGCGTCGGAGACCACTACTGTCGCTGTTTTGTTGAGCCAGGACTTCACCTTTCTGTGCAGAGTTGAGATTGGTCGACTTTTAGAGATGATCCAAAGGTCGTCTGGGAACAGCAATCTCCTATGGTCGCTGTAGAAGGCCAGCTGCCCGCCGACTGGAGACCCAAGAACTGTCGACGGTAGTGGAGAAGGGGAAGGTCAGAGGGCCCGAGCGAAGCGAGACGCAGCGGGGGTGGAGTCTCCTTTACAGTCTGCCATCTCACCAAAAGAGGGAACCACCGAGTGGAGCCTGGCGGAGTTGCGTCTTCACCATCTAGGGGAGATCCGTGCCAAGTCGTAGGATTGAACACGCGGCCAAAGGTCACAGTAGGTGGCCGCCGCCATAGGGATGGTTGAGGAAGGTAGGCGGCCCTGTTAGCAGCAACCAAAAAGGAATGTACGTCACGGAGCGGGGACGAAGCTTCCAGGTCCCATGAGTCCTCCAAGTAAAGAAGAACCGCTTGCGTTGCCAAATCCGAACTAAGGAAGCGAATCCATCAAGAGGGCGAGGACAAGCATTTTGGAGTAGCCGGAGCCCACCCGCCTGGATGACAGCTGCCGCATCCACCCAAGGAACAGGGACGGTGAAGGCTTGAGAGTGTCCAGCGTACCAAGCCTGGCGAACGCATAGCTGCGAAAGATTCCTCGTCGCCGAAGGAGTCCTGGTGAAGCCGGGCCGAGAAGGATCGATGAGATCCCGGAACCGTGTGGCCGAGGGAGAGACTTGCGACCTTAGCCTGCCGCAAAGCATCAACCTGGCGGAAGCCTGTCTCTTCAGAGGAGGCGAAGGTGGTCATAAGTCAGGAGGGAGGAAGTAGGCGAACAGACGGGGGCCTCTTCCAAATCACAAACCGTCTGTGAGCTGAGCGAAGGGCTGAAATCCTAGACGAGGAGGAGGCCGACGAAACAGCTGAGAAGCGGGAGGGAGAGAGAGGGCGAATCCCGCAAGAAGATGGCTGAAGCCGAATCCGCTGTAAGCAGGCTTAGTATGTCAGGGTCTACCTCCACCTCCGCCTACCAAGCAAAGCCGCAAGGAGGGCGACCGGCTCCGAGAGCGCGGGACTGCTGAAGCGACTGGTGCGGGCGAGCCCGAAGGAAAGGAGGAGGCGACCGCGAAGCATGCAAGTCGGGGCGTCGCGAGGGAGGAGGGACTGCGGCCAAAGGCGAAATAATAATAATAATAATAATGAGTATTTATATAGCGCTTAATCTTACTCAAAAGCTCTAAGCGCTTTACAATCTGTACACAAAAATAAAAATACAATGACATATGCACATAACAAACAAAGCACAATGCCCGAACACACCACTTTTACAATAAACTAAACAACAATACATACATAATAATTTATATTCTAATTAACATTCAGTCTAAACAAGGAGGATTGCAGAACTACAACTAAGGCATCAAACACTGGCAGTTATTCAAAGTAAAGCTTGAAGAGGTGAGTTTTCAACGACCTCTTGAAGTCAGAGACAGACTCACTGTTTCTGACCTCAAGAGGAAGTGTATTCCATAACACTGGGGCTTGATAAACAAAAGTGCGCTGACCAAATGTTTTAGTTTGGACAGAAGGTACACACAACTTCCGTTTATCAGAAGAGGAGCGGAGCTCACGAGAGGGTGTATACACATGCAGCAAAGAGGACAAGTATTCTGTATAGGCTGTAAGCCCCCGACTCGCCGAAGTGCGAGGGAAGGGGGGCTATTACTGACGGGAATAGCGCGCGGAGGACGAAGGGAAAGCGAGAGCCGGAGACCGCGCTCCGAAGAGGGGAGGCGGAAGGGGAACGCCGGCACCCCCAACCTGCTCGTCGCGAATCCACACCTGTGAGTAAATGTCTGAGTCACACCAGGCCCGCCTGGAAAGTTTGGGGCGGGGGTGGTGGGGACAGAAGTGTCACACCAAGCATTCTCACGAAAAGCGGAGCAGGGAGGGGACAAACGGGGCGCGCGAATCCGCACCTGTGAGTAAATATTCGAGTCACACCGGGCCCACCTGGAAAGATCGGGGCGGGAGGGTGGGGATCCGCACCTGAGAAAGTCACTGAGTCACACCGGGGTCGCCTGGAAAGTTCGGGGCGGAGGGGGGGGGGGGGGGGGGGTGGGGGGGGGGGGGGGGACAGAAAGGTGTCACGCCAAGCCCGCTCAGGAAAAGCGGAGCGGGGAGGGGACAAATGGGGTGTGTGAAACCGCACCTGTGAGCAAATGTCACACCGGGCCCGCCTGGAAAGTTCGGGGTGGGGGGGTGGGGGGGGGGGGGGGGGACAGAAAGGTGTCACGCCAAGCCCGCTCAGGAAAGGCGGAGCGGGGAGGGGACAACTTTGGGGCGCGCGACCCCCGCTCCAAAGCCTAGGGCGTGGGGTGCGCGTGACAAGGTCACACCGGGCCCGCCTGGTCGAAACGGGGCGGGGGGGGGGGGGGGGGGGGGGGGGGGGGGGGGGGGGGGGGGGGCGGGGGGGGGGGGAGGACGTAAACGTAGGAAACCGGGTCTGCTCGGACGAATCAGAGCAGGTGGGTAACCTCTTTAGTACTTTTGCGCTAATCACACCGGGCCCGCTCGGGAGAAAAGGAACAGGTGGGCGTGGACGAGCGCTCAGCTCGCCCGACCCACTCGGGCGAACGGAGCGGGGGTGCAAAATAAAGGAGCTCCAGCCACGCAAACGTGGGAAGCATGACTCTGATACTCGCCTGCCCTGCTCAGAAGACTCGGAGAGGGGAGGGAGTTCCTGCGCGGTTAAGGTAAAAGAAGGGGACTTACCTGCGGGCTGGAAGGCCCGGAAGCCGGAGCGAAGTGGGGCCCGAGAAGCCGACGGAGCGACGCCATCCTGCGGAGAAGTCCGGGGAGACTGTCGAGACCAGGAAGGAAGCACACGTCTGTAGAAATCCCACAACTGAGACCACCGGTCCTCACTCCCGTCGGCACACACGTTACACATCCTGTCGGAAGAGCAGTCAGAGCACGGCCGGCAGGCGACGAGGGCGTCCGAGGGCCACAGAAATCCTCACAAAACTTGTAAAACTTGTGAGTTAGACCCCATATCCACTCCCTTGTTGTACGAGTGCCTGGATGAAGTGTTGCCTGCCATTACACAAGTCATCAACAACTCTCTCTCCACTGGTATTTTTCCTGAAAGCTTCAAGACTGCACTTGTGAAACCCCTATTGAAGAAACCATCTTTAGACCCAAATGTACTGAAAAACTATCGCCCAGTTTCCAATCTTACATTTCTATCAAAGATTCTTGAGAAAATTGTCCTTGTTCAAACTTTAAAGCATGTCAACTCTAATAGTCTGTTCAGTGTATTCCAGTCTGCATATCGTCCCCATCGTAGCACTGAAACAGCTTTGCTGAAGATATTCAATGACCTGCTTTGTGCTTTGGACGAGCGTAAGATCACAGTCCTTGCTTTGCTGGACCTGTCCAGTGCGTTCGACACTATTGACCATGAAATTTTGCTGTGCCGTCTTCAATCTGTATTTGGCATTGAAGGCACAGTCTTGGCATGGTTTAGTTCATACCTGACTGAACGATCCCAGATTGTTTCTGTCGACGGCTGTCGTTCTGAGCCATCACCTCTTCGGTTTGGTGTACCCCAGGGCTCGGTCCTAGGACCTGTATTGTTCTTACTGTATGTTCAGCCCCTGTCCGACCTGATTTGTAGTCGCTCCATTTCCCATCATGCATTTGCAGATGATACGCAGATGTACAAAAGTGATACTGTCGAGCGAGCTGTGAATGCCGTCCAAAGTATAAGCCAGTGCATTGACCATGTCAAATCATGGATGACCACCAACAAACTGATGTTAAATGATGGCAAAACTGAAGCAATGTTGGTAGCTAATCCAAGATTATCTTCGTCCCTGCCTTTACCATCATTGTCTGTGGATGGAACACTCATTGGCTTCTCTGCGAGTGTGAGAAACCTGGGTGTTACACTTGACAGCGAGTTATCTATGTCACAGCATGTCAGTGCAGTGTGTAGATCCGCTTATCTGGAACTTCGTCGTATTAGTTCAGTTCGTCACCTGCTGACCGTGGAAGCCACTAAAACACTAGTTTGTGCATTTGTGCTGTCCAAGCTAGATTATTGTAACTCTTTGCTTTGTGGCTGCCCTCAGTATCTCATTGATCGCCTCCAAAAAATTCAGAACAATGCAGCCCGGCTTGTTGTGAGAGTCCGTAAGACTGAGCATGTCACACCCATCTTGAAGTCCCTTCACTGGCTACCTGTGTCCTCACGTATTCAATACAAAGTTATGTCAATCTGTTTTAACTGCCTTTCAGGCACCAGCCCAGAATACTTGTCCTCTTTGCTGCATGTGTATACACCCTCTCGTGAGCTCCGCTCCTCTTCTGATAAACGGAAGCTGTGTGTACCTTCTGTCAAAACTAAAACATTTGGTCAGCGCACTTTTGTTTATCAAGCCCCAGTGTTATGGAATACACTTCCTCTTGAGGTCAGAAACAGTGAGTCTGTCTCTGACTTCAGGAGGTCGTTGAAAACTCACCTCTTCAAGATTTACTTTGAATGACTGCCAGTGTTTGATGCCTTAGTTGTAGTTCTGCAATCCTCCTTGTTTAGACTGAATGTTAATTAGAATATAAATTATTATGTATGTATTGTTGTTTAGTTTATTGTAAAAGTGGTGTGTTCGGGCATTGTGCTTTGTTTGTTATGTGCATATGTCATTGTATTTTATTTTTGTGTACAGATTGTAAAGCGCTTAGAGCTTTTGAGTAAGATTAAGCGCTATATAAATACCCATTATTATTATTATTATTATTATTACAAAAGGGGGCAAAACTTCAAACATAAGCCACCATAGCTTTCGTTGCACACTGTCCGCAGAAAGGAACACACTCAAGCGCCGAACTCACACCACGAGGCACAAAGCCACGTGAGTAAAGTCACAAGCCGAAACCCCAAGGCCGCAGCCAAGGATGAAGTTCACTGAAAGTCAAACCGGTCGGCGCTAAGTCCACACACAGTAAAACGTTGAAGTGTAGAACACACCAACGAAGTACACCGAGTCCAAGGAGAAGTCTAACCAAGGCAAAAGCAAAGTTTGTAGTAAACCACAGAAGACACCGGGTCAAAAACTGTAGCAAGGCAAAAGCCCGACCGTCCACGGTCGAGCTAAGAGTGAAACTGAGGCGAGTTCTCCACACGCATGCCGGGATAGGTTGGTAAGGGGAGGCCACCCGAGCTCCTATTCTTGGATCCCCCGGTGTCTCCTCCCCAGTTGTGTAGGGGACACAACTTTGGGCTGAAATTGCTAGGCTATAGAGTGTATTCCATATAGTAATGCCATCGGTAATGTATTTTGAAAAAACAAATAGGTAAGCACACACACTGCAAGTGAACACGGATCTCGCCTCCAATAGTGTTCTTAGAAAGTAATCTCGTGGCAGCTAAAGTCGACATCCATACCAAAGAGCTACACACCACAGTGGGAGATAGATATCCAGGCATGTCATGATTGTAACCCTGTGCATGTCAGTAGCAGTTTTGTCACGATGATTGTACTGACATGCAAAGGGTTAAGTACTAAGGTAGTACAATATACAGCAAAGAAACTGTGAATCTAACAACATGTCATGGCGACTGACCCCGTGTGCTAAAGTTGATAACCTTGACCATAAGACTCTCATAGCTGGCGTTCTTCTGGATGACCCAGATACAGTCATAGTAGTAGCCATTGCTCGAGGGGTTGAAGCTGATGTTGCCACTCTCAGGGGAGACAATCCTGTCGCCACAGACTGAAATAACATCGCCATAAATAGTGTGTTCAATACAATTTTATTTGTTATGCGACACCATATATGTATGATAAGACTTTGTGCATGCAGCCACTGATACTGTTTACAGTGTATGTTGGCTGGATGCACACGAGAATTAACCCCTTCCATGCCACTCAACACATGGTTTGCTTCCTAACCCATTCAGCCCTGACGCACTACATCAGGAGATGGGCCGACCATGATAATTCAAGGGTAGTGCCAGATTAGCTTTATTTACTTGTCTGATCTTATCCAGCTGTATACACCGTCCCGCTCACTACGCTCTGCTTCAGACACTCGTGTTTTCCGTATCCCTAGACGTAATAAGGTCACTCAAGGTCATCGTGCATTTTCGTATTTTGGTCCCATTACATGGAAAGCTCTCCCAGCTGATGTGCGTCACTCATCATCTCTTTCCATTTTCAAATCCAAGCTTAAAACACACCTTTTCTCTGTTGCATATACGTAAAGACCATTATGTCTGCCGGCTCATCATGCGCGTGTGTGTGTGTGTGTGTGTGTGTGTGTGTGTGTGTGTGTGTGTGTGTGTGTGTGTGTGTGTGTGTGTGTGTGTGTGTGTGTGTGTGTGTGTGTGTGTGTGTGTGTGTGTGTGTGTGTGTGTGTGTGTGTGTGTGTGTGTGTGTGTGTGTGTGTGTGTGTGTGTGTGTGTGTGTGTGTGTGTGTGTGAGTGTGTGGTGTGTGTTTTCGCCCTTGTAAATTAATGTATATTTTTTGTTGTATGTGCTTGTTTGTGTATTCTGCTTCACTGTTTCATTACTGTGATTGTAAAGCGCCTAGAACACCTTGGTGATTAGGCGCTATACAAATTACCTTTATTATTATTATTATTATTTTATTGCATGTCAAAAAAACTCTCCCCCCCCCCCACCCCCTCCTCCCCCCCCCCTCCCCCCCCCCCCCCCCCCCTCCTGCAAAAAAAGAAAAATTCAGACCGCTGAAACTTTTGCCTGAGAAAACATTTTTGTGTATGGCAGGACATCAATGAAAAGTTTTGCATTAAATAAAACAAAAAAACAATGATATCCAAAGAAACAAGATGAGATGAACCGTAACCCACAAAGTCCCTTCAATATGAGGACTGTCTTCACTGTCAAGGGTCTCTACCTTTTGTCTTTGACTTGATTCTGATGTTGAAATATCTCCTTATGAGATATTTTTTTTTGTTTTTACGTGATTCTATATTTAACGTGATATGAGTTTCACTTTTGCTTCAAGACTTGTTGCGAAAATGGTGACAAAACTAGAATTTCACGGTACAATTTCAGTCTTGCTAAAGTTTGTGTGAAATCATAAATAAATAATAATTACGGTATTTATAATGCGCTTATCTTATAATAATTATAACTCTAAGTGCGCACTCACAACTCACGCATGCATGCACACGCTCTAGACGACGCTTCACGTACCACAAATAGTGAAATACATTACGACAGTCAGCTTGGGGTGGGGAGTGTGGTGGTATAGTACTAGAACTGTTGAAAGAGGTGAGTTTTGAGGGTGGACTGGAAGGAGGAGAGAGAGTGTTTCTGACGGAGAGAGAGTGGGAGAGTGTTCCAGGTGGATGGACCGTATACTGAGAAGGAGCGGGGGCCGAAAGTGCTGAGTTTGGTGCGGGGGATGTGGAGGCGGAGAGGGTCGGAGGCGGAGCGGAGGGAGCGGGGAGGAGTGTAGGGGTGAAGTAATAATAATAATAATAATAAGCGCATTAAATAGGCGCTTTATCCCAATTGAAAATCGGCTCAAAGCGCCGCCGTGAACTTAACCCAACAAGCACGCTCACGTGAATTACGCGCATTCCCTCACACACTGTACATAAACACAGAACATTCACGTGGTGCTAAGGGCAAGCTCAAGCGAGCTACTGTAGTTTTTGGAAATTCAAAATCGTTTGTATTTGAAATTTGATTAAGTGGGCTTAAACTGATACCAGAGTGGAGGGGGAGGAAGAGCCGGAGTACCCGGAGAAAGAACCCCCGACGGTCCGCCCGAATTAACGGTGACACTTACTAGAGGAGAAAAATCCGACGCCGGAACCCGTAATCGAACCTCGCACCTTTAGCATTGGTGGCAGGCGCCTTAACCACTGCGCCACGGACCGCCCCAGTAAGTTGGAGAGATAGACATGAGCGCAGTTGTTCAGGGATTTGTAGCAGAGAGACAGAATCTTGTATTCGATGCGTTGGGGGATGGGAAGCCAGTGAAGGAGTTTGAGCAGGGGAGTGATGTGGTCGGATTTTTTCTTTCCGAGGACGAGGCGGGCAGCATTGTTCTAGACGCGCTGGAGAGTGAAAGTGGTGGAGTGAGGGAGGCCGGAAAGGAGAGAGTTGCAGTAATCAGTTTGACTTTTACCTAGCTACATGCTATATACTAAGTACACCTTGATTGGATTGTGTGGTGACGGAGTTGCCTCCTTTACGTCACCGCCACTGTCTGACTTTCTCTATAAGTTAAGGTTTTTAATGTATTAGTTATTTTCTGAAACTTGGCAAAATACTTACTTAAGTGGGTGGCTAAGAGAGCCTCCAGCATATTGTCTCATTGAAGACACAAACAACCTTTTATAGGAAGTCGGATGACCCAACTTACAGTCCATAATTTTTGTCATATTTACTTCAACTTTTGCTTATAGCTAATTTGGAGAAAGACATTGGATGAGTTCATTAGCCAGCTTTGTATCCTTTCAATTTGTTTAGTAAAATCTAATTCTTTGCAGAAAAAAAGTAAAAAGTAAAAATCTGCGACTTTTGGAGAAAATCAGACAGTGACGTTGACGTAAAAAACAGCAACTCAGACACTGACGCAATACTAGGTATGATGTAATTCTCTCTCTCCCTCTGACACATACACATGCAATGCGTGCGCAGAGTGCAGACTTACACTTCATTGGAGTTCATTCGACAAAGCCAAATGTGATTGGTTTCAAGTCAAATGAAAAAAGGTGATGCCACGCTTTTAAAAAGACGCACACTTTTGTGTATGTAGAAGTCAGTCACTATCATCAGTGCCAGGGATCGAAGGTGAGATTACTTACAGTTGACCAGTTCTCTGTGATCTTAGTGGTCTGATTGACATAAAAATATTGCAACTATTTATAACAAATTGTGTAGTGCAGATGTTAAGCCGATCTTGAGTAATTCAAACCACACCATGCCTTACAAGTTACATCTGTGGGTTATTTTTTCATTGGTCATTTGTAGGCTGATGTGTTGAGATGGGCCCATAATATCTGCATTGTGGTCAATAAATGGCACAGGGAAATAAATGGGTGTTTTCGTGCACCGTTATCACTACTTTTCTGTCTGTCATTTCGTGCTCTTATAGTGCAACAATCCCAGGCCTTTCCTGTTGTGATGATCTCCGCCCATAGCTCTAACTCACAGTCAGTAGCAGGGCGTCAATTCTGTTAGCCACGAGTCAGCAGATGCATTGGGCTACATATTCCTGCTTGTAGACTATACTAAACCGCATGATAATCTATGACACTTGCAAACAAGTTTGCTTCCGATGTATTCATAATGTTTTCCCATCTTTCTCGTGATCGTTCAGTGATGAATACAAATTTTCTTAACTGTATAACTTTGCACAAAAACAAAAATATATCCTCATGGGCCCCCCCCCCCCCCCCCCCCCACCCCCCCCCCCCCCCCCCCCCCCCCGGCTGTGGCGGATCAATAAGTTCCATGCCAAGTACAGATGTTGTAGAGTGCCTTTCGGGCAGTAGACTGAGTTTTCTCCCCATCTTTCTGATTATCTCCCATTCATTTTCATTTCAGATCTATTCAGTCTGTACACACACAGCAATGACGTGCTCTCATTTCTTACTGTTATAGTCGGAGGAATCGGGGTGTTGATCTGCCGATATTCTGTCTGGGCATGTGCTGCAAATGTTTTCTCCCCCGTAAATGGTCTTTGCGATGTTTGTTATAAAATGTACCCCAGTTTCCATGCCATGCTCTCTCGAAATGTTCTATAAGGTATTTTTCATTCATCGTACTCTGAAACCCTTTGCCCCACCCCCCACCCCCTCGATCGATGACCATGATAGTTAAGTACTGCGACTAGATCAGTGATAATGAACAGGCTAGCCTGAAGGTTCTCTTCCCACTCTGACCGATGTGGCTGCAGCTGTTATTAGTTATGACAGGCGGTCCGTGGCGCAGTGGTTAAGGCGCCTGCCACCAATGCTAAAGGTGCGAGGTTCGATACCGGCTTTCGGTGTCCGATTTTTCTCTTCTAGTAAGTGTCACCGTTAATTTCGGGCGGACCGTCAGGGGTTCTTTCTCCGGGTACCCCAGTTCTTCCACCCCCTCCACTTTGGTACCGGTTTCAGGCCACTTTATAAAATTTCAAATACAAGCGATCAAAATTTCTGAAAAACTCAGTAGCTGAGCTGACCCTTCGCACCACGTGAATGTCCTGTGTCTGTCTTGTACTATGTTTGTCTTCAGAGTGAATGCGTGTGTCACGTGAGCGTGGGTGTTGGGTGCAGTTCGCGGCGCTTTGAGCCGATTCGCCAAATTGGGAAAACGCGCCTATATAATAACCATTATTATTATTATTATGATACCACGATCGGTATTTGTGCAACCCACAATTCAGAACAGTACGTTAATATAATTATTCCATGAGACATATAGAAACGGATGTTTTTCTATGCGCCACTCCGCTCATCCCCCATGTTTAAAATCGTTGTTTGTGGTAGATTTATTGCTTTACTAAACAGGTATGAAACTCTGTGTGTGTGCGCGCGCGCGTGTGTGTGTGTGTGTGTGTGTGTGTGTGTGTGTGTGTGTGTGTGTGTGTGTGTGTGTGTGTGTGTGAATATAGGCCACAGGCTATAGGAATCATTTCTGATAAAACACCTTTGTCCTTTTCACAGTAACCTTGTGTTTGGCCTTCCAGTTGACTTCCTTCACAGTCCAACAATTCAGCGAGTGCCAGAGGTACGTCGCTGCATTAGGTTTTTGTTTTGAAATCATTTTTTGCTGTACCAAAAGGTATAATAAACAAAATTGTACACTTGCAATTAAAGTACACAAATTTCATTAAAAGCCCGCTAAAACACCCTCCTCATCTACATACAGACACACCTTGTTGACCTGGGCAGACCAATACTTGGGCACGTGTGGGCAGATTTGAAATGTATGTAGCCACGTAACACTGTCAAGAAGAATAATGATTGTGTTCGATCAGCTGCCATAACAGGTGTTTACAACCACACTTTCCCATGAGCCTCTCAGCTTTTTTAAAAAACGGTTTTGTGGTGTGTTGTGTTGTGTGGTGCATATGGTATGTTCATAGACAGATTTTAGATAGCCAGTTAATGTTTGTGTTCCATTGTCCCATTTCGCAGTATCCTTGTGTTTGGACAACCACGTCACATCCCTTACCTTGAATCGCAAATCAGTGTCTGTGGTAAGTGGTTTGCGTAGCTTTAAAGTTATTTAACACTCAGAAATCATCTTTGCAGTGGCAGAAGATGAAGTACTAATATTTGCAGAAATAAAACTATATTTTTACTCTTAAAAGTATGTGTTATTGAGGTGGGTGGGGGCTATCAGGGGATACTGTGCCTCCACACTCCCCCAAGGTGGGGCGGGGGCACACATTCCCCGCCCCCCCCCCCCCCCCCCCCCCCCCCCACCTCCTGCTTACTACATCACTGCAATATCTCCTTTAAAAATATTCTTTGTATGTCTTAAAATAATTCTGCACGAAAGAGCTAACTGTCGAAGTTTGAATGTCGAAAATTGTTTTCTGCTTTGCTGCGTAGGAGAGTTCCTCCGTTACGTAAAAGGCACAGTAGAGAACCTGAGAATCTCCGTTACGTGTGCCTACTCTCATGGATTGTGAAAGGACAGGTAGAAAAGTCTCATCTGAGGCAATGTAACACTGTGAAAGCGTTGTATGAGCAGATTTTAGCGATCAACGCCCATTCTGGAGCAGGTCGCTTTAATTTTAAGAAATGCACATCATTCATTTTCATAAAGCCTTTTTGACTGATGTGCGAAGCAAAAGTGAGTATATGTTCTGGGCCAGTGGTTGTCCGTCCGTTGGCTGTCGTCTGCTCACCGTCGTCCGTGCTCGGAGACTATTCAAGCCACAGGCTTCAAACTTGACCCAAGGATACTTTGTGGTAAGACCTTTCTAAACATACCAGTTTGAGTGACCTCTCACAAAGGTCAAGGAAAACAGGGTACCAGGAAATAGGCAAAAAACAGCTATATTTTGACAAAATTATTTTTTTCTCAAATACTATTCACAACTTTAAACCCATACTTAGTCAAATGATACCTGATGTAAGAACTTTCAATGCATAATAATTTGATTGACCCCTAGGAAAGGTCAAAGGTAAAACGAGCTTAGGAAACTGGTCACAAATACTGAAATAGCCATATTTTCACAAATGGCCATATTTTCACAAAAGATGTTGTTTTCAAATACTATTCACAACTTCAAAGCCAAACTTGGTACACAGATACCTGATGGTAAGACCTATCTATACATACTAATTGGGATGACCCCTCGGAAAGGTCAAGGTCACAAGAGGTCAAAAAATGTGTGTTAGATGCCGATTTTTAAGTCCCTTCTACTTTTAGAAGGGACTTTTTAGGACGGGTCACGGTGGGGCGAATTTAATAGCATGTCTATGATATCAAAGGCGGGCAGGCTAAACCTCCAACAATTGCAGTAACAAGATAAAAATTACATCATGCCTAGTTACGCTAACCTCGCTGCTGAAGGTACATTTGCCGCAAAGTGCCGTATGTGTGTATGTATGTAAACAAGAGAATCTCCAATATTTCTGTATACACAAGCTTGAAACTTGGCGAAATACTTTCTTAAGTGGGTGGCTAAGAGGTAATTGAATGTCTCATTGAAGACCTAAACAACCGTTTATAGGAAGTCGGCTGACCCAGATTACAGTCCGTAATTTTTGTTATATTTACTTGAACTTTTGCATATAGCTAGTGTGGAGAAAGACATTGGATGAGTTCGTTAGCCAGCTTTGTATCCTTTCAACTTCTTTAGTAAAAATTAATTCTTTTCAGAAAAGAATTAAAACACTAAAAAACCTTGACTTCTAGAGAAAGTCAGACAATGGCGGTGATGTAAAAGAGGCAACTCCGTCACCATGCAGACACTGACATTATACTCTAAATATGATGTCATTCTCTCTCAAGCGCGCAGCTCTCTTTCTATCTCTTACACAAACATGCGTGCATCTCCAGCAGGAATAGATCCTAATGTGCCCTCCAGGTGCATGAGGATCTATGCCTCTTGGAGATGTTTGGAGTGTGCGCACATGCACGCCATAACAGACACACACACATGGACGTGCTTTTAGAAGAGCATGCAGGTGACCCGTGTACTTAGTATATCATGTAGCTAGGTAAAGTCAACCTGCTTTCACACAAATTATAGCAAGACTGAAATTGTACGGTGAAGTTCTAGTTTTGTCACCATTTTCTCAAGCCTATGAAGCGAAAGGGAAAACTCATATCACATAAAATATAAAATTATGTAAAAACTAAAACTAACGTCATGACAAACTGCATTTGACAAATCAACAACACGTATGTTCTGCGCCCCTTACAGATCTCACTGACGCATTGGCAGATCTGAAGGACTTTTTCAATAGGAGATAATTCAACATCAGAATCAGGTCAAAGACAAAAGGTAGAGACCATTGACAGCAAGTACAGCTCTCATTTGCGAAGGGACTTTGTGGGTTATGGTTCATCCCATCTTGTTTGAATATACTGGACAAGCAGACTGCGGGTAGTGGGTACATATCTCTCTTGGTACTAATGGACTTACATGTCATGATATTGCCAATCTCTGCTCGATCTGCAAAACAGAAAAAGCAAACTGAATCATAATGTCACAAGTCTTGCATCAAGCTGTTATTTGGTCTGTGATTTCAGACCTTATGAATGCAAGCCATTAGGTCCAAAATCACAGACTAGCACACGAATTCAAATGTCCCAAGGGAACAGACTGATCATGCACACATAATAAGAAACATTTCAAATGAGTACAGATAATACTAGTGGCAAACACAAACCCATGGGTATGCATGCATGTGCGCACACACACACACACACACACACACACACACACACACACACACACACACACACACACACATACACACAAAAACAAAAAAAAACAACACAAAAAACAAAAAATCATACACACGCAGAGTCAAATGCTCACATGCGCAAACACACACGCACAGATACCAAGAAATTCACTGACACGGTTCAGCAACTTTGTTACATTAACCCATATCATACTGCGGCTAAAAGCTTCAAATTTGTGCACTGCCACACGCAAGCTACAATATAGTACTTATGGATGAGGATATAGACCAATGGCTTTAGTAAATAATAATGGCTACTTATGTAGATAGCGCTTATCCTAAAATAAGCTCTAAGCGCTTTAAAGTTCTATTCTGGCACTACCCCTGAACTATTTTAGTCCAAATTATTTCACACACTGGTGTATTCCGAATGATAAGGGTTAAACCAAACAGTGTGGGATACATCTACTGACCAAACTGCCAAGGAGTCGGTGAAATGACTGTTTAACATTGCCAATGAAAGGACATGCCAAACAAGATGCTTGAAACTATAGATGATTGCATACAATTATGTAAACCAATAACAACAATCTGATTCAGCTTTAACCCTTCCAGCCCCAACGCTCTACAGCAGGAGATGGGTCGACCATGATAATTCAAGGGTAGTGGCAGATTAGCTTGGCGCCTGAAGGCGCCAAGCTAATCTGCCACTACCCTTGAATTATCATGGTCAAGCCACCTCCTGCAACTGGTACATAGTCATCAAGTAACACTTCCATAATCTGGGAAATGCTCCTGTGGGGCTGAAAGGGTTAACCCCACGCAGACCCTGGTGCTGTAAACAGTGTCGGTGGTTGCAAGCACGTGGGGGTTAACCCATCTAGCCTCGACGCACTAAAGCAGGAGATGGATCAACAATAATTCAAGTGTAGTGCCAGATTAGCTTGGCGCCTGATGGCACCAAGCTAATCTGCCCCTACCCTTGAATTATCATGGTCGATCCATCTTCTGGAACTGGTGCATAAGTGTTCAGCGACACTTGTACAATCTGGGAAAATTTTAATGCGTGCTTGGGGTTAAATGGAACGATACAAGTGGAAATGTAAAGTGCACGGAGATTCTAGGGCAGAGAATGAAATCAAAGCATGTTAGGAATGAGTAAGCCGCATCAAATATGAAGACATGACCATGACATTAAAGTCCTACCGTTTCCCAGAAACACAGGAATTTTCCTCAATGCTATTCTCTATACACAGATCTGTGGAGATTAAACAACTGTTGGCCGGATGAGGAGTTGGGAGTGCTCAGGGCGCAAAGGCCATCGGGCTGACGTCGGCCGCTGTTGGCCCGCGCACAGTCGTGCGTGGGCCAACAGCGGCCAACGTCGGCCCGATCGCCTTTTGCGCATTGGGTGGGGTTTGGGGATGAGAGCAAATCACTGACAAATGCAAAACATTCTATACGCTCCAAAACAGCTTGTAATCTTGAATGGTGTTCTGCCTAGGCAGTACACAATCACTGCAGCACAGACCACCAAGGAAAAACACCATCCTGACATCCATCCATATTATTGCCCCCCAACATTTGGTAAGTTTTCGCTCGGTAGAACCACGCATGGATATCACTGCATGTTTGTCTGTACAATAGAAGACATTGCAAAATACAATTTAAAATGTCTTTTTTTTATAACCCTTTCCGCGTCTGCAGCAGTTTTTGTTGCAATGATTCCGGTGGGAATCACCGCGACAAAAACTGCTACAGACACAGAAAGGGTTAAATTTTGAAATAGTCCAACAAAAATGTACATTATTGCAAAATAATCTGAAACATGTTTAAAACTGCTAATGTTTCAATGTAATTTGAAATGCCCCATACACAAACATACATGAAGATATGCTTATCACAAATTTAACGGCTTTGCACTGTTGTCCAGAGAAGAAGCAACGACAACAACCACCCAGCGCCATGACAATGCTGGTGAATGTTCTGCTTGGTGTACTTCTCCTGTCTGGAACAGACAGCGTTTCCATTCAGAAAAGAGCCGACGACCCCACACCACTTGAATCTGTAGTGATGCAGCAGGCCGAGAGAATCGACAACTTAGAAGCGCAGTTTAAAGCTGCTACAACTAAACTGGGTAGGCCATGCGAGTATTCACACCTACACAAACACATCTACATGATGGGGAAAAAACTGAAACGATCGGTAGACTAAAAACCCTGTAATTTTGCAGCAGTGTCAAAACAATGTTATTATAGTACAGGGCTTACTGGACGTTTTCAAATGCTTTGCTCGTTTTCACACAATCCTGGCATTAATCAGGTGGGTTTTTTTAAACTCTTTTGGTCCCACAGGTGCTTTTCCCAAATTTTGAAAGAGTTACTGAATGACTATGTGCCAGTTGCAAGAGGTGGATTGACCATGATAATTCAAGGGTTGTGCCAGATTAGCTTGGCGCCTGAAGGCGCCAAGCTAATCTGTCACTACCCTTGAATTATCATGGTCAATCAATCTCCTGTTGTAGGGACTCGGGGCTAAATTAAGCTAATTAACTTATTCTGTGCAAGTAAACTGGATCAAACTATCAACAGAAATGAGATTCCAACTTAACCCCTTCACTGCCAGTGGACGCAGATTTCATTTTTGTATAATCATTGTCAATTCAATGTCAAACAAGACCACAAGGAACACACAGTATACAAAGTGGTTTCAGCAAGAAACATACATCCTCAAGAGTCCTCGCAGTTGCAGGGGCTCATGAGGATCTATACCTCTTGCAGTTGGGTGGTGTTCAAGTTTTCTCAGCAGAGTAGGGGTTAAATTAGTTGATACTAAGCACTCCCAATTTGTTATTGGATTTGATCTACGCATCTAATGGGTTTTGTCTAAAAGATAACCCATGTGTTGTGTGTTCATAAATAAGTGTGTCAGTCTGTGATTTCGGACCTTACTAGCCGAAAACTGTAACTGTGCGGTTCAGATTCACAGGCAAACACACAAGTGACATTTTCTGCTGACATCATATTCATAAATAATTCATAAATAATCACGTATACCAGCAACACTGATTCAAGAAATGTTCAAACTTTGCCCACTATTTTTCTTGCAACCACGTAAGGACGATTCACAGTACCTGTGGCTGAATGTACATCGGGGTTACAAATGTCTATCTGCATATTTTCCAGAGATACAAAGTCGTAAAGTGGCCTTCTTTGCGCAGTTCTCTGTCGACCACCCCACAGCCCCTGCCTCCGGCCCATACAAGTTCGACACCGTCATCCTAAATGACGGAAACGGCTATGACCCTACCTTGGGAATCTTCACTGCCCCATATGCAGGAGTGTACGCAATCTCCGCTCAGTTCTTCTCCTACGGTGGCCTCAACGAGCGACCCCTACTGGACATCAAGGTCAATGGAAACGTGCAGGCTCGCATGGCCTTTGATGCGGTGGGGTCTGGGCAAAATCACGGAGAAGACAGCGATTCGACCACGCTGAACGTGAAACTGAACGCAGGGGACAGGGTGTGGGTGGAGTCAGCAGAGAGCAAGGTGTTCACATACTGGGGCAACTTCCACACCTTCTTCTCCGGCGCCCTGCTGTATTCCACTCAGTGAGGGGACATCAGCCATAATCATTTCACCGCCGGTGTTGAGTTTTAAACAGATATGTGCTGCTTCTATTTTCTTTAACCCTTTTATCCCTGGATCCCTACAGCAGGAGATGGCCTGAAGGCGCCAAGCTAATCTGGCACTACCCTTGAATTATCATGGTCAAGCCATCTCCTGCATATGGTTCATAGTTTGGCAACACCTCCAAAATTTGAGGAATGGGACCTTGGGGCCAAAAGGGTTAATTCAATGCCAAAGAGCCCCAGCTGTCCCAGGATGATTGATTCAAAGTGATTTCAGCAAGAGCCATAGATCCACATGAGCCCCCGCAACTGCGGGGGTTCCTGAGGATCCATGTCTCTTTCGGTTGGATAATGTTTACTCTTTCTCAGAAGTCGAAGAGTTAACATTTCCTGAAGTACTCAGAAAACTCGGCATTCCTGGACTCTTCTATTTAGGTTAACCACTTAACCCATTCAGGCATGACACTACCACAGAAGCAGGCTCGACCATGACAGTTGAATGATGATTCCAGAATAGCTTGGCTCTCAGGAGCATCAAGATACTAGGCATCCATGAAGTATCACGGTTGATCCTTGTTGCAATAATAATAACAGTTTTAAAAAATATCCTTTAAAATTGTCAGTATGCATGCGCTCAAAAATGTGCATGTTTCAAAGTGTGTAAATATACCTAAAGAAAAAGTGTAACTTTTTGTTGTTGGTTTTCTGTAGTAGGCCTCTGGTCTTCCTGGCCCCTCCCCCCTCCCTCCCTCCCTCCCCCCCCCCCCACCCACCCCCAAGTGCAAGTGTGCAAGTCTGTGAATTTGAACCTTACAGCTCTAAGCTGTGTGTGCATTGTGAGTGTGTGTGTATGTGTGTTCGTGTACATGGGAGTGTGCGTGTGTGTGAATGCATGGATAAGTGCTTATCACAGAGGTAGAAAGAAAGGAGCTCAGTGGATAAAGAGCTCACTTGATAAATTAGAATTGAAATCCCACATGCCAATACATTAGACTCACAGCATGTAGAGTCCCACAAAGCCAGTGGATCTATGCTGTCACTGGAAACAACTTGATTATGTATGAGGCCCATGTACGAGACACAAACCCTGGCTAGCACTATACATTCACTGCAAAACGAAACCTCTACCCAATGCACAAAAGGATGTCGGGTCGACGTTGGCCCGCGCACTCGGCTGACATTGACCCGATGGCCTTTGCACACTGGGTAACAGGTGAGTCACAGCAACGACTGTTACTCTAGACGGTAAGCAGCCTGCTGGGAAAAAAAAGACAATCACAGTAAGTGCATTTTTGTGACAGGTCAGACTTTTGTTGTTTTACAAAAGGCAGCAAGTCCATTTTTGTGAAAAGTTAGATTTCTTTGTTTCACAAAAATGGACTTACTGCCTTTTGCACTGACAGGGCAGCAGTGCTGTCTCAACGGCATGCAAAGAACTGTGTGCTGGTCTCTGATTTTTGAAGGTATGGTACCAGCTTGGAAGCTACAAAATCACAGACCAGAACACAAATGGCTAGGCTACTGGCTGTCAGCGGTTATTGGTTATTGTCACGATGATGCCTGCAGTAATCATCGCCACAAAAACCGCTGTCAACAGCCATAATGAGGAATGTACTGTACATTCTATAACAGCACAATTTTCTCACACCCTTTGGCTGTTGGGAGCACTTTTTGTCGAGTTGATTCCTGCAGGAATCACCTCGAAGAAAAGTACTACTGACAGCCAAAAGGTTAAGTTTCTATTTCTTGCATGTACATCAATGTTATTGTCACCTTTCTTTCTTCTAGAAGCCTCAGTGAATGTCGCCAATAATAAACAAAAGCTAAATTTAAATCACACATAGAAACACTCTCTTCATGTGCAGATTTTCAAAAGATGATCTATACAACACTCCTGTTTCTGGCACTGTCCATCCCCTGTGATGCCAGCATGAGCCCCATCCAAAAGCGGTCTGATGACGCACAACCCCTGGAGGACGTGGTCATGAGACTAACATCCGACCTAAACACACTGAAAGCACAAAGCACTGCGGATGTCAACCGACTCCAAGAGCAAATCACCACACTACAAAACAAGCTGGGTAAGTTCTCTACGGGTGCCAAGCTGCTGTGGCGCCAACTTTAAGCCATTTAGCCCCAACACCCTGCAGCAGGAGACGGATTGACCATGGTAATTCAAGGGTAGTGCCAGATTAGCTTGGTGCCTTCAGGCCGAGCTAATCTGGCACAACCCTTGAATTATCAGGGTCAATTTATCTCCTGCAACTGGTACAGAGCCGTTAGGTGACACCTCCAAAATTTGGGAATGCCGCTGTGGGGTTAAGCCATATCATTCGGAATACACCAGTGTGTGAAATAAGTTTAACTAAAATAGTTCAAGGGTAGTGCCATAATAGCTTGGCGCTTCTAGGCGCCAAGCTTATCTGGCACCACCCTTGAACTAAAGCCCTTGGTCTATGTCCTTATCTGTAAGTACTATAATGCAGCTTGCATTAGTGTACAGATTTGAAGCTTTTAGCCTCAGTATGATATGGATTAAATGGGTTAAACTATCATGGTTAATCCACATCTTTTTGCAAGGTGTCAGGGCTAAAGGAGATAATTTTCAAATGCTGCACACAATTAACCTTAGTTTCCATACTACAATTACAGGAACCATACCAAACTGAACTTCTATTTCGCCACATGCTTCCCAATGTTTCAGAAATCAAGAATCGCCCCGTGGCTTTCCTGGCAAAGTTTTCCAGCGGATGGGTCACGGAGCCAGCTTCAGGACCCTACATTTTTGACAGCGTTCTCCTGAATGACGGACACGGATTTGACCCTGTCCTGGGCATCTTTACAGCACCCTACGCTGGTGTCTACATCATCTCTGCCCAGTTCTACTCACATGGCGACCTGCCTAACCGACCCATGATGGATATCGTCATCAATGGACAACCTTTTGTAAGATGCACCTTTGACTCGCAAGTCATCACACCGGGTGGACCATACGAGGAAGACAGTCGAGCGACGTCGATCACGGTGAAGCTGAATGCAGGTGATAGGGTGTGGACGTCCACCCCACTAGGTCACCAGCTGGCGTTCTTCGGCACCATCCACAGCTACTTTTCTGGAGCCCTGCTGTATTCCACATAGCGTCACTGACAGATCCACAGCTTTAGTTTCTGAGGCCACATAATGTCACTGATGGATACTGAAGCTTGAGACTTGGGTAGTATTAGAAGGCTTGCTCAAAGTAAGTCCTTTGACTGTGACTACAGATCGCATGACAAATCTGAGGTTACGGCAGCAAATGGTTCATTACATTCAAAACCAGATCTCTTGTGCTGGTATCAATTCAAAATCACATCAACATAGTTTGAACGATATACATGTACATGCATTCTTGTCAATAAATGACTAGTTTGTTAATATCCGCCCAAAAAACAATTAAAAGTTGAGCATTTTCACACTGTAGCTGGAAACTATTTCTTCATGTGTGTGTGTGTGTGTGTGTGTGTGTGTGTGTGTGTGTGTGTGTGCGTGTGTGTGTTGTAGGCTTATTGTCTGCTGCAGATTGGAAGATTTTAGGGTTGTGCCAGAATAGCTAGGCGCCTGAGGTGCCAAGCTATTCTGGCACCACCCTTGAACTAAAATGCTTGATCTGTCTCCTAATCTGTAATGTAGCCTTCATAGGACAAAAAGCAAAATGTTAACAAATCAGCCTCAGGATGTAATGGGTTAACCGCTTGACTGCCAAGAAACACTGATCACCACCCAGCTGCAAAAGGTATAGATCCTCATGAGCCCCCACAACTGCCGGTCTCACTGAGGATTACAGCTCCTGCTGAAACCACCTTGTACCCATGTGCCTTGGACGGCAGTGGCTCTTTTGAGTTTGAAATGACCATAATTTCAAAAACTCAATCTGCCTCCACTGGCAGTGAAGGTGAAAAGACCTTTCAGCTTTGAGTCCCTAGGTGCAAACTCACAAACAAGGACGCAAACCTCATGAAAACTAAGCCATCAAAATGCAAACATTCACTCAACTCATTCTACCCCAGACACACGACAGCAAGACGTGGATCGACCGTGATAGTTCAAGGGTGATGCCAGAATAGCTTGGCGCCGAGAGGCGCCATGCTAATCTGGCATCACCCTTGAACTATCATGGTCGATCTGCGTCCTGTACTGGAATGCAGTCTTCAGAGGACAACGGCAAAGTTGGGGGATTTCGGTCTTGGGGTACAATGAGTTGAGTCCATTTGCGGAACCTCAAAAACATTGAAAGTTTTGTGGGTAAATGTTTTTTGCAGACAGCTTCAACTGACAGCTAACCATACATACTGAAACATTCCTGTCAGTCAATGCTGATAACACAGATCTACAGACCAACACCATTCTTTGTTTTACTGACAAGTTTTCCTATGAACCACTTTATCCACTTAAAAGTTCTTCACAATCCCACAACAAATGTGTGTTTAAAGAATGTCGGTAGAATCCAATCGGTCACAACACTAAGCGTATGCGTGTTTGTAATTTTGGTCTTTACGGGTCACTTGCATTATGGTCCTAAATCACAGACTAGCACTAGTATGGTTGCGGCTCAAACTGTCAACTGAACAGTATAAAAGCTAGCAACCAAACCAGGTGTGAACGCATTTTGTTGGACACAGCACCGGCTGACTGAAAGGTATGATAGCTGACTTAGGCAGTCTTTCCATAAAATAATTCACAACTGTACAAATAATTCAAAACTTACTACATAATTTTAACTCTAAGGATCTCATTAGAGCGTTCTGTGAAGGTGATCCTGCAGGAATCAAATTGCCAAAAGATCTACCGACAGCCAAATGGTTAATTAGCAATGGTGTTTCATGAGTGAAGCAAATTAGTGACTGTGAGTAAATAATTTAACCCATTTAATCGCACCATTTCCCAAAGTTTGGAGGTGTCATCTAACGACTATGTACCAGTTACACATGAAGGATCGACCATGATAATTCAAGGGTAGTGCCAGATTAGCTTGGCGCCTGAAGGCGCCAAGCTAATCTGGCACTACCCTTGAATTATCATGGTCGATCCATCTCCTGCTGTAGTGCTTTGGGGCTCAATGTCCAGTGCTGAGAATATTTGAACATGACCCAACTGCAAGAGGTATAGATCCTCATGAGCCCCCTCAGTTGCGGGGGCTCATGAGGATCTAGGCCTCTTGCAGACACCCCTTTGAATCCAGGTTCCCGGGACAGCTAGGGCATTTTGCGGTTGAATAAACGAAGATTGCAGAAACACAATCTGTGTCAGCTGGCACTTAACGGGTTAACTCTTACCAGTTCGCTCTATTTGAGGCCAGTGAACAAAATGACTTTTACCCTCACACATGACCAAGCAAACATGCTGCTGAAAGCTCTTCTAGTGGTCAAAAGTTGGCTTATTATACATCATATTAAAGTGCATTGAGTCAGCTTTCAGTCAGGATAAGTAAAAAGTCTGTACTTAACGTAGTTTAGAAGTTGTTGTTTATTTAGCGACGAAGAAAAAATGGTGTCCGGTTTCCAAAAACAGTTTTCACGAAAGTCACTAAGAAGAAAATTTTTTTGTTTCTTGCCCCTTTGTTTAAAATGTGAATCCAGTGTGTGGACAAATCATTTCTACACATTTTTGTGAAGTTTCAAGAAAATGTGTTTGAATTTCTAAGAGTTACGCAACATAATCTACACCGGTCAAGGGCAGGAAAAAGTGGGCGTGTCAACACCTGGCATGACTGAGACAACAAACATGTGCTTCTCTGAAAATCTCTGACTTGCTGAAAATATCACTGAGGCAATACACAGCAAGTAATAAAACTTGTTTATGTACTTCATAAAGTTTCACGATTCTGAACCAGACAATAGGTAAACAAAGACTCACATGGATAGCACATGGTCAAACCAAAATAGAAAGTGTCACAATGACCTGCGATGGTTTTCTTTCGTTTTTTCCACATCGCTGGTGCTGGAATCATGTTCAGTGGCCTGGTTGCTGGAAGATTCCCCTTCAGTGAGATACTCTTCACTTTCGGACTCAGATGAACTCATTTTGACGGAATATTCTCAGAGAGAAATCGCAAGCAGTGAAAATAACGCAGTAGGGAAAGCAAGATGGTGGACGTAGTGACTCGATCGATAACAAAGGTCACGAACAAACTCAAAATTAATATTTTTTTTCATTCTATCATATGAAAGTGACTTTCTAATGTCAATAAGTTATTACAATAATACTGAGAGTAAAAATTAATTGGTTTTAATTCAGTAAACACGATGGAATTTTCCATGGGCGTGGCTTCGTATGTATACATACGATGGCCAAGGGAGCAAACTGGTAAGAGTTAAACATCCTCCCTTTAGAGGCAGTGCACCCATCACCGGCGTAGCACCATGAAAAGCTCCCTGCTCGTAACCTGCATGCTGGTGTCTCTGGCATCCTACCTGCCACGACTTGCGGAGACGCGCCTCCAGAAACGGTCCGACGACCCCACAGCCACCCAGCTGGAAGCAGTGGTGATAAAGCTGTCGGCTGATCTGGCACAACTGCAGGCCAAGCATGAAGCTGATATCAACCAACTCAAGGCGCAGCATTCCGCCGAGATGACGCATCTTGAAACAAGGCTTCGTAAGCTGATGATGTAAGCTGATGATGTTCGTGATTTAGATTCAGATTCCTTTCAAACGTAGTCTCTGCAAAGGGTCATTCGTCTCTTGGTTTCCGATCGTTTCCCCGCACTGGATCGAGAGGAGGTGGCATGGGTTTTGTCATCAGGTCAGCTCTTTCTTGCAACGTTTCTTTAAAACCACTTGAATTTACATCGATGGAGGCTGTTGAGCTTAAACTTTCAGCAAGCCTTACCTCCATTTCCCTTGTGTGTCTCTACCGGCCGCCGCCGAGTAGGCGCAATAAACTGACCGATTCCATTTTTCTTCGGGAATTTCCAGAGCTGTTGTCCCGATACGTGAACCTGTGTTGCGATTTCTCCATCCTAGGCGACTTTAACTTCCATTTTGATGACAATACTGACTGCCAGGTGAGCCGTCTGAAAACTATGCTGAGCGATCACAATCTGGCACAGCTTGTTGGCGTCCCTACACATAAACGCGGCCACACACTCGACTGGGCGGTGGTCCGTAGTGAGGGCAGCATGTTATCGCTTAAAGCTGTGCAGGACTATCCAGGTCTTTCCGACCACAGTGTCGTAGCTTGCACTATTGCAGTTACCAGACCACGACTCGTGACGTCACAAAACATTCGCAATATTTTGTCCGCTGATTTTTAGGCCGATGTAAAGGAGATGGCAGCAGCTACAGATGTGTGTCAATCACCTTCATTGGAGCCTGAGCAGCTCATGGACGCCTATAACAACGGGCTTCGACAGGTGCTCGACCGACACGCCCCGACTGTCAGCAGGCTGTTGAGGGACCGACCATCCGCCCCGTGGTTATCCGATGACCTCACACAAGTTCGCCGCCGATGGAGACACGCGGAGCGTCATTGGAGACGGACTGGTCTGACTGTCCACAGACAGATCTACGTGAAAGTGAGGTCCGAAGTTACAGCGGTCATACAGTCTGCCAGGAGACAGTTCTACCAGGACAGGATCGACTCCAGCTCGTCGTCCAAGCAACTTTTCTCAGTCTTCTTCAGGGAGTTGCAGGGAAAGCCCCGTACCACGCCCCTTCCGACGAATGTGCCAAGCCATGTCCTTCCACAACGTTTCTGCGACTTTTTCTCGGATAAGATTAAGCACATCCGCTCAGAACTAGACTCATGTTCATGTGATCCCCCTACTTTTGGTGTGTATAATGGCCCTTCACTGTCTCGTTTCGAGCCAGTGACTGAGCAGGAGATCCATGAACTCATTATGAAATCACCAACAAAGAGCTGTGTGCTTGATCCCTTGCCCACATCCCTCATAAAACAGTGTATTGATGATCTCCTCCCACTGATTACCACCATAGTTAATGCCTCTCTCTCTCTACAGGTGCTGTGCCTACTCAGTTTAGACATGCCGTTGTGACACCACTCTTGAAAAAGCCTGGACTGGACCCAAACGACTTGAAGCATTTTAGACCTGTCTCTAACCTTGCGTTTATTTCAAAGATTTTGGAGAAGGTTGTTTTGAAACAGCTACAAAGCCATTTGTCTGGAAACGGTCTTTTAGAAATGCACCAGTCGGCATACAGAAAGGATCACAGCACGGAGACTGCTGTGCTGAGCGTCCTGGATGGTCTGCTAGTGAAGGCAGACGAGAGACTTGTCTCTCTCATTGCTCTGTTGGACCTCAGCGCAGCATTCAACACGCTCGATCATTCTGTTTTATTGAAGAGGTTAGAGGTGACCTTTGGCATCCGTGGTACCGCCTGGCCTGGTTCACTACATACGTTAGGGATCGTTCTCAGGCTGTTATTGTTAATGGCCAGCTATCTGCTTCTAGTCTTTTGTTCTGTGGAGTCCCTCAGGGCTCCGTATTAGGGCCTGTTTTGTTCACTCTATATTCACAACCTCTATCTGATGTAATTGCCGCCCATGAGTGTGATTTTCACAAGTATGCTGACGATACTGAATTGTCAAGAAGTAGCGCGCCTAGCCATTTCAGCTCCGCTAAGATGAGCGTACAGTGTTGTATAAACGACGTCTTGTCCTGGATGACTAGCAACAAACTTAAGCTTAACACTGACAAAACTGAAGTCATGCCTGCCAGCTCTCAGTCTCGCCTTAGTCTGATTGACGGCGAGTTCGCAAACATTGGTGGCTGCAGCGTTCCCTTCCAGAAATGTGTCAAATATCTGGGTGTGAAGATTGACTCGACGCTCTCCATGCATGATCATATCAGTAGCGTCTGCCGAGCTGGTTTCCTTGAGCTGCGCAGAATTTCTTCTCTCAGACCGTATCTCACAGAAAGTATGGCGTCAAGACTTGTAAATGCATTCATTACTTCCAGGCTCGATTATTGCAATTCTGTACTGGCAGGTTTACCGGCAGATCAGATTTCACGCTTGCAGATGATTCAAAACAGTGCGGCGCGTCTCATCTTGAAGAAAAGAAAGAGAGACCACGTTACGCCTCTACTGAAGCAGCTGCACTGGCTGCCCGTCAAATTCCGTTGCCAGTGCAAAATTGCAATTTTCGCCTATCGGCATTGTGACGGATCTCTCCCGCCGTACCTCTCTGCCAAGCTGTCTGCATATCAGCCATCACGCACCCTCCGTTCCTCCAGTGAAAAGCTGTTAAAAATCCCGAAGCTCAACATGAAAACTGTCGGGGAGCGTTCTTTCACCTTTTTCGCCCCAAGTGTGTAAAACTCGCTGCCAACGGAAATGCGGAATATGCCCACATTGTCACAGTTCAAGGCTCACTTAAAGACTTTTCTTTTTTGTCGGGCATTTAACACTTAGCTCATATTTAGCTAACTGTTGACTGACTGCCACCTATTCTGATCCCAGAGGAAGTGAATGTAAGGTGTGGGGAAGGGATGGGGTGGTTTAAAGTAGTGTATAATTGTGCGTGTGTGTCTGAGAGAGAAAGGGTGTGCTGTTGTGCATGCGCAGTGAGTCCAGTGTTTTCCTGGAGAACGGCACTATACAAGAACTATGTATTATTATTACTATTATTAGTATGTACATGTAAAAGTGACCATGTGTACTGGTCTGTGACTCTGGATCTTAACCCATATCATACTGAGGCTAAAAGCTTCAAATTTGTACACTGCCATATGACAGGTTTTCTGGTATTTTGCAAAAACTACACTTCAATTTCCTGACGAAGAATGCATGCATCACATGAACAGTTGTGTGTGTTTGTCGGGAATATGTGATGTATTGTGACTTGAACTAACAAATAAATCAATAAAGAAAGAATTGTGTTAATTTTATAATTTTAAATCGTGTTTTTACAATCCCGCTCGGAAAGAATGGAGACCGACAGACTCTCCTGCAGCTTAAGCGTGTGATTAATTTTACCACGGCATACTCCTGAACGCTCATGTTTCTGTTTCAGTTCAATTCATTTCAACGTCAACCTCCTCGACAAAGGTTTTGCGGGCTTCAGCACACTGTTATAACACGATTGTTAACCTACTAGACCTATTTTCAGCACCCACGTGTTCGAAACGTGTGTCAGTGTGATGAAGCTCTATGCTCGTGCATAGTGCTCACACATTAGGTTAAATACGGTACGGTTTCTGTTAACGGTTTGTTTTGTGCCGATAGTCCATGAGGCCATGGCTCACGTGAAATCTTTAAGGAACGGTTAACACGGAGTTTTAGTGAGTTCTGTTATAGTGAGTTCTAGGCAAAAGTTTAGTCTGTCAGAGCAGAAATACGTTAATACGGGCTTTCTTGTCAGAGTGATCGGATGTGTTTGAGATACCTAGCCTGTGTTCCGAGCCTCTGAGACCTAGGATTCAGAGTGCTTGTAAAGAGTGGAACGACGGACGCCGAGACGTCAGTCACAGGTGGGACCTAACGTGAGGTCATCCCTCCAGCTCTTCACTCAGAGTGAGTCTGATCGGGACCAAGATACCCGGATCACAGCGAGAACTGTGCTACAGTACGAGTACAAGGACGTCCGTGTTAAAGACACAGGACGACAGGAAAGAGCATACAACGGACTTGCACGCCTAGACGTGAGAAGGACCAACGTAACCAGGCAATAACATCAAACAGGTTGGAGACTGAGAACTAACACCTAGCCTGGCGAGATATTGTGAATTGTGTGTGTGTGATGTTCGGATGTTAGTAGAGAAGTGTATATAGTTTGATAATCTTTTTGAACCTTTTAGTGTATAAAAGTTACTTTAGAAAGGGAGCCCGTGTGTTGAGTTTTACCGCATAAATGTGCCCGTCTGAGTCAGTGGGGGTGTATGCGTCTGTTGCGTGAGAGTCTGTACGTGCGACTGTGGGCAAGTCTGCGTGCGTTACAGTCAGTCTTCAAAGCGATCGATCGAGATCGCCTGTAAACAAAAGGACTGAGAGTTTCTAGCTTTCCAGTTGTTGTTTTCAGGTATTATTTAATTGTAAAACTAAAAGATTCAAGTAGAATTATTGCCTTAAACCCCGTTTTGGTTTCCTTTTTGATTAGTATTGCTCACTCACCTCGGCATCAGACTACAAATTCTACGAGCGACATCTAGTTTTGACGAACGTTTTTCGGTCGTGTTTTCCGGATATGACGTCATTGCCGATGTTTTAAGAGAGCGCGTCCCATGTGTAAACAGCGTTGTCGAGTGATTTGCGAAAGGTTTGCAAATCTTTTAGGTATTTTGGAGTTTTTTAGTGTCAGTCTCTATCGAGCGAATGCTTCTGTTTTTCTCCAAAACCGTAGGCGCCCTCTTCCCATTATGATAGGTTTATATTATTTATAAACGTTTCTCACTGTGATACTTCACGATCGCGAGCTCTTTGTCGTTCGTGAGCGTATATAAAACTGCCGACAAGGTTTGAAGACGAAATATCACTTCAAAATTATGAAAATTGACCAAAAGGTGAGTTATTGTCGCTCAGCGAATGTAGACTGACGGAAGTGGACCGATCGCCAGTAAAGTGGGACATGCCAAAACAAATACCAGAAAACCTGCCATATGCAAGCTACATTATAGTACTTACAGATAAGGATATAGACCAATGACTTTAGTTCAAGGGTGCTGCCAGGATAGCTTGGATCCTAGAGGCGCCAAGCTATTCTGGCACTACCCTTAAACTATTTTAGTCAACTGTATTTCACACACTGGTGTATCCCGAATGATAAGGGTTAAGGTTCTATCCCATAGGTTCAAAGCCATAGACAGAAATATTCAGCAATTCTTGTCTATGTGGATTGTATGGTGATCCATAAAAATTGATTCATGTTAACCCTTTGGCTGTCAGTAGTGCTGTTTGTCAACAATTCCTGCAGGAATCATTGTGACAAAAAGTGATACCTGACAGCCAAAGGGTTAACTTAAAATACTGCCTGTAGCATTTGACATGGGCATGAATTTGAATTTTTTTCTTTAAAGTTGATAAAGAATTATTTTTCGCTCATCATGACTAATTTAATTTCCCTGGTGCCAGACCAATCTGGCACTCTCCTTCAGTTAAGACACATCACTCTGATCTCTACAGTACCAGTAGATGCCGTTTTTGAGAGACCAACTCTTTAGCTGTCTGTAGCGTGTTTGGTCGAGGTGATTCCTGCAGGAATCACCTCGACCAAACACACTACCGCCTCGATGCATGCAGCCCGCTGATGCATGCAGCCACTGGTACAATAAGCGATACTGGTGGATGCACACACAATGGGACAACTGCCTTTATCCATCTTCCAGCTAAACAGGAGCATCACGTGGCTTTCCACACTCAGTTCTCCGCCAGCAGTTACAAAAGCCCAGCGTCTGGCGCGTTCCTTTTCAACAATGCCATCTACAACGATGGCAATGGTTACGACACCCGCGACGGCACCTTCACAGCTCCTATCGCCGGTGTCTACATTTTCAACATGCAGCTCTACACAGACGGCACACAGCAGCATCGACCCATGTTTGTCCTCGCCAAAAATGGCGGTAACATCATGACGGTGAGTGAGCTTTGATCAAGAAAGTTCTGCAGCTGGGTTTGAGCAAGACAGCCGCGCGGCATCAACCGTCGTGAGGATGAATGTCGGAGACAAGGTGTGGGTGGAATCAATCGGAAGTCGCAGCTACAGCCTATCGGGCATAATCCACTCTTACTTCTCTGGAGCACTGTTGTACACAGTCTAGCATTAAAATGATGTACAGGAAATGCCGCTGTGACCATACAGAGTAAGAACGCAAGAAAATAACCAACAAGAAAAAAAAAAGCAACAGAAAAAAGGAAAAGAAAGACGCATGGTAAAACCACAATAAACGCCGTCGTCCAAAAAATGAGAGATATATACAAGACTAATAGTTGATAACAACGAGTAAGAGGCATAGATTCTCATGTGCCCCTGCTGTCGCAGAGACACATGCAAATCCAAAAGTAAAAAGTTTTGCCCTTTTTTTCTGTAGCATGATTCTTTCTCAGGTGGTTAAAGCCATAGAAAATAAGGATTAAACACATGCACACACACACTTGCACACTCACATACAGTGTACCTGTAGACGTGAGTGTTTGCGCATGATTGACACCTGCACGCAAACACCCACACCCACAGGCGCTCTCACACTAACAAATTTAGCTCATCGAAGGCACTTTGCATCAATAGCTGTGGACGTGTCATACACTTTCGCAGCTATTGGTGCAGGGCACCTTGAATGAGTTGGTGCATGTACATGTAGTAACTGTTTCAGTACTGAGCGGCCATGTTCCAAGTCAGCGTGATAAATAAAATGTTTTTACGAATTCAAATATTAGTGTTCTGTGCAGTGATTTGTGTATGTGTGCGTGTGTGCTTGTGCATTTAAAAGCACTTCTCTTACGCAAAACTAAGGTGAATCGACTACACGACACTCCTTTTATCTCTTGCAAAAAACAAAACAAAAGCAATGGTGGGGATTAGAACTAAACTGTGCCAGTAACTATGGTTAGAGCTGGTCTTTTCTAGACAAAAACCTTGAATTCAAGTGGGCACACAATCAATCCTACCATCAATCACTGATAAGAACATTTCATGCAGAAAAACACCTTCACCATTATACAGACCGGCCTTGCTCCTGATTACTGAAGTTCAACGCAAATCTATCAATCAGTAACTTGTTGTTGCACAGTAACGAACACTTTGCAAAGTATGTGAAGATTAAAGCTTGACATTTAACCTCCTTGTACCTGCAGCAATTGATACTGTAAACAGCAGCGGTGGCCGCATACCACAAGGGTGGTTAATGTAATGCATTTAAAATATTTTAATCCAGTACATCCTCAGGCTGATTTCTTTTTTAATGTGCTTATTGGCCTATGAAGGCTACATTACAGATTAGGAGATAGATCAACCATTTTAGTTCAAGGGTGGTGCCAGAATAGCTTGGCGCCTTAGGTGCCAAGCTATTCTGGCACCACCCTTGAACTATCATAGTCAAATTTATTTCAAGCAGAGGTGTATCAGGAGGAAAAGGGTTAACCCCCCGACATCACAGTGTATGAGAACATATCCTGCCAGCCCAAAATGAGAAGATTCTATTTATAAGCACTAGAGCGGCCATTACATATTGTACAGCAGGACAAATTTTGTGATTTCATACAGGACGACAGACATCTGAGATCAGATTATCTGAGTGCCTCCTCGCAGATCCGAAACACTGAATAGGGAACAATTTTAAGTGAACTAGCCTTGACCACATTCAGCAAATGTGGAACAACCTCGCCAAGTTTTTTTTAAAATCCAGATGTTGATGATCGCTTGTCAACAAACCAAGATACTGAACTTGGCTCCAAATGCCTTTCTGTTGGTCACCAAGCAATTACACATGCCAGTCCATCTCCTATCTAGCATTATCTCCCACTTCAATTTCTATACCAGTCCATATCATCCGCACGAGGCATAGATTCTCATGAGCCCCTGCATCTGCAGGAGCTCATGGGAATCTCTGTCTCTTGTGGACATGGCTTAGTCCCATATATCCTCAAATTGAGAGAGTGACCCAGCTCCAAGAATTCTGAAGTGTACACTGGACACAGTGGGTTTGACCATCAAACTCCATTACTGTCAGTGGAGCCGAGTTGGTATACCTCGTCCTGTAACTAGGTTAAATGCACCAGCGGCACCATTGTTGCTATTTTCACACCAGACCGGTTGCTCGGATTGGTCATGTGCACCAGAACTGTGTGCGCAGGTAGGCTTCTGCACTTGTAGTGTGGTCTCGTACGTTCATGCGGAAGATTGTGATCGCAGTTGAAAAACGTTTCGTTTCCGGTTTTACTTCTAGTGCCTTTTACCTCCCCTAACATGCCAGTTTTGTGTAGAGATGGCGGAGGCTCGTATCATGCCCAACGCCCCTGAATCAAGTCTATTGTACTTGTAGTGCGCTCATCTCTTGAACTTCAACTACGACGGTGCTTTCTGCCTCAAATGACGCAGATGTCGCAGAATCACCACCATTGAGGAAAACAGCTATTTTTCAAATCTGCCAAATCGCGTAATGTTTCGTGTAATTATTGCCGGATCGCATATGGGAAAGGGTGTATATTCTTTATTCATCTTATTTTGCAGCAATCAAACGACGGTCATGTGATTCTTTCTCCGAGATTGCTCATTACAGGTGCATAAAGCGCACGCTCTAAACCGATCTGGTGCACATGACCGGTCCGAGCGACTGGACTGGTGCAAAAATAGCAACAATGGCGCAGCTGGTGCGTTTAACCTAGGCACAGGACGAGGTATACCAACTCAGAGCCAGTGGACAGCAGGGTTTGACCTTGACAAGCAGTCTTCAAAGACTACAGCATCACTTAGCTTACCTCATACTCTAAATAAACATTTCTAAATGGAAACGCAGGACAAATTGAAGGCACTTAAAATGTTTTACTAGTCTACATATGGGTACACTGATTAACTCCTTCACTACCGAGCAAACACCAAACTACTGCAAGAGGCATTGATTCTCATGAGCCCCAGCAAATGCGGGGGCTCATGAGAAGCAATACCTCTTGCTTGTCCTGCTTAGAATGGTCTTTCTCTGCTAGAGGAGGTCAATCTGCAATGGTCTTTGGCAGTGAAGGTTTTAAATACTAACCCACATGCTGAACACACAAAATACCCCCTTCAACAGAGCAACAGAGAAACTGTAGACAGAAGATAGAGCAAAGCATGGATCCTCATGAAAGCTCGCAAGATTAATCCTTTGCGTGTTGGTAGCGGTTTAAGTCGTGATGATTCCTGTAGCGATCATCGAGACTTAAACCGCTACCGACATGCAAAGGGTTAATGAAGACACAATATACCCAGGTTTTGCCGTGCAGACGTGTAACATGAGTTGTGAAGGACTGGGCGGACAGTGGTAGCCAGAGAATGTTCAAGGACACACATGTTCACCATAACACAAACTTAAAGGTAACAACACACAAACCAGGTTAATGGATGATGCTGTTATGAGATGCTGTCATCATATAAAAGTCTGTGACCATGCAGTTTCCCTCCAGTACCTGAAGTGGATTCTACTGGCGATACAATACTCCACAAGACACTTTTGTGAACGATGTGGGTAAACTTAACAGAATATGCTTTTACAAAAAAAGAAATCTGAGCAACACTGATTACACACATCAAGAGCCTTTCTGGCACAGACGCTGATTTTTGTAAATGTAGGTAGTTTGTCTTTTGAAAAAATGTCTTTTATGGTGGTTGTAATGTTGCCAGTCGCCTCATTCTGAACGGACTTTAACCCTTTTAGCCCCGGATCCCTAAAGCAGGAGATGGCTTGACTATGATAATGTAAGGGTAGTGCCAGATTAGCTTGCCCACTGAAGGCGCCAAGCTAATCTGGCACTACCCTTGAATTATCATGGTCAATCCATCTCCTGCATCTGGTACATAGTCATTAGGCAACACCTCCAAAATTCAGAGATGAGAATCCTAAAATGACAAAAAGGAGGAAAGCTTGGTGGATCAACGGAAACGAAGTGAGAGCGAACCAAATGACAACAATCCGCATGGGAACAACGAGTGGGAATAAGCTGCGAGATCGAAAATCAACAACTCACCCTAGTCATATACACTAAAATTTTCTCACCGGATTTAAACTGATCTCAAAAATGACCCTGGGACTTTCCGAAAGAGCGGATTTCCGCTAAAAGGCGGAAGATTCTCATCCCTGAAAATTTGAGAAATGGTACCTTGGAGCTGAAAGGGTTAAGTGGAGCAACAATAACGATTTCATTTTGAAAAAAAAATATGTCATTCACTTTGTGCTGTCTAGTTGTTTTGTTTTATCTCTGTGTTATACCTTGTTTTACATTACTCTATAGCTCAGAAAACTCTCCTACTGTAACGGACACCAACTGATAAACATGTACATGTATGCCTGTTTTCAAACAGATCGGAACACTCGCAAGACACCATGAAAACTGCTGCTGCCATTCTACTGCTTGCCATGCTGGCACCTCGGGCCTCACATGCACGTAAGGTCCTCAGATTGAACGCAATCTGGAGAATGTGGTTCAACAGCTGGCTATAACTTTAGAGCAGATGCAAGCACAGGTCAGCAGTCTGCAGAACTAGCTGGTTCAGTACAGGTTACCTATCTTGGCTATTTGTGCAGGTCTGTGATTTCAGACCTTATGGCTTCCAGCTATAAGGTCTGAAATCACAGAACTGCATACACAATTATTCACCTGATACACTCTCATAACCCTTTGGCTGCTGGTAGCAATTTTGGTTGAGTTGATTCCTGCTGGAATCACCTAAACCAAAATGGCTACCAACTGCCAAAGAGTTCATGGTTATTTTCAAATTCACTCCCAAATCTTCAAGATGACGTGTTAATTTTTCTTTAAGAAATCTCTACCCCAAACTTCCATTAACTCTCAAACTCCCAGAACTAAATGACTTCCATTCTGTAGAATGGAATTCATTTAGTTCTGGTAGTTTAAGAGTTAAAGCCCATTCTTAGATGGTAAGAAGTAATTGCATCGTAAATGATTGCCGCACGCATGTCCAAGAGCCAATAAGATAAATGAGCCGCTGCTGAAATAGAAAAGACAGTAAAACTAACGGACTCTTGCAATTTAAACATCTAAGTGAAAGTCTGTTTCCTGAACTGTTATGAAGAAAGATGCACATATCGTTGAATGCCTCCAACACCATCACATGAGTGAGAGCTGGCAGATGTGAAAATACAGAGACAAGCTGGAGTTCATAGGCATTTTGTGACTTCTCTTGCAATTAGATATAAAATTTCTTCCTTTTCTTTTTATTCCCCCCTTTTTTTGTTGTTGTTGAGAGGATACCATAGTGAAAACAGAAATTTCATATACCATATTTCAAAGTGACAGATTTCCATTTTCAAACTTTCATCCATGATGTTACTGTCACAGAGAACCAAGGACTTCATGGCGCAGTTCTTGGCAGACAACGCCAAGGGCCCTGACTCAGGACCATATGTTTTTGACCAAGTCCTCCACAACGACAGCAATGCCTACAATCCCATGACAGAATCTTCACTGCCCCCTACACTGGCACGTACCTCTTTATGGCCCAGCTCTTCACTGACAGCTCTGTGACCGAGCATCCATTTGTGGACATCGAGGTCAACAACACCACAGTGGCTAGACTGGCATTTGAGAACGGCCAGGGAGAGGACATGACCGACACGGCCCAAGAGGACAACGACTCCACCAACATAACTGTTAAACTGCAGCAGGCGAACCAGGTGTGGGTGGAGTCAGAGGAGGGCATGAGAAACCACTACTGGGGTGGATTCCACACCTTCTTCTCTGGCACACTGTTGCATTCTGACAACGCCTAAATAAATTACAAAATATCTCAAAGTTAACCCATTTTAGCCACGACACCCTACAGCATAAGATGAATGGACAATGATAATTCAAGGGTAGTGCCAGATTAGCTTGGCGCCATCAGGCACCAAGCTAATCTGGCACTACCCTTGAAGTATCAAGGTCGATTCATCTCCTGCAACTGGTACAGTCATTAGGTGATACATCCAAAATCCAGGAAGTGTGCCCCTGGGTGTAAATGGGTTAACCACCTTGTGCAGTGCAGCCACCAATACTGTTTGCAGTGCCAGTGGCTGCATGCTCAATGGGGTTAATTTTCTTCTTTTCCAGAACACCGATTCAGTTTGAAAATGGGGCTCAATGACATTTACTGTGTTGACATGCACTGTAAAAATACAAAGATAGAAATACTGAGGATGGAATGTGTAAGCTAAAGATCTGAGAAACGGTTAAGGTCCACAGGAAAGTGTTTACCCATTTAACCCCACGGATGCATTAACAAAAGATTTTGAGGTTTTGTACCAGATGTAGGAGGTTGCTCGACCATGATAATTCAAGGGCCATGGCACCTTCAGGCGCCAAGCTCATCTGGCACTACCCTTAAATAATCATTGTCAATCCACTCCTGCTGTAGGGCGTTGGTGCTACATGGGTTAAACTAACATCCAGTTTGATCTGTTCCAACTCCAAGCATGCCCAGATTTCCACAAACAAGTACATGTCATTTGTGAAAAGTCACAAACTGCAAGATATCCAATATTCAGCATGTATCATGTATGTGTTCATGTACTGGTATGTATGCATGTGTGACGCTCTGTGTGTGTGTGTGTGTGTGTGTGTGTGTGTGTGTGTGGTGTGTGTGTGTGTGTGTGTGGTGTGTGTGTGTGTGTGAGAGAGAGAGAGAGAGAGAGAGAGAAAAAAAAAACTTTCTGAACAGATAAATGCGCAAGAAATGACTGGCTTCTACACTGAACATTCAAAACAGCAAAAGCAATAAAGGTGGCATGGCACTGCACACGTTCAAGAGCTCTTAAAGAGCCGTAATCACTTAACGCACAAGCACTACATCAGCCATGACAATTTTATGACCATGTGTACACAGTCATAAAAAGTGGGACATACCACATAGAAAAAAGACAAGAAGTGGTTATAGTGTTCTCAGCTAAGCTCCTTCAAACCTTTACAATACATGACAAAACATGCACAGTCCAATGAAACAAATGGTTAGCACTGCCATTTTGGCAATTCTCATGATTTGTATAACATAAACATAAAATGGATGATCATTATGACCCTCAGAAGTAAATCTCAAAACCCTTTCACCTGCAAGAGACATAAAGTCACATGAGCCCCTAACACCTGCTGTGCAGGGGCTCATGTGAATCTATGCCTCTTCCAAACCAAGATCGGCTACAACTTTGCGTCAAACTGAGGATTGAGTGTATGACTGTCGAATAAACACAGAAAAAAAGCCACAGGGCACAACACTACGAGCAGACACCACTTACCACCTTTCTCGTGGAATGTGTATGTTGCCTTAAAGCCTGTAAAGGCTCGGAAGGTGCCAGGTACTCTGTACTGCCCAGTGTCAAAGGTCATCTTCAGGCTGTACTTGTTGGAGACTACCCAAGGGCGTGGTAAGGTGCCCGGAATCGCTCCAATATAGTTGGCATCCTCAAACTGCAGACAAATGAATTGTATTGAATGTAGCTCAAAAAATCAAGTGTGCTAAATGTGCCGAGTTTCACCCGTTCAGTCATGACCCACCACAAGAAGATATGGTTGAGTCGTGAACACACAAAGATGGTGCCAGAACAGCTTGGTTCTTCTAGGCACCACCTTTGAACTTCCTTTTTAGGGATGTAGATGATCATTTGGTTCTACACCTGCGTATTTTTCTGTGGGCTGGCGATTGGGTGCAGATAGGTGGGGGCAAGGGATCTAACTGTTTGTCCAGCGCTGAGTAATTCCCCTTGGGATATGTACAATTCTACCAGCGCTAGCCTCACCTATCTGGTTTGTGAGTAACATTCACCTTGCCCTGGTCGTGAAGGGGTTAACATAGGAACTGCCGTATACAGGATTCAGGAGACAAGCTGTCAGTGAGAGCTCAATGGTCGTGCCAGTCCAGCACAATCAGCAGGCACCATGTACATGCTGGTCTGTGATTCTGAACTTTATGGCTTGGAGCTTTAAGGTCCAAAATCAGAGACCAATACACACACAGTCTTCTTTGTAACAAAAAAGACACCTGTTTCACAAGCAAGTCACCTGTCAGAAATCTTTGACAGATAAAATGGCCATTACTACATCTTGTTATAACTCACAAGGCCCTGACAATGCTATGGCAGGATGTGGCTCGACCATGATAGTTCAAGGTGGTGTCTGAACAGTGTGGCGCCTGGCTGTAGGCACCAAGCTATTCCGACCCACATTCAAACTATCATGGTCAATTTGTATCCAGACTGTGACATACCTCAAAAGACATCTAACCAAATTGATAATTTCATCCACATGATGTGAAGAGCTAACTAATAGCAATTTACCGAAAGTGGTACAATTTTATGCCAGACAAGCAATGAAGTCTGTCCACTTACGATGACAGTGGAGGTGGTTGACAGGTGCCAGTCGTCAAAAGAAATTGTCACAAACTCATCCTGAGTGGCCGCCTCGAAGATAAATTGGTAAATCTCCGAGTTAAGAACATACGGATCGGGGAAGAAAGGTGAGGTGAATGAAAATGGTCTGCCCACAGTCCCCGATGTACCTTTGAAGACTTGTGTTTTCTCTGTCAAACAAAGAGAAAATCAAAATAGATTTTCTCTAAAACACAAAGAGGAGATTTAAAATGTTATCTTCTAGATAAAACAATGATGCAACTGAACCATTCTTTCTTTATACAACAAACACAAATAAAAATGACAACTCATAAATCATACAGTCAACGAGTTAAATACATCCCCTTATGCAAGCAATCACAGCACCAATGTCTTCACGCACGCACAGCAAGTAAAGGTCCTCGATCTGATGTTGGCTGCAGTGGGCCCCCACACAAATGTGCGTGGGCCCACTGTGGCCAGCATCGGCATGAGGGTCTTCTGCTACCAGGGAAGAGAGCTAAATCTAATCCTGCTACGTAATAATAATGGAGTATGAAAGTAAATTTTATCCTTTTGTTTTTAAGATTTTTTTGGTTGTTGAGGTGGGGTGGGGTGGGGGGGGGGGGAGGGGGGGGTTTACATCTCGAAATATTGTCACACTACATACATGAACATGATCTGCACAGATTTGAGCCCCTTTGTGCATGTTGCCCCCTGTACTGTTTACATGCACAAGGGAGTTAATCCTGTTACTGTCAATGCTGTTTTTTCTTGTGATGATACCTAGAATAATCATCGCGACAAAAAATGCTACCGACAGCCAAAGGGTTAACTTGGTCACATGCCTTCTGAAGTGATGGTGATATTGAAGATGACTTCTGTCTCCAGGCTCCTATTGGCACAGGCGATGACATACAGATAGCTGGACTCTGTCTTGTAATCATCTTTCCATGACTCGTTGCTGAAGGACTTGGCTGTCTGGTTGCTGTAGAATTGGTCGTACATATGCAGATAGGAACACCTAAAACGACATGCACAGCAAAGATGTCACTCAGCACTGCATTTAATCAGGTACACAATACTTTGTGCTGGAATATCCACATCACTGGAAACAACAAAATCAGGATCTGGATGAAACTTTCATCCTTTAACCCTTTTCATCCTGATTCACCCATTGCTGGAAATAAAATTGACTATGATATAAGCAATTCTCAAAAAGTCAGACAGGAAACATTACACATAGCTGAAATTTCATCTCTCTTTTTGAAAACTGATTTTGATTTGATTGCATGTATCCAACACTGCTGAAACAGTATCCAGCAATTGTTTTCTTTTTTGTAACATTTTTAGGGATTTAGAGAAGAATTTGTATTGTGCTAAGCATGGTGTCATGCTACAGTCAATTTGCTGAACGTTACGAATGACCAGAATCACGATGCCTATTTTTGTCCCCAGCTAAATAATTGTGTTTAGACTCATTTTAACTCATAAAGCCTGTTTTCTGCAAAACAAATGCATTAATAATCGTGTGGTTATGTTGCTTTCATGATTAAGTACCTTTAGCTGTATCATCTGTTGTACGCGACTTTAGGGACTAATATGACCGCAGAGGCAACGCCCGACACCGTAATTTTCAAATTCAAATTAGAAAAAAATCATCATCAATCAAACATGTTGCCCTGTGCACGTACTTTAATCCCCATGCAACACACAAACAAGATTAACTTCAAGTTGTCATCCGTTTCCTTGCCATGCAACACACAAACACGATTAACTTCAAGTTGTCATCCGTTTCCTTGCCATGCAACACACAAACACGATTAACTTCAAGTTGTCATCCGTTTCCTTGCCATGCAACACACAAACAAGATTAACTTCAAGTTGTCATCCGTTTCCTTGCCATGCAAAACACAAACAAGATTAACTTCAAGTTGTCATCCGTTTCCTTGCCATGCAACACACAAACACGATTAACTTCAAGTTGTCATCCGTTTCCTTGCCATGTAACACACAAACACGATTAACTTCAAGTTGTCATCCGTTTCCTTGCCATGCAACACACAAACAAGATTAACTTCAAGTTGTCATCCGTTTCCTTGCCATGCAACACACAAACAAGATTAACTTCAAGTTGTCATCCGTTTCCTTGCCATGCAACACACAAACAAGATTAACTTCAAGTTGTCATCTGTTTCCATACTCAAGCTTCCTTATCAGAGATACCTATTCTGTGTAATGTTTTTCTGTGCCGAAATTCTTTTAACAGACCACTCAACAGAATGACACACAACTTGGTATAAGAGTTCTTTATTCCATTCAAATTCAGCTGCATAAAAAAGCAAAGTTATATCTACATTTAGTGAGTCAATACAAACTTATTCCTGAACAGGGTTCCAGACAAGCGACCTCTTGAGGTCTGCTCTTATGATAGTTCAAAGGTAGTGCCAGAATAGGTTGGCGCCTGAGGTGCCAAGCTATTCTGGCATCACCTTTGAACTAAAATGGTTCATCTATCTCCGAATCTGTAATGTATCTTCATAGGATTGTAACCCCCACGATCCACATGCAGTACAATGTGTACACATGGACGGGGCACAACAGGTACTGGGCGGATTGCAGTAGGGAAAGACGAGAAAAAAGATACAAAAAAATATATAGCGATATGGAAAAAATAAAACACTGAAGTCCTCAATTGCAGTTGAAAACACTCATCTTTTATTACCACTAACTCACTGAAACGTCAACCAAAAATGTACTACACTAAACCAAAAACCACTAATCTAATCAATCAATAACTCAAAAATCTATTACAAAAATACCAAAAGAATTTCTATGCGAGGTTCAGGCTATCAACCGGAAAATGTGAAGTCAGTGTTCTGAGATGGCAGAGCTAAGTTTTGGTATAGTGTGAGTCAATCTGGTCCAAGAAACCCTGAAGAAAAGAAAAATAAATGCTTTATCTACCATTGACCTAATTTTACAATAATACCACAAAATTAGTCACATTTCAATTCTTATCTTTAAAACATTACACACAACTGCAATTTTAATGCTAATATAGTCACATCATAACAAACACACAATCACAACTAATGAACACATTTTGTCCCATGGTTATCAGGAACGGATACTTAGAACTATAGACCGTAATCAATGCTCACTGAGAATCTATGTATGTAATATTCAATTTATTACATACTGCACAATTATTGTAGTCATCTGCACTCCATGACTATCTTCCGATCGGGTGATATAATTTACACCAAATGTGTGCGCTGGGAAATCATTGTACAGAAATCCCCACATCTAGTATAAATGCCAACAATTACAAATGAATTGTTTTTACATAGCGTTAACAGTGTACACTGCCGGCTATTCGTGTTTTCACAACACACTTCCCCCGTAAGCTTTTCTAAGTCCAACTGTCCTCATAACAGATCAGGACTTAAAATCGCAAATCCACCTTAGACCTCAATCGTGAGTTATATAGTTCAAAGTACCTTATTACTCATACATAAAAACAACTACAGACACAAACAATTCCACATAAACATACAATCCTAGAATCATTCTCATAGGTCTAATTCCTCGGTTTGTTTATACCGGAAGATGCGTTCCCAAGGAAACCCTTTTTTGGTGATGACGTCAGTATATCACTTGAGGAAAACCTCATTAGCATAATTGGTGCCTGCGGCATCCCGTAGGCTAAAAACGCTGTCTGACTGGGCAGCCCGCTGGGCCGCCACGCTCTGGAATGCCGACCCCGACCTCGACCTCATTCTAAGACTTCACACAAAGGAGTCTTGCTGCTGGCCGGTTCCAACCAACAATTATTATTTTCCCCAGGGGAACAAAGAAAACTTCCTCTACCCAGCATTAACACATAGGCAAATAAAATCTGCATTAAAACTGCATGGGTCACCAGCTTATTTCCAAAACCAATAAATGCAAAAGTAAATGAAAAAATTGGTTTTCTTCTTGTTCATTCAAGCGAACTGTAACACCTTCAGACAAAGTCTAAAAGTATTTTTAAACAACTACATTTTAGTAAAAAATGGACACAACAAAGCATCTTTACAAATTACTTTCGTAATAACAAAATCAATTAAATGCAACAGGTCTCCTACCTGGTTTAAGATTTCCCCTGGTCGAAACGACCACACCGGAGGAAGGGAAAAGCACAGCCGACTTGCAGACTAGCAGGAACTTATCTAACTTCTGTGAGTCTGAGGGACTATAGGGTACTAAGCTGCAACTAAATGCCAACTAAATTTCTTGACTGACTGCAACACTAACTGAGCGCATTCCGTCTATAATAACTGAAAATAAAGTAAACCTGAAAAAATAATGTATGTGCGCTCCAATCAGACTAACAATTAACCACATAGAAAGGAACTACATCTTGCAGGCACCAGGGTATGGGAATCAAGTTCCCAGAACTCCACAGAGTACCAGTGGAAGAATACATAATAATTATACACCAAAACCTCTTTTTATTCTTAATATGTTTGACATTACTTGTATCTTTAACTTTTCACAAATAAGAGACTAAACTTGTATTATATTTTAGACTGGATCGCTCTCTAAATGGTGAATAAAAAATAATATGACAAAGGGAAATAATCAAAAATTGAATCACCCAAACACTTTCAGCGGTTGCTTCCCTTATTCTGCACCCTCTAGTTAACTAAACAGTTACACGTTTGGTAACAAGACACTGTTACAAACAGTGGCGGTTACAGGATAATAATAAATTAAAAAAAAAAAAAAACTCACGATGTAATGGGTTAACTGCCGAGAAAAGCTGAACACTACACAACTACAACTACTGCGGGGATTCATGAGGACCTACGCCTCTTGCTGTGTGCATGTTCTTCGGACTACTGGACCTCTTTGGTGTCGACCTGAATTAAGAACAAGATGAGATGAACCATAATCCACAAAGTCCCTTTTATATGAGAGCTGTCCTCGCTGTCAATGGTCTCTACCTTTTGTCTTTGACCTGATTCTGAAGTTGAATTATCTCCTATTGAAAAAGTCACGCAGATCTGCCAATGCGTCAGTGAGTTCTATAAGGAGCGCAGGACATACACGTCACTGATTTGTCAAACGTCATTTGTCATGACGTAAGTTTTAGTTTTTACCTAATTTTATATTTTACATGATACGAGTTTCACTTTCGCTTCATAGGCTTGACAAAATGCTGACAAAACTAAAACTTCACGGTACAATTTCAGTCTTGCTATAATTTGTGTGAAAGCAGGTTGACTTTACCTAGCTACATGATATACTAAGTACACGGGTCACCTGCATGCTCTTCTGAAAGCGCGTCGATGTGCATGCGTGCACTCCAAACATCTCCAAAAGGCATAGATCCTCATGTGGCTGGAGTGCGCATGAGGATCTATTCCTCCTGGAGATGTGAGCATGTTTGTGTGAGAGAGAAAGAGAGCTGCGCGTGAGAGAGAATGATGTCATATTTAGAGTATTATGTCAGTGTCTGCGTGGTGACGGAGTTGCCTCTTTTACGTCACCGCCACTGTCTCACTTTCGTTAGAAGTAAGGTTTTTTAGTGTTTTCTGAAAAGAATTATTTTTTACTAAAGAAGTTGAAAGGATACAAAGCTGGCTAATGAACTCATCAAATGTCTTTCTCCAAACTAGTGATATGCAAAAGTTCAAGTAAATATGACAAAAATTACGGACTCTAATCTGGGTCGACCAACTTCCTATAAACGGTTGTTTATGTCTTCAATGAGACATTCAATTACATATGCTCAGAGGCTCTCTTAACCACCCACTTCACAAAGTTTTAAGCTTGTGTGTACAGAAATATCGGAGATTCTCTTGTTTACATATATACGCACATACGGCGCTTCGCAGCAGCAAGGTTAGCGTAACTAGACATGATGTAATTTTTATCTTGTTACTTCAATTGTTAGAGGTTTAGCCTGCCTGCCTTTGACATCATGGACATGCTATTAAATTCGCCCCACCGCAACCCGCCCTTAAAAGTCCATTCTATAAATATAAGGGACTTAAAAATGTGACTGCTGACAGAACAATGGCAGATGGATCAGCCACGATAGTTCAAATGGGTGGTCAATGGCACAGTGGTAAAACGCCTGCCACCAATGCTAAAGGTTCCAGCATCAGACTTTTCTCCTCTAGTAAGTGTCATCATTAATTCAGGGGTTCTTTCTCCCGGTACTCTGGCTCTTCTGCCCCCGCTCTTCCTCCCTTCACTTTGGTACCCGTTTCAGGCCACTTTCTAAATTTCAAATAAGAGCGATCAAAATTTCAGAAAACCTCAGCTTTTTGCAACAAGGGAATTTCCTGTGTTTGTCTTGTGCTGTGTTTGTCTTTAGAGTGAATGTGTGTTTCATGTGAGCGTGCGTATTGGGTTCAGTTCCAACCCTTTGAGCCGATTCACAGAACTGGGTAAAGCATCGTAACATAATGACTGGTATTATTATTATTAAATAGGCTCAACGACTTACAAGGTGCCAGGCTAATCCAGCACTACCTTTAAACTACCAAGGCCTATCCATCAGCTGGTAGTCTTCACAGAAGCCTACCAAAGATGCACAAGTCATTTTTAGGAGTGAAGAAGCTGAATGGTATACGATCTTCACAGATGCCTCCAAAAGTTGTGAAGGCAATTTTAACTCCTTACGCCCGGAGGACGAAATTATCGCATTTTTGTAGGTATCCTCTGAGGTCTATATCACAGTTCAGGAGACAGATCGACCATGATAGTTCAAGGTTGGTGTCTGAATAGCTTGGCGCCTACAGGCGCCAAAGCTATTCTGACACCAACCTTGAAACATCATGGTCGATCCCCATCATGTCGTAGTCTTTCAGGGTTTAATGGGTTAAGGTGCAAATGATACTATTAAAGAAAGAGATAGGTAAGCAGACAGAAGGGATCACAAATATATACCAAAGTTGCTACAGTCATCTTTTTGGTGTGAATAAAATAATTTGGGAGAAAATAGGGAATCTGAAGGCGTGAATAAGTTATTGTTAACCCATTTAGCCCCATTGCCACGTTTCCCAAATTTTGGGGTTGTCACCTAACTGTGTAGCAGCTGCAGGAGACGGATCGACCATGATGTTCTAGTCAGTCAAATGTATTTATTTGCTTTAAACTTTTATGTTCACATTAGTTGTTTTTACAACTGTTTTAAAAACTTTCGCTGCAAACAAATTTCCCATCTTGGGACAATAAAGGTATTCGTATTCGTTAGATAATTCAAGGATAGTGTAACATTAGCTTAGCACACTATGGTGCCAAGCTAATCTGGCACTACTCTTGAATATCATGGTCGATCCATCTCTTGCTGTAGTGCTCAATTGGTTAACATTAAAGAATAAAGACCATACACGCAAAACGAGCGCACGCAGAAAAAAAACAACCAACGTACCCCGAGGCACACCAGCCATTGTAATCATAGTAGGCAGGGGAGTCGCGGCAACGCATGAAGTTGATGGGGATGTTAGTGCGCACGCGCAGGCGACAGTAGTTGCAGGTGGAGAAGCGCATCAGGCAATGTCGCGCCTGGCTGACCGTGTTGTTCCACCAGCTGGTGTAGATGGTTATATTGTTGCCAGGCTTGTCCAGGTGCTCGCCGTTCGGCTCTACGGTGGGCATCCGCTCACACAGGTCCATGGCTGCAGGCAAATATGTTGCGTGTTTCAACTCATTCAACTCTGACACGCCACAGCAAGACATGGATCGAGCGTCAGTGATACTTCAAGGGTTGTGCCAGAATAGCTTGGCGCCCATAGGCGCCAAGCTATTCTGGCACAACCCTTGAACTATCATGCTCCATCTGTTTCCAGAAGTGTAATACAGTCTTCAGGGGGCAATTTCAAAATTTGCTGATTTCGGTCTTGGAGCAGAATGTGTTACGGGTCAGATTGAGGAAATTGCTTTTCTAGTCAACACTCAAGTGCAGACGACACAAAGATAAAGACGAGTAGAGCAGGGCTCCCGTTTCAGTGTGTCTGTGCATCTATTACGCACTGAAACTCAAAATTACGTACTAAAACTGTAAAGAAGAGGTAGGCAGATGCACTGTAATTCAGCACACCTGCCTCCTAGATGCATTGTCCTTGCGCTATCGTGTGCACATTAAAAGTGTCAGTCATTCTATTTTTTAGTGATGAGTTGGCTTGCTTAGCCACGACAGCTTTCAGAATCAAATCGACTGTGGGATATGTTAGTTTTCGAGTGATGTGGCCGGGTCTATTACAAAATGCGCACTGCATACTGAACACATTATTTGCTGTGACACTAGCCATTCATACTATTGTGGGATGCGGCATCGTTTTGAAGTGACTTTCGATCTTGAGCCATGTAAAATTTTCAGCGACGGAATGATGGAGAAAAAGCAAAAGATGCTTAAATGCTGTGGTTCTCTACATGCCACTGTCAGATCCTGTCATCGCCTTGCATTAAAAGAAAGTCCCACTTCAACAACGACACCTAGTGCCAGACGGAAGATACTGGGCCGTGTGTGGTACTGTGACGTCTTCCCGAGTTCTTGGTTGTGTACGCCATGATGAAGGCACATGGACGACACGTCATAACATGGATGAGAGCACGGGTGTGTGTGTATGTGTGTGTGTGTGTGTGTGTGTGTGTGTGTGTGTGTGTGTGTGTGTGTGTGTGTGTGTGCATGTGTGTGTGTGCAATGTTGTGTGGGAAAGAGATTATCAGTCACTCAGGTAGAATGAAACAGGCTTTTGCATGATTAATTCACCAGTTAAAGAGGATCAGTATCATTGAAAGAACACACACACTGTCACAACAAAGAAGAAAGAGCATGAAATGAGTTAATTTTTGTAATTAAAAAAATTAAATGAAATTTGTTTACAAAATTCAAGAAATGATTTAGTTATTCTTAAATCAATTTTCTGACCCATTATTATACTCAGATGAGGTGTACCCTCTAAAATTTACACTGTGGGGTCTACAGATCCTCTAAGCTCTTGTAAAAACAGGAGCCCTGGTACAGAGTATTCACATCTTTTCCAATTAAAGCAAAGAAAAGCTCAAAAACCATACATTAATCCTTTGGCTGTCGATAGCACATTTTGTGGATGTGATTCTTGCAGCAGCCTTTGCATGAGATAGCATGTACCTTAGTTAACTCTTTGGCTACTGGCAGCGATTTTTGTGGATGTGATTCTTGCAGCAGCCTTTGCATGAGATAGCATGTACCTTAGTTAACTCTTTGGCTACTGGTAGCGATTTTTGTGGAGGTGATTCCTGCAGGAATCACCTCCACAAAAATTGTTGCTAGAGCCAAAGACCTAACAAAAAGTACATATCGGTACCTCAGGAAAAGGCTGCTGCACTTAGCTGACTTCAGCGAAAATGCTGAGGTGACAGTAACTGATGCTATAGCATAAACTAGCAGCCTAACAACTCTCATTCTCTGGAATCAGAAGCAAAACTCCTCTGAAGTCTAAGTGTGGCCACCTGCGCACTTTGACTGTCGGTCACACGTTTTGTCGAGGTGATTCCTGTTGGAATCACGTCGACAAAATGTGTGATCAACAGCTAAAGGGTTAATCAAAACAATGAGCAGCTGCACAATCACTCCTCTCACCTTACTGATCATGGGAGCGTTTAGCCCATAAACCCAAACTACTAGGTACATTTCTTTATCTTACTATTTTGCATACATTTATAAGAAGACGTTCGCACAATGATCAAAATGATGTACTTACAAGTTCTTCCATAGTACACCTGACCACTGGCACAGCAGCAAACTGGAATTTGGAAAGAACATTGCAATGATAGTTGATACTGTCAGATGAGGAACATGTATGTTAATTTATCCAAAATTATGCAATATTTTTTCTTTAATTTACTTTCAGAATGAAAGATTAGAAGGTGACCCGTCTTGTTTTTCTACTCCGAAAACAAATTCAGCGAATAATAATAAACACAGCTGCTAGGTATTACAAGCATACCAGACAACAACAAACAAAAAAAACTAGTATGACAATGTACAGATACAATGGGTGCCATCCACCGCTACCAGTACACTGGGCTTCTAGTGTTAGCAATGAACCAAAACGGAAAGTAGACATACAAAAGTAACAGATCGAGGAGGTAACCAGTGTGAGCTGTCTTCCTAACCCTCAGAGCCCTGGATCCGTACAGCAGTAGATGGTTTGACCATGTTAATTCAAGGGTAGTGCCAGATTAGCTTGGTGCCTTCAGGCGCCAAGCTAATCTGGCACCACCCTTGAATTATCATGGTCAATCCATCTCCTGCAACTGGTACATAGTCGTTAGGCAACACCTAGAAATTTTGAGAAATGGGACCTTGGGGTTAAAAGGGTTAGCTATGCTTTTGGTCAGCATAGAACATTAAGGCTCCAACTCATCTGATATAATTTGCAGGCAATAGATCAACCACTATATTCAACCTCAGATTGGCATAGCGCTAGGCAAATCAGGCACCACCCTTCAGCCATCATACTCATGTGTGTATGTGTGTGCATGAGCGACAGACAGATACAAACAAACAAACAAAGGTAATCAAAATGTTGCTTAAAAAGTGGTGTTCTGTAACATATGTACCCCTAGAGTTGTTAGTACCCTCTTGTGTTGTGTCAAGATGAATGTATGTGTGCTTGTTAGTGCACTTTAACTCTTTCAGCCCCAGATCCCTACAGCAGGAGACGGTTTGACCTTATTGATAATTCAAGGGCAGTGCCAGATTAGCTTGGCGCCTTCAGGCGCCAAGCTAATCTGGCACTACCCTTGAATTATCATGGTCAAGCCATCTCCTGCAACTACATAGTCGATAGGCAATACTTCCAAAATTTGATAAATGGGACCTTGGGGCTACAAGGGTGAAGGGCAAACATCATTTAGTGCCAATTGACCTAACAGGGCTATTTAAAATTTAACTCCGATTATTTGTTGATTTTGCTGTACAGTCATAAAAAATCTGGCGACAAGACCAGCAGTAAAACGAGCAGATTTCAATATGGAGGTCAAGCATGCAGACTAAAACTTGGGTCAACTTGCTCACTCAGGTGAAAATGGATCTGGCCTATACTGGTCTATTTATATCTGAGGCACATTTAGGGATGTAAAATCAGTCATTTCATGAGAAAAATTAGAATTTTTACGAATGTACAGCAAAACTGACACATTGTTCTAGTTTCTTAAAAAGTTAATCATATTAGGTCAACTGGCACTGAATGATATTTTTCTCCAAGACTGGTGGTTCTTTGCACAGACATTTGCAAAAGACATAGTGCGCTCCGATGTCAAACGACCTATTTCTGTGTTTACTTGTGGAAGTGTCTCATTTACTCCTTGACTTGTGTTTGCAAGCCCTTGACACAAAGCAAAATCTCATACAATATAGCGGAGCATTCACAGAGGTATTTTTTATACATGTACATGATTAAAGCCAGTGCTAAGTCTAATTGAAACACTGCGTGATATTAACTCACAAAGTCAGTTATTGGATAGTAGGGTACTGAATATATTCTTACAGTAGAAATTCATTTTGCAAAAATAGTTGACCTTAATTTGTTTAAGTGAGGCTCCCATGTTTAAGTCTCTTCTATTTATAAAAGAGACATTTTAGGTGCCAAGCTCATCTGACACTACCTTTGAATTATCATGATCAATCCATTTCCTCCTGCAGGGTCTCAAGGCTAAAAGGGTTAACAATAACACATCCAATTACAAACACACTGCCTCTCACACTGGAATGTGCACACACATGAACCCATTTCATCCTGCTACACGCATTGCTTATCATGTAATGTTCAGTATTGTCTGTGTCTTAACCCTTTTCATCCTGATACACCCATTGCTTGAAATAAATTTGACTGATAGTTCAAGGGTGGTGCCAGAATAGCTTAGCGCCTCAGGCGCCAAGCTATTCTGGCACCACCCTTGAACTAAAACAGTTGAGCTAACCCCTAATCTGTAATGTAGCCTTCATAGAACAATAAGCAAAGTTAAAACAATCAGCCCCAAGATGAAACGGGTTAACAGTGAATCACAGCCAATGTACCATGCTAGTGATCAATACCATTATATTACCTGCAGCAAGGCAGAACAAACCACGCCAGTACAAAGGTGCAGCCATTTTGTTTCTCATTCAGGCCGCATGCGTAACTCATAACAGTGATGGACATGCATGGGCAGTCACAGCTCCCTCCATGTCACAGCTGCGACAAAACATTATATAAATAACACTAAAAACATTGACAAAATACATCACAGGAGTTTAATGAATTCAACAGGACCTACAATGCAAAGCTGATTCACCCTCTGGTTGTCAGTAGCGCTTTTGTCATGACCTGCACTAATGACAACCGAAGTGTTAACCCCTTGTGGGTGCAGCCACTGGTAACAGTAAATGGTGGCTGAATGCACATGTGTGTGTGTGTGTGTGTGGGGGGGGGGGTAATTAAGGAAGACATAAAAATAAACAAAATATAGATACATATAGTACAAACAATATAGACCAACACTGTATTAAAACTGTTTTTAAAGTACCTGTGAACAGAAAAACATAATATAAAACTTGTATATGGAAATATGTCTGTTGTACAGTTACCATTATAAATACCCCCCCCCCCCCCCCCCCCACCCTTGATGTAACTACTACAGAGAAGTACTGATGTCATTGTGTACACTTTTCATAAATAATAGAACTATTATGCTATGGTTGTGTGAAAAAGTCACTGAGGTGAGCATTGATGAATGTATATCAATCTGTCACATGAAAGACTGATATTTCCCCCCCCCCCCTCCCCCCCCCCCCCCCCTGTAGCATTAGCCGCTTGTCATTTCTCAGTTAGCCTCATATCACCAGTACTCCAGTAGGCTAACACTGGACCATATAAAGAAAAAAACACACCTGCCCTATTCAGTTGAAAGGTGCAGCCTGTGTACATCCGTCAGTGAATGTGCAGACAACACTATCTGGGTGTTCTCCTTAACCTGTCCAGGTAAATGTCACCTACAAGTGAAAGTGATGTATAATGTGTGACTGCCAGAAAAAAAATGACTGAGTGAGGTATTTACACAAGAACGCAATGCTGTATGCACAGAAAGCTTGTAACACAGGCTTTCATTTAAGTAAACAATGAAAAGTCATTTTTCTGCTGCCCATTTAGACCCCACGAACTACAGCAAGAGATGTTACACAATAATTCAGGGGTAGTGCCAGATAAGCTTGGCGTCAGCAGGCGCCAAACTTATCTGGCGCTACCCCTGAATTATTGTGGTCGATCCATCTCCTGTAACTAGCAAGTAGTCGTTTGGTGACACTTCCAAAATTTGGGAAATGCGCCCAAGGGGTTAAGCAGGTGAAGTACAGTGGGCTTTCATTTTGAATGATAGCAAGTCTCGATGGGTTAATTACTTTTGTTCTACTATAATAAACAAAACATGCTAATAAATGACTTGCAGGTTCTGAGGTTCAGAAAAGAAATGAACTCACTCCTCGTGAGCCCTGTATGTGCAGGACACCCAGCCCAAAGTCCCCTATACGGATGCAGCTTGCAGCATTAGGGCTTTCCATTAACTCCTTCGAGACATATGAGCCGCATATCCGGAGGCAGCACGTCTCAAATGAGTTAACCCTAATACAATAATGTACACAACAGTACTAGAGCAAAGTGTAATAACTTCACCTCTACATACCAAGAAATGCAAAGAAGTACCCAACGGAGAAAAAAAGACGCTTAGAAAAAACGGTACAACACAATTTATTAATATTTCGGGTCCAGACCAAAAAGGTGACTGCCAAGCGTGTGAAATGCAAAGAAGTACCCAACGGAGAAAGAAACACGCTTAGAAAAAACGGTACAACACAATTTATTAATATTTCGGGTCCAGACCAAAAAGGTGACTGCCAAGCGTGTGAAATGCAAAGAAGTACCCAATGGAGAAAGAAAGACGCTTAGAAAAAACGGTACAACACAATTTATTAATATTTCGGGTCCAGACCAAAAAGGTGACTGCCAAGCATGTGAAATGCAAAGAAGTACCCAACGAAGAAAGAAACACGCTTAGAAAAAACGGTACAATACAATTTATTAATATTTCGGGTCCAGACCAAAAAGGTGACGGCCAAGCGTGTGAAATGCAAAATAGTACCAAGAAATGGACTAGTCTATGATGCCCTCAAATTAACAGAACACACTTCACTCTGCTAGTCCCAAAAAGGTGTGCTGGTATACATAGTTTGGAAACTTATGGCTCGATTTTGACTGTACCTATTCAGTTAAATTCCAACATAATACATCACCATATGATGCTACAATATTTCAGCAAAGAAAAAGTACAAAAAAACGTAACCTTAAACATATCTAGGCCACCCTACAAAACCCTACATTCAGAAGCGTTTCACTACTTTCACAGTGATTACCTTGTCTTGTAGTAAATGGCCACAGTTATTATACAAAACCTGAGGGCACCTTTCAGGAGGCTGTAACTTACATTAACGTCACTGAAAGGTACTCTCTTATTCTGTCATAGCACCCGTTCACAACGAGGAGGTAATCGCTCTCTTTTCAGCCACCCAACACTAACTCCCTGAAAGGTACTCCACTGTTCTGTCATAACACCCGTTCACAACGATGAGGTAATCTCCCTCTTTTCAGCCACCCGACTTTGAGCACATTAATGGTTGATTTATCACATTAACCCATTACACCCTGAGGCTGATTTTGTAACATTTGCTTCTTGTCCTATGAAGGTTACATTACAGGCTAGGAGATAGATCAACTGTTTTAGTTCAAGGGTGGTGCCAGAATAGCTTGGCGCCGGAGGCACCAAGCTATTCTGGCACCACCCTTGAACTATCAGTCAAATTTATTTCAAGCAATGGATGTATCAGAATGAAAAGGGTTAAGACACAGACAATACTGAACACTACATGATAAGAAATATGTATGGTCTCCTCCACCAGGCTACATATCACTACCCTAAAGTACAGTGTAAACCAATACCTTTAGGTTAACCCTTATCATTCGGAATGCTCCAGTGTGTGAAATAAGTTTGACTAAAATAGTTCAAGAGTAGTGCCAGAATAGCTTGGCACCTCTAGGCGCCAAGCTATTGTAACATAGTGAACTGAACTCAAGTGTCTGATCTGTACTCACCATCACTATATTTCACAGCAATCTATACTCACTATACTGTATTTGACATTGGCTTGCCACCGGTTGTACTCTTGACATGCTGCACCCGACTGCTGGTGGGGTAAGTTTATTGCCTATTTTATTTGATTATTATATTTTTGATTATTATAATTATGATCGTATGTATGTCGGATTAGAATGATTTTTGTGTGTTTGGTGTTAGGATTGAATGGTGTCGTTTGATTACGTTTATAGCATTCTCCCTGATCAATCTGTTGTAGATTGCGTGAGTCTTGGAGCAGATTGATCAGTGCGTGCTCTTTAATATTTATAGTGTTCATTCTTAAGTGTATTTTGTAGATTGTTCTGGTTTTGATTCGGAATCATTGTCAATGTTATCGATTCATTATTTTGTGTGAATGGTTACATGATTTATATAGAAAAGTGAATGTTATATTTATTTATATCAGTTATATTTATGTGGTGTTAATATGTACTTTCGATGTTTATTTATTTATGTTGATTTGTCTTTGTCAGGGTTTTGCTTAATAAACAAAAGGAACCCTTACTGCGACTTCACGCCTGTTACACTATTCTGGCACCACCTTTGAACTAAAGCCTTTAGTCTATATCCTAATCTGTAAGTACTATAATGTAGCTTGCATACGGCAGTGTACAAATTTGAGGCTTTTAGCCTTAGTAAGTTAGTATGATATGGGTTAACCAAGTTCTGCCAGTATGAAGCATAGGTTCACATGAGCCCCTGCAGCCTGCAGGAGTTCATGCAACTCTATGCTGTTGTATGATGGGAAGGTCTGCAACCAGTAAAAATAAAAGTATCACCGAAAACTGAGTCAAAGCAGACTTTGTGATCAATTCATAACATCTTACATGTGTCAGATAAAATAAAATACTCTTAAAGAGTTTAGTGGTTGCGCCTGTCCTTGATACAGTATGCATATTTTCCAAACTGAACCTTACAACTACAGAAGCTGAAGCTTATTTGATAAAAATTACTTACTGTCCTGTGAAAGCTACATTAAAGATTAGGAGACGGATCAACCATTTTAGTTCAAGGGTGGTGCCAGAATTGCTTGGTGCCTGAGGCCCCATGCTATTCTGGCACCACTCTTGAACTATCATAGTAACATTTATTTCAAGCAAGTACTTTCTAGTGTTCACTCTGGCATGTTTATTTTCGAAACTGAACATTTTCAACAGAACCTCAGAGAAATTAAAGTATTTTCTAGTGTTCACTCTGGCATGTCTAATTGTTCTTCTGCAGTAAAATAAAGTTGAGATAAATTGCAGCAAACTGTCTGGGTTTGCACGGGTGTTTTCAGTTTTGCGTGACAGGGGCCTGACAACGGTGCTTTGACTAAATGCAAATCCGCTGCACCACCACATGCACTCTACCGCATCTAGCTCGATTCTGAATAAATTCTAATTGAGCTAGATGCCATAGTGCAGCGGATTTGCATTTAGTCAAAGCACCGTCGTCAGGCCACTATGGTTTGCATACGTGTACGCAAGGGTCAGTAAAAATGCATATGACGCGAAAAAGAATGCATGACAGTTGACACTTACTCCAACCAATGTTCACACGAAAACCACATCGCGAAAACGGGAAAGTCACAAATCTCACTTTTTTTTTAACATCAGCATTCCCTTATCTTCTTTGGCCAAAGAAGATTGGATTGAAGACCAGTGTTGTAGCGTGGAAGAGGGCATGGCAAACGGCAACAGCAAGAAGGCTTATGAAACGCTAAGGACCCTCACCAAGACTCAACAGCGAACAGCCACAGTCATCGAAGACAGCAGCGGCCAACTCCTTACGGAAAACACTGCTGTACTAAACAGATGGACTGAGTACTGCCGAGACTTGTATAACTACAAGGCTGAGCCAGACACCAGCATCCTCCAAAACAACCAGGCTGGGGTCAGGAAGGCTGAAGACCTGCCAGTGTTAGCTGAAGAGGTGGAAGCAGCCGTACGCGGCCTGAAGGGAGGAAAGTCTCCAGGTGTAGACAACGTACCTGCGGAACTGTTGAAACATGGAGGAGAAGTAACAACGAAGGTCCTCACTACACTCTGTCAAAAGATCTGGGAGCAAAAGAAATGGCCAGTAGAATGGACACAGTCTCTAGTGATCCCGCTCCCCAAGAAAGGAAACCTGAAACAGTGCCAGAACTACAGAACTATCAGTCTGATAAGTCACCCTAGCAAAGTAATGCTTAGAATCATTCTCAACCGCCTCAAAACTTTCGCCGAGGAACTGCTGGCAGAAGAACAGGCTGGCTTCAGAGTTGGAAGAAGCACTGTAGAGCAGATTTTCAACTGCCGCGTCCTGATCGAGAAACATCTGCATCATCAGCGCGAACTCTACCACAACTTCATTGATTTCAGGAAAGCATTTGATCGCGTCTGGCACGACGGACTCTGGCAAGTCATGAGATCGTTCAACATAGAGGAGGGACTGATCCAAATGATAGAAGCGCTTTACAAAAACGCCTGCAGCGCGGTTCTACTTAACAATCAGTCAGGCGAGTTCTTCAGGACGACGATCGGTGTCCGTCAAGGATGCCTGCTCTCTCCTGTCCTTTTCAACATATTCCTGGAGAAGATCATGCAGGAAACCCTCCACGACCACCATACTTCAATCTCTATTGGTGGCAGATCCCTGTGCAATCTTCGATTCGCAGACGACATTGACCTCATGGCAGGCAGCAATAGTGAGCTCCAAAACCTGACAGACAAACTTTCAACTAGCGCAGGGTCTTATGGCATGGAGATCAGTACGGATAAAAGCAAAGTGATGATCAACACCACAAGCGACAGCAGCAGCAACATTCACATGAACGGCCAGAAGCTAGAAGAGGTCAATAGCTTCAAGTACTTGGGAGCCACCCTGTCCAAAGACGGTAGTTGCATAGCAGAGATCCGTATCAGGATAGGTACAGCAACATCCGCAATGGCCAGGCTGGACAGGATATGGCGAAGTAACTCCATCAGCTTCACCATCAAGTACAGGCTTTACAAGTCCCTCGTAGTGTCTATTCTGCCCTACGGCTGTGAGACTTGGACACTGCTTGCAGACTCAGAAAAGAAAATCCAGGCCTTTGAGAACAAGTGCCTGAGGAAGTTGCTCCGCATCTCGTACCGCGAGCACAAGACCAACGAATATGTACGGAGCATCGTCACTTCCCTGGTGGGCCCACATGAACCCCTTCTGGCAACCGTGAAACGGCGCAAGCTTGCTTGGTTTGGCCACGTGACCCGACACAACACCTTGTCCAAGACTATCCTCCAAGGCACTCTCGAAGGAAGTCGTCGGCGAGGTCGTCAGAGAAAGAGTTGGGTCGCAAACATAAAAGAATGGACCGAACTCGAGATGCCAGACTTGCTTGCCACCGCCCAAAATAGAACTCAGTGGAGAGCACTGTCTGTTGCTGCTGCCTTTCAGTCCCCCCAACGCCCAGTTCAGGCAAGGGACTGATGATGATGATGATGATTCCCTTATCGGTTCTGGTTATAAAATGTTGCCATGCTTGATCACCCCCATTCCTCTGCTGACCAATCATGCCCCACAGTGACTGCCCTATTAGTGTGTAGCGGACATGGAAGCCACTGGCCCCAGTTGCAAAAGAAGGGTCCTCATACAACAGATGCGTACATGTATACAGACACCTCACTAAGATATTTAACTCATTCGAGACATTCCACCTACGGATACGCAGCGAATCGCCGCGTAGCCGTAGTCTGCACGTCTCGAAAGAGTTAAGAGTAAAGCTCCCCGCTCCCCTAAAAAACGAACCAACTCAATTTATTCCAAAAATGCAATAATATACTGACCCTGAAGTGTCTAACATTCACTATTAAGGGCACCACAAGTTGATCACTCCAGAGCAGAGGTGTGGAGAAAGGCAGCGGGAGTTGGGCAGACTTAAACGGACAGGAGAGATCCATAGTAAACCAGACCAATATTGGTACTCTGGAAGGCTTCTGATGGGGACAGTGGAGCTTGTATGGGGCCTATCAGTCAAATTCATTTGAAGCAATTGGTGAATCAGGCTGATAAGGGTTAAGAAAAATGGAGCACCCACGCTAGTATAGGATATTATCAGATTAGTTTGGTGCCTGGTATGGCACCAAGCTGATCTGGCACCAACCTTAAACTATCACGCAAACCATCTCCCACATCTGACAATGGTGCTTGCTTACAGACACCTCCCCAAGCTGGAAAAGTCAATAGGATCTATCAGGTATTATACTGTCTCTGGTAGGAGTGAGTAATCTCATTAGCATTACCTCTTGGACACAGATAGTGAGATACATGCTTAGTGAGATACATGCTTAGTGAGATACATGCTTATCTGTTGGTACTAACCCATTATATCCTGAAGCTGATTTTTTTTTTTTAATGTGCTTCTTGTCCTATGAAGGCTACTTTACAGATTAGGAGATAGGCCACACATTTTAGTTCAAGGGTGGTGCCAGAATAGCTTGGCGCCTGAGGCGCCAAGCTATTCTGGCACCACCCTTGAACTATCACAATCTAATTTATTTCAAGCAATGGGTGTATCAGGATGAAAATGGCTAATAATCACTGAACCAGAACACAGTGAGAGTTTAGGGGCAATATCTTCACTGCATCCAGTGTAGGCAAGGGTAAATAATGTATTATCATATCCAGTGTACAATAACGCTATCTGGGGTGCAACCCTCTACTTTAAAGGCTTCCAAAACAAAACAGAAATAAATAGTACCTTAAACTGTAAGGAAAAGTGCACAACTTCATAATACTGTCCATGAAGCTGTGCACTTTTTTTATACAGTTTGTTTTGGGTTTTTTTTACTGAATGCAGTATTTCAGAGTCCTACACATTTCAATTTTGACCCCAAAAATTGAAAGTGGTACGAAAAACGTTCACAGAGTAAAGCACCAATTCAAATTACTGTCAATTTACCAACTAGAGCTCCGTCAGGAGGTTAGGTGCTATATAAATACCTATTATTATTATTATATATATATATATATATATATATATATATATATATATATATATATATATATATATATATATATATATATATATATATATATATATAGCAGTAAGCTTACAAGCCAATGTCAGATCTAGCCCTTATCATTCAAATTACACCAGTGTGTGAAATAAGTTTGACTATAATAGTTCAAGGGTAGTGCCAGCTAGAATAGCTTGGCGCCTCTTGGTGCCAAGCTATTCTGGCACCACCCTTGAACTAAAGCCATTGGTGTATATCCTTATCTGTAAGTACTATAGCTTGCATATGGCAGTGTACAAATTTGAAGCTTTTAGCCTCAGTATGATATGGGCTAGTGATCTAGTGAGCTGTTACAGTCTAGATAACTCCAGATACCATATTTGCAAAAGTCATTTCTGGCAGTAAATGAGCTCCCAAAAAGTGAAATGAAGATGACAAACGTCTTGGAATAACTGAAACACTGTACACTGTTGTGTCCATCCACTTCTGCTTCTGTTCATGTACATAATTATGTACTTTACTATGTATACTTCAGCCACTTCTGTCACTACTGGCAGGGAATGACACAGCGAGTCATGCTACAATAAATCACTCAGCATACACAACATGAGAGGACACCGGGGACACGATTCATTCATGACTGCATCATAGAAAGTCTTAATTCCTTATATCAGCCTATCCAGCCAGCAAAATGCTCTCAGGCTGATGTCGGGCTTTATAGCGTTTATGCCTGCAGCTTCACGCTGACCAACATTAGTCTGAGGACCTTTTTCTCACTGAGCATGTCACCTACACAACCCATGTTAGAAATAGATTTAACTGATGACTATGTCATGGGGTTTGCGACACTAGTTTCAATAAATTAAAAAATATATATATATTTAAAAAAAGAAAAAACAACAACATTGCACTGGAAAATAAAATGAACCCATGAAAAGCACATTTGGTTGTGCGTTGATTTTATCCGGGGAAAAAACACTAAATCATTCTTTCGGAACAGAACTGTCACAGGTCTGTGAGTCAGTGTACATGTGCAACGCGATTGCCCGAATTCTACTCTCACCGAAACTGAAGCCAATTTGTCCAAAAAGGATGTCGCAGTGACACGGAACATGCTTTGGACTTTAGAAACATGAAGAGAAGCTATTTTCCGTGCTTTCCTTGCTGAGGTAGCCAGCGACCACAAATATTTACACGGGCCTGAAGCGACAACGGTGGAAGCGAACAGTTACATTAATGTCATTCGAGCTCTTTCACAACCCCTTTGCCGCATGACCAACAACAGCACAGCCTTCCATGGTCAGCGCGCAATCCACCTCACCTACAAATGACAGTCTTCCTCAACGTGCTAAACTACAAAAGAAGCCGATCTAAAGCATAATTATTGAGCAAAAGTAGAGAGAATGCAGTAGATCGGTATTAGAGTAAAGTCTACCTGAGAGTCTGCACAGGGGAGACCGTCATTCAGCGTGCTTGTTTACCTCCGCAATACAGTCGGCCATTAGGCATGACGCGTTTGTGACAGGATTTACCTCTTCCACAACAGTCTGCGCGAAGACTAAGCGTGACATGGCTGTGAAAGAGTCAATATCTAGGACAGCATAAAATGATGGCGTACACAGGTGAGAAACGTAGAAAATGGTGACGTTTTATTCACGAGCCAGAATATCGGCGGCTATACATTTCGGCAAAAGTCTTAACTGAGTTTCTAACCGATGTTTGAATCCGATTTCATTATTTTATGCATTCCATCGTCACTGTCCAAAATACAATGTTTTTTAAAAAAAAGATTCCCGGCCGGATTTTGTCAATATAATCATACATTGGTTATGATTTCGTCTTTCGGCTTTTCCTTTCAAAACTGATCTGTTACAGTCATCAGCACCTGAGAACAAACGAAACAAACAAACAACACACACACACACACACACACACACACACACACACACACACACACACACACACACACACACTGTCTCACACACACACACTGTCACACTGACGCACACACACTCGGACACACACACATGTGACACACACTACACACACACACACACACACACACACACACACACACAAATTCATGCAAGGGCTATAACGATAATTTTTACACTGCTGTCATCATGTTCTGGAAATGCTATGCGCACGCTTAATTCAAATCAGCGTATATTTGTGTTTTCAGATAGCCTTAGTTGTGGGCGGTTCACAGCCGGTATTTACTCGGTGTATCTTGAGTGTACCTGACTGAAATATTCCATAATAGCCTTTTTAATCTATTCAATCATTTTATGAAATAATTGTAAAATCAGTCTGTGGATTTGCATCAGTGCTAGTTATGTAATTTAGCATGTCAGTTTAGTCAGCCTAAGCCGAGACTGCGAACGCGACTCGTGAATCCGCAGTAATACTGGGTTTGAACTGGACACTTTCATGAATACGTGATGTCAGCGCGACACAATAATTAAACATAAGTAATCAAAAAGGAAAATCTGTCCCGATGTTTTTAACAGAAGATTGCTGTTCGTTTTGAGTAACACAATATATGGCATCCTGACATGCCCAGTCTGCGAGCACCTCGGCTACAGATTTTTTGGGGTGCCTATACCAGTGGCATAAGCCGAACCGGGGGTAGAGATTAGGGGTGGAGAGGTTGCATTCTTGCCCCCCCCCCCCCCCCCCACATCCCACCCCCACCCCCGAAAAATACAAATTAAAAAGGTGTGGAGTGGGTGGGGGCTGAGTATCCCCTGCCACCCCCCACCCCCCCAGGCCCTCCCCACTGACTCTATACTTTTGATTTTTATTTATTTTAGTTTTTACAGAGTTTGTTTCTTAGAGGAGGGTGTCAAAATTATATACGTCCTGAAACAACCGCCAAACACACACACACACACACAGAGAAAAAGTGAGCGAGTGGCATATATTTTTTGGTATGGGAGTAAAAAAGTCTTGACTGGTTGATGCTCGTTTCGGATCATCTGTGCGCGTGTCTATGAGAACAGTTTTGGGCCATAAGTTGTTTTACGCCGATAGGCGATTTTGTTTGGTTAAACACAATAACACAATAACACAACAATACTGAATAATTTTGGTGATTATCAGTATTTTATTTTTAAGCACACACTGAGATACATGTTCACTGGCACGCTGCTTGTTTGTAAATAACTCAGTAGCGAAGGTTGCGCCATGAAAGTGCCATTCAAGTTAAAGCGCCTGGGCATTGCCCGGCCGTGCGGCACACACAAACATACCCGTCGTCGGCCCGATGGCCTTTGCGCACTGGGATACATATATTTATCACTATGATTTGATGAAACAATTAATTCAGTCAGTCTACACAAGGCCGGAAAAAAATCCGCAACAAAATTACCAGTAGTTTGTAAGTAGATCCGAGGCTCGGCGGTTTATGAGGCTCGCTGTCAGCCTGGCCCGGGTCAGTCACATTTCAGCCGCAAAATCTCGAAAGCAGGCCCGATGGCCTTTTGCGCATTGGGTTGGTAAATCACCGCTTGGTGGAACCGGCCTTACGACTGATGGTAAGGCCAGCATGGGCCAGCATCAGCCATTTCAGTGATGGGGTGATGATCACTATGTTCTGGCGTTGTTGCTGTATTTGTTTTGCATGGAAGCTTCCAGCAAGCGTACTTCCCTGGTCTGTGTCAGCAAATAATGTTCTTCAGGCTCGGCGAAACTGTGCATGTATCGCCCGATGCCGCCCCGCACGACTGACCCCGGGCCCAGGCCCCCCCTCCCACCCCCCGGTCGAGTCATCTAGCCTGTGCCGAGAAAATTGAACACCACGTGACCCCGGCCGAACTGCAACGAGGTATATCATCGTGAGGCCCCCGCAGTTGTGGGGGCTAATGAGGATCTATGCCTCTTGCTGACACCTCTTTCAATCCATGTCCCTGGAAGAGCTACTGATTGTTTTTGTGTTGAATCAACCAATAGTTAAAGGCCGCTGCAGAAACATGTCTCAGTCTGCGTCAGCTGACTGATATGATAACAAGCGTCCGGCCAGTAGGAAGGCCCCGGTTTGTTGTAAACCTGTCAAACGCATCGTTAGCAACTGATCGTCGGTGGGCACGCGCCGCAGATGACCATGCCCGGCTCAAGCCAAAGTGGTGACTACATGTGACAGCTGGTGGTGATGGGTCCGCCATGCAGTGACAGCGACTGAGGTCGTGGGGCCGCCCGTGACAGCAGTGTTGGTGGGGCCAAGGGTGACAGCTGATGTGTTGTTCACGCCGCCCATGACAGTGGCACTATTGCTGGCCGGGCCGCCCGTGTGACAGCCGCGGCACTCAGTTGCTGGGGCCGCCTCTGACAGACAGCGGCAGTGTTGGCGGGACCGCCCGCCCGCTTTTGATACACTGAGTGATAAGCCATATGCTGTCACTTGATACGCCGGCCCAGGACCGTACTGTTAGTCATCGTTTATTAGTTATTGGGGGCGGATAACTCATACAAGGTCATGATCTGTGGCCATCATGTACGCGGCTCTCTCTCTCTCTCTCTCTCTCTCTCTCTCTCTCTCTCTCTCTCACACACACAGCATGCACGCACGCACACACACACACACACACACACACACACACACACACACACACACACACACACACACACACACACACACACACACGTGAGCGCGCGCCCAAAAATATCGCGTACACATATGAAGGCAAAAATAGTACATGCAGTATTCAATGTACTCTTGACACTCAGATATTATGGTCCACTGTATCATATAAAAAAAAAAAAAAAAAAAAAAAAAAAAAACAAACAGACGCTCTCTTCTGAGAGCGTCTGTTTTTTTTTTTGTTTGTTTTTTTTTTATATGATACAGTGGACTATAATATCTGAGTGTCAAGAGTACATTGAATACTGCATGTACTATGTGTAATGTTTTTGCCTTCATATGTGTACGCGATATTTTTGGGCGCGCGCTCACGTGTGTGTGTGTGTGTGTGTGTGTGTGTGTGTGTGTGTGTGTGTGTGTGTGCGTGCGTGCATGCTGTGTGTGTGTGTGTGTGCATGCTGTGTGTGTGTGTGTGTGTGTGAGACACAGCCGGAGAGAGAGAGAGAGTGAGCACATATATACATATTTGCCTTTGCTGTATGAATTCTAATGTAGGCCTACTTAATGATTTTCTGTGTAATGCTTTTGCATTTTTACTCATTTTATATTTTTGTGCGTACGCGTTATGCGCGTACGTATGTCTGGAGTGCGTGTCCGAGAGCGTGTGTGTATATGTGTGCGTGTGTGTCTAAGTGCGTGCGTGTGCAAGTTTGTGTTTGTGTGTGTGTGTGAGCGTGCGTGTGCGTGCGTATGTGCGGGCGTGCGTGCGTGAGCGAGTGCATACATGCGACAGTGTGTGGTATGTGTATGTTTACATGTCTATGTCATTTATGTAGTAGATGTAGCAACGGCAAGTTTGAAAACTGGTCCTGTTACCAATAACTTCTACCGTTGGAAAATAAAGGTTCATTGTTCATTGTTCTCTCTCTCTCTCTCTCTCTCTCTCTCTCTCTCTCTCTCTCTCTCTCTCTCTCTCTCTCTCTCTCTCTCTCTCTCTCTCTCTCTCTCTCTTCAGTCCGTCTCTCTCAGTCACACACACACACACACACACACACACACACACACACACACACACACACACACACACACACACACACAATCGCAAGCACACACATACGACACAACCTTGTGATTGTTACCAAACATAGGTATACCACTAGCCGTTTATCTTATCATGGTCTCGTACGGCCAGCAATTCTCGGAAAATCGCCGGCGCAAAGACTGTGAATCCACATTATATAAAGGAGTCCTCGCGAATGCTCGTCGCAGTTTGGCAATTAAACTCCTTCAGCAACAACAAGCTCCGAGTCAGTTGAGGTCTTTAGCAGAACAACGGCTTCAGTCAAAATGTGCGACGACGAGGTAGCCGCCCTTGTCATTGACAATGGATCCTGGATGTGTAGAGCCGGCTTCGCTGGGGACGACGCCCCGCGTGCTGTGTTTCCCTCCATTGTCGGCAGACCTCAGGTATTTGACATTTTATTCTGGCACTTATTTAACTCATTCTAGCCCAGACACACCACAACAAGATATGGATCGACCATGATAGTTCAAGGGTGATGCCAGAATAGCTTGGCGCCTCATAGGCGCCAAGCTATTCTGGCATTACCCTTGACTGAACTATCATGGTCGATCTGTGTCCTGCACTGCAATACAGTCTTCAGAAGACAACGGCAAAGTTTAGGGATTTCTGTCTTGGGGTACAATGAGTTAAGTATCACCACTGTGCTTTCTAGAGGGCACGTACAGCCAGAACAGGCGCTGGTCAACAACATAAAACAAGCCGCCGGGGCGCTTACTACTGAGTCTGTGGTCTCTCGAGACCTACTAGCGTTCTAGAGGACTTGGCACAGCCGATTAAAATGAACAACACCCAACTGCAAGAGGTATTACGGGGACTCATGAGGATCTATGACTCTTGCTGAAACCACTTTGTGCCCACGTTCCGTTGATGGTATGCGGGGCTTGTTGACACTGAATTTACAGTGATTCTAAAACACCGTGACACAGCCTGCGTCCCGCACTGGCAGTGAAAGGGTTAAGCATTCCAACCATTGTTCTAAAACGGCGATACTGTTATTTTGTTATGGCATCTCAGCAGGCATGCTGATAATAATGCTTACCAGCGTCTTGTGTTGCACAAAGTGACCTTTTCACACACTTGTACAAACACATAAATCAGTGTTGGTGCAATCCACTCGAGAAGATAGCCTATTTGTAGAAACAACTTAACAAGTACACGCTGTTTAGAGGTCGAAAACAATTCATGATGAGTAGTTTAGAAAAACAAAAAAAAACTCCTTCAGACACTTGTACAAGCACATAAATCAGTGTTGGTGCAATCCACTCGAGAAGATGGCCTATTTGTAGAAACAACTTAACAAGTACACGCTGTTTAGAGGTCGAAAACAATTCATGATGAGTAGTTTAGAAAAACACAAAAAATCCTTCAGCCGTGAAGATAAGCAATGAGAACAAATCTTAATCCTCATTAAAAGTCGTTTCGAAAAACTGGGGGGGAAAAAAAACGTGTTTTTTTTCCCCCGCCTCCTTCCTTAATGTTAATTTGTACTTGTTCAATTGTTGGCATAAACAGCCTAGAAAAAAATCAGGAGGGAAACGTAAGCCATGGCTTACTGTAAATTATTAAGTCACAGACGTACAATGTAATAACTAATATTACATTGAGTTCAAGGTAACGTTATTGTGGTCACTTTTACGAAAAGTTCTAGAGATGTCAGTGTAGAGTGTGCCTGCAGTGTTCACTGTGTTTTAGTTTATCACCTTCTGTTAATTAATCTCTATAATTTATAAAGGCGTAATTTAATTTGTATGTTAACAATCAAAATGATCGCTACCCAGTGTGCAAAGGCCATCGGGCTGACATCAGCCGCCGTTGGCCCGCGGGTGGCAGTGCGCGGGCCAACAGCGGCTGACGTCGGCCCGATGGCCTTTTGCGCATTGAGTAACCCCCTGGGTCTGCCGTTGTCGCGGACTTGGATGTAGCTTGTAACGATTGTGGTTATGTTGTTCTGTTAGAGCGTGCATGCATAAATCGTAGGGAGCGATCCGATGTTTTATTTGAGCTATCATAATTTCGAATCACGTACCTTTTCAGTGAATTTCACTTTCGTTTGCGAATAGTGCGGTGTTGATTATCTGTTGCCGCACGGAGTTGAGTCATGAAGGGTCTAGAAGCCGCTCGAGCATTCATTTGTTTACTGCGCGCGTGTCGCTTAGCTTTCAGTACTAATGCACTGATCGCGTGTTTACCAGAAAAAGCGGGCAAGGTCGTGACCTGTCTGGCCTACTTTTGTGTGACGTCATGGCGCGCCGGGGATTTTCCTAACATAGAGGTTGAAGATGGTAGCCAGATATTTACAGAATATTCCTGTGTGAATGTACCTTTGAGTTTTAGTTACGTACTGTGTTTTGATTGGTTGTGTTGTACGATTGTGCTTGATTTTTCTGGAAAACATACCACTATAAAAGAGTCGTGCTAGGAAGCACCTGTGTACCGGGCGGGCATTCACAGCTCAGCAGCCGAGGAGAGAGGACGGTTTTTTCCGCTCTCTCCACACACAGCGACCAAGCAAGCGAGCCAGCCAGTCAGCCAGCTACAAGTCTACTCGCCACAAGATGGACAAAGGGAGGAAAAATCGGCGCAAGACCAATAAACAGCAGGTGGAGGAATTTACCTCCACTCTCCCCCAAGCGCCAAAACCACCACCACCGGCCAGGAGGGAGACGAGGAGCTACAAGCCCCCTCTCTCCCCTCCGCTACGGCCACAAGATCGAATACGACGGGCACCCTCGCCCCCCCCCCCCCCCCCCCCCCCCAGCAAGCAAGCTACCCGCCACATCAGAGTGCCGTGGAGGGAGGGTCCCAAGGATTCTCCCTACCACCAGATCTACAGAGCTTTTTTGCTCAAAACAGCCAATACGCTGAACCACCGCCACCCTTCTTCCAGTACCCACCACCACCAACACTGGACAGAATGCCCGAGGTCCCACCCGGCCTCGAGTACCCACCGCCACCACTACAGGAAGAGGAGGAGCCCTCGTCGGAGCTATCGTCGTGGGCCTATTCCCCATGCTCCCCACCGCCGGTCGTCATTCCCGAATCAATAACTCGGGAGCGGCCGGCATCGTCGGAGGAGGGGGCGACTCGGCTCAGGGGGATGGACTTCGAGGAGCTGGTACTCCTCCTACAAGACGCCGTCCCGGTCATCATAACGATTGATGGCAGCCCATACCGCCGTGCACTAGTCGCCGCCCGGTGGTTAGTGCACGCGGGCGCCATCAAGGACCTTGAGCCCCCCACGTCGAAGGACACGGCCAGCCAGGCCACAGCCACCACGACTGAAACGGAGAGTCAAGCCACCACCGACTCCCCACCAACCGCCGAAAAGACCACCGGCACCACGCCACCCGACACCCAAGACCAAAACACGGAGTCAGAGGTCCCACCAGCTCCGGAGAAGACCCTCCAGGACGCGGGTACAGACCCGCCCCCTCAACAGCTACCACCACCACAGGCGGGCAACGGAACAGTCACCGGCCCGCGCCAACAAAGAAGACGCCACCGACCGCCCAAACACCACCGACACCAACGCCCACCACTGCTCGCCACGCCGCCACCTCACATGCGGCTGCCACCGCAACACCGCCACCCACCCCGTCCACGCCAGCACCCGACCCCTCGACCAAGAATCGACTGGCCGCCACCACCACCACCCTACCTCCCCAGACCCTACCACAACCGGCCACGGTTTCCCCGGCCGACACCACCACCCCCGCCACCACTCCTGCAAGATCTTCTGGAGTGGCTGGCTTACCACTGGCCTCCCGGCCACACCACCCGCCTCCTCCACCACCAACCACCCGGCCCCGGCAGTACCATCAGCCAGCTGCGCGACGGAGCGGCAGACAGTCAGCGAGACAACCTCCCCCCCCCCCCCCAACCCCCCCTGCCCCCCCCCCCCCCCCCCCCCCCGGACGAAATCAGCGAGAGCTGGAAGTCCCTGTCCCTTTCCAAGTTCACGTCATCATCAGCACCTGTGTACATTGTTCAGTTGTAAAATTGCGATGTAACAGCGTCGGTACATTGTTCAGTTGTATAATTGCAGTGTATTGACATTGCGAGAGAGTACGCAAGATATCGTGCTTCATTGTCAGTGACGGAGTTATGCTGTGAATGCTGATGTACATTGTATGAGTGGCGCATTGTGTCAAAGTTGGACATTTTGCTGAGAAGAGATTTTATCAGTGTTGGTGCAATTGTGAACGCATTTTGTGGAGATCGCATCGCTGTAATAAAATATTGTTGGAACTGTTACTCCAGTATTGTCTACATCCTTAAGCTACGTGTGACGGATTGCAGCTGAACGAGTTTTTTTTTTAAAAAAAGCCGAGGACTCTACGTGTGTGCATTTGGTGTAGTTATCATACTACGACCACGGTTTTACCACGTAACATTTTGGCGACCCCGACGAGACCTTCTTCAGTTGGTTCAGTGGAAAGGGTAGCAGGAGAAAACAGCCAGCGGTGAAAAGCAGAGATGGCGACATCGGAAATGGAAACATTCCTGAAAATTGGAAAGGAATGTGGACTCAAAGGAGCTCAACTCCTCGAGATCGTAAAGGAGAGAGTGGAGAGAGAAGAAAAGAGACGAGAGAGGGAAGAAAAAGAGAGACTGGAGAAAGAAGAAAAGAAACGAGAGAGAGAAGAAAAAGAAAGACTGGAGAGAGAGGAGAAAGAAGAAAAGAAACGAGAGAGAGAAGAAAAAGAAAGACTGGAGAGAGAGAGGAGAGAGAGGAAAAGAGACGAGAGAGAGAAGAAAAAGAGAAATGGGAGAGAGAAAAAAAGAGTTAAGGAACGTGAAATTAGGAAACTCGAAATCCAAGCAGAAAAAGCAGAGAAACAACGAGAAGAGGCAGAGAGGCAACGACAACACGAAATACATCTGAAACAGATGGAAATTGAGGCGCAGAACCAGAGGGTTTCTGAAGCAACAGCCTTAGCCAGCAGAGAGCAAACAGCCCGTGCGCCAAAGCTTCCACCTTTCGTTGAGAACTCAGATAAGATGGACGCTTACCTAGAACGATTCGAGCGCTTCGCCAGTAGCAACAATTGGAAACAAGAAACTTGGGCTATCAAATTGAGTGCACTTCTAACCGGCAAAGCACTTGCATTTTACACCCGCCTGCCGAGAGAAGAAGCCGAAGATTATACGCAATTGAAAGCCGCCCTGCTGAGACAGTACGACTTCACTGAAGAGGGTTACAGGCGACGATTTCGGAATTGCAAGCCTGAAGAAGGAGAAGCACCCGGCCTATTCATTGAAAGAATCAGAAGCTACCTGGAGAAATGGATAGAGCTGGCTGGCCTAAACAGACTCAAAGTGTGTGACCTCATCATCAAAGAACAAGTCTTCAACGCATGTTCTAAAGACCTGGCCGCCCACCTCAGAGAGCAAAAAGACCAGTCACTGAAGGCCCTAGCAGACTTCGCTCAAAGATACCTTGACGCCCACAACATGAAGTTCGGGCCCAGTAAGTCGCAGCGTGAGTCTGCACCAGCAGAAGAAATCAACAATATCAGAGACACCCCGATATACAAGCCGGTGGAGAACCTGACATGTTTTCTCTGTGGAAAGAAAGGTCACAAAGCGATACGGTGTCCTTCTAAAGATGTTCCCCGAGGCGACAACATCAGAAGATCCAACCAAGATCGCGGGATAGCAGGCAGAAGCAGTACCACGTCTCAACACAGAGCCGCCCCTGTATTAGCTAATGATGTGACGTCATCCAGTGACTTTGAGTCTGGAGAAAAACACCAGAGCTGATTGAATCTTTCAAAAGGAATGGACGCATCCCAGTAGGAGATGGGGCTACATTCTTACCAGTTTCAAACATTGCGCTGCCTGAGAATGAAGTGCCGAACATGCCGGTGGTGTCAGGATTCGTCGGAAACACACCAGTGAGAGTGCTGAGAGACACTGGTTGTAACTGTGTCATCATGAGAGATGATTTAGTAGCTGAAGACCAGAAGCTACATGAGTCTTGGCTGACGGAAGTGGGAGAGTCACCCCCCTCGCCAAGGTCAGTATCAACACTCCGTACCTGACAGGAGAGGTGAAGGCATTGTGTGTGAAAACCCCAGTTTATGATCTTATCATCGGAAATGTTAGCGGTGCCAGAAACGCAAATGATCCAGATCCAGAATGGAGATTTGAAACATGTGCAGTTACTACGAGAGGTCAGGAAGAGAAGAGCCACCATAACATCCCTCTAAAAGTGGCTGACAATGTAGAAACATTCATGATGATTAGAGACACGACGGAAGAAGAGAAGCGCAAGGTGCTACAACAACAGCAAAACCAGATGGACGCGACCGTGGCCAGCGATCGAGATAATTTTATGCGGGAAGTGGAACAGCGAGCAGCCGTCCACCGTCTGCAGCAAAAACAGGCGCAAGAGTTAGACAGCCGTGGCACGATGCCGAGCGCCGCAAAACTGATCAAACGGGCTCGCCGAAAAGCAAGGAGAACGAAGGATTCGAGCGAGACGGAGCTCCTCTAACAAAGGAGATGTTGAAGCTGCAGAAAGAGCATAAAGAGAGAGATAACCAGGAGCTGGTGTATGAACATAAAAGTCAAGAGGTCGTCGAAGATTTCGATGGAGGGCAGAATCGACATGAACGGGAGCAAGACCTGAAGGTCAATCATCAGAACCAGCTTGACAGATTGCGGCATGAACACGACACTGAAATTCGCCGTCTGCCGCGGGACATGTTGGACAGAGGACCGTGCGTGTCTGACACAGTGGTTGATATCAAAGACTACGGAGTTGAAGTCGACAACAGAACGAATACTGACCGTGTGAATTCACTAACAAAGTATATTGAGAGAGGTCGTCAAGACAAAACACAACTCGCAGCATCGGTGCGTCTTGCTGATGACGAAAGACTAGACGACGAGAACCTGTTTGACTTTGGCGAACTCCACCACCAGGAGGGTGTGGAGGACGTACAGTATGGACGACACTTGGCCCAGGTAAAACAGGAGAAGCTGAGAGTCAAAATTATGGAGTTCGGGCATCGATTTCCGCCTGACTCTGAGACTGCAGACACCGTCCAGCGTGAGATTAATCTGACATCCAACAAGCCGAGTCGTCCGTTTCGTAGCACGAGAGAAGGACTAAAGGAGAATGTTGGGGAGACGCCGGACCTCGGAGTCATCAGGGAGTCCAAGTCACCATATGTGTCCCCAGTTGTCATTGCGAAGAAACCGGAAAAATGTAATTTGGCGTATTTGGACTTTCATACTTTACATACGCCGACAGTGTTCGACCCAGGACCAGTAACCTTTGAACTGTATGAGAACTGTGAGTCGGAACTGTACCCCATGAGTTGACATTGTTCCAGGAGTGAACTTTGACATTCATTTTTAGTTTAATCAATGGTTCGCAGAACTTTGGAGCTGATTACTTGAGCAGAGTAGTTTAAATGGAAATTTCTGTGTACAGAACAGTTTAAAGAAACATTTTGGTGTCCATGAGAATTTAAAGGGGACATGTTTGTAATCAGGACAGCCTAAAGGAACATATTTTCATTCGGGACATTTTAAAAGAACTGTGAGTTAATTATTTTAAGTAGTTAATTTGATTTAATTTGTTGTGAAATTGTATTTGTTTAAGGTTCTGTGTAGATTAACACAGCCACAACCGTATTTTTTTTGGATTTGAGAAGAAATTTTGTGAAATTTCGTCCGAAATAGGGGGGGGGGGGGGGGGGTAATGTAACGATTGTGGTTGTGTTGTTCTGTTAGAGCGTGCATGCATAAATCGTAGGGAGCGATCCGATGTTTTATTTGAGCTATCATGATTTCGAATCACGTACCTTTTCAGTGAATTTCACTTTCGTTTGCGAATAGTGCGGTGTTGATTATCTGTTGCCGCACGGAGTTGAGTCATGAAGGGTCTAGAAGCCGCTCGAGGATTCATTTGTTTACTGCGCGTGTGTCGCTTAGTTTTCAGTGCTGATGCACTTATCGCGTGTTTACCAGATAAAGCGGGCAAGGTCATGACCTGTCTGGCCTACTTTTGTGTGACGTCATGGCGCGCCGGGGATTTTCCTAACATAGAAGTTGAAGATGGTAGCCAGATATTTACAGAATATTCCAGTGTGAATGTACCTTTGAGTTTTAGTTACGTACTGTGTTTTGATTGGTTGTGTTGTACGATTTTGCTTGATTTTTCTGGAAAACATACCACTATAAAAGAGTCGTGCTAGGAAGCACTTGTGTACATTGTTCAGTTGTAAAATTGCGATGTAACAGCGTCGGTACATTGTTCAGTTGTATAATTGCAGTGTATTGACATTGCGAGAGAGTACGCAAGATATCATGCTTCATTGTCAGTGACGGAGTTATGCAGTGAATGCTGATGTACATTGTATGAGTGACGCATTGTGTCAAAGTTGGACATTTTGCTGACTTACTTACTTACCTACGCCTGTCACCCCTACCCGGGTATAGGCCGTCGACGAGAGACCTCCAGCGACTCCTGTCCTGTGCTTCTCCTTCGATTCTACTCCAGGTGGTTCCCAGTCTCTTCGTGTCTGCTTGGAGGTCTCGACGCCAGGAGTTTCTCGGCCTACCTCTTTTCCTCTTTCCCTGGGGGTTCCATGACAATGCCTGCCTAGTGATACTGGAAGCTGGCATTCTCAGGCTGTGACCGATCCATCCCCATCTTCTTCGCCCAATTTCATTCTCTGCTGTTATCTGCCCTGTTCTCTCCCAGAGTCTGACGTTGCTGATCTTCTCTGGCCAGTGGATTTTCAAAATTCTTCTAAGGCAACTGTTCATGAAGGTCTGTACTCTGTTGACTGTGGTTTTTGTCAATCTCCAAGTCTCTGCTCCATATAGGAGAACTGCTTTTACATTGGAGTTGAAAATCCGGACTTTGGTGTGTTGTGACAGCTCTCTGGAACTCCACACCTTTTTTAACTGGAGAAAGGCTGCTCTGGCTTTACCGATTCGTACTCTGACATCTGCATCAGTGCCGCCTTTTTTGTCTATGATGCTCCCGAGATAGGTGAAGGACTCCACTTCCTCCAACGGGGTGCCAGCAAGCAAGATTGGTTCTTCCCTGGTTGTGTTCAGCCTCATTGTCTTTGTTTTCTGTTTGTGAATGGTGAGGCCCACTTCGGACGAGATGTCAGCAAGAATCGTGGTCTTGTCCTGCATTTGTTGACGAGTGTGGGACAGTAATGCCAAGTCGTCTGCAAAATCGAGGTCGTCAAGCTGTGTCCACAGTGTCCACTGTATTCCACTTTGTCTGTGCTTTGTGGTCATCTTCATGACCCAGTCTATGGCCAGTAGGAAGAGGAACGGAGACAGCAGACACCCCTGCCTGACACCAGTTCTGACCTGGAGCTCCCTGGTGAACTGCCCTTCGTGGATCACGCGACATGTCATGCCATCATAGCTGCTCTTGATCAGGCGGACGAGCTTTGTGGGTACACCGTAGTGTCGTAGGAGTTTCCACAGAGTCTCTCGGTCCACGCTGTCAAATGCTTTCTCATAATCCACAAAGTTGACGTACAGCGGGGAGCTCCACTCCAGAGACTGTTCCACGATGATGCGGAGAGTGGCGATCTGGTCTGTACATGATCGGTTCTTCCTGAATCCTGCTTGCTGGTCTCTCAGCTGGGGGTCAACGGAGCTCTTCATTCTCTCTAGGATGATCCTGTTGAAGACCTTTCCTGGTACTGACAGCAAGGTGATTCCTCTGTAGTTGGAACACTTGCTGAGGTCGCCTTTCTTGGGAAGCTTGATTAGGTACCCCTCCTTCCAGTCAGCTGGCATCACCTCCTCTTCCCAGATCTTTCCAAACAGTGGGTACAGCATCTCCACTGTTGTCTCTAGGTCTGCTTTCAGAGACTCCGCTGGGATGCCATCTGGCCCTGCTGCTTTGCCATTCTTCAAAAATGCCACTGCTCTTCTGATCTCTTCCCGGCTGGGTCTGTCACAGCTGATGGGTAGGTCGGTCTCTGCTGGCTGGATGTCGGGGGGGGGGGGGGGGAGGTCGGGTGGGCTAGGTCTGTTCAGTAACTCTTCAAAATACTCGGCCCATCTGTCGAGTTGGTCTGCTCTGTCTGCAATAGGCTTGCCTTCTTTGTCTTTTACTGGTCTTTCTGTATGGCCATACTTACCCGACAATCTTCTGGTAATGTCGTAGAGCCGTTTCATGTTGCCGCTGCCTGCTGCCTTTTCTGCCTCTGCTGCCAGACTGTCTGTGTAGGCCCTCTTGTCTGCCCTGATACTCCTCTTCACCTCGCGGTTGGCTTCCGAGTATTCCTCCTGTGCCCTTACTTTAGCTGCTCTCGTGCGACTGTTGTTGACCGCTGCTTTCTTCTGCTTCCTCGCTTCTATCTTCTTCAAGGTCTGTGCCGACAGCCAGTCCTTGTGGTGGTGTTTCCTGAACCCTACAGTGTCTTTGCAGGTTGAGTTCAGCGCCTCTCTAACTGCCTTCCACTGCTGCTCTGTGGTGACCGCCTCCTCTTCATTTACTAGCTCCTGTAGCGCTTGAAACCGGTTGTCACAATTTATTTTAATCATTATGCAGTATTTTCTTTCGTGGAGAACTTTCGTTATTTGTTGTGTGTTGCGGTTATGGCATGTACTTTTTAGTGACGTCAAGAACATATGACGTAAGATGTGTGTTTGGAACATGTGACGTAGGATGTTGGTTTGAAGAGTTACGTCACTGTGAATCGTTTGGAAGACAGTCAGTCAGGAGAGATTTTTGCTCTCAGTAAAAGTTGTTTTTTTGTGAGGTGTAGTGGGCAGAGAAATGCCGTGTTATGGTCTATGGTAGAATAGACGATTGAGAGCAGAATGCTCAGTACAGTGGTACGTAAAATTTTGTAGTTTAAGAACTACGACTAGTAACCAGATCGACTGATTAGAGTAACGAGTACCGGACCTTGTCCAACGGCCAAGAATGGGCAGACAGGCCTGAAACAGTCGAAGGTTTACTTCACGCATCTTTGGGTATGTATTTGTTTATTATATAGCTGATTCGCGTTTGTTAAGTAGTAGATTCGGAAAATGTATTAGTTGTTCGGCTCTAGATCTGAGATTGTATGATATTCGGCGCGCATCGGCGAGTTTGCGGTGTCGTCTGGCGATCGGCGCGCGGGATTGAATGGAATGATCAAAACGTTTTGTGGAGCCTGTTGATTTTGAAATGAATAATTCGTATCGTGGTGAGAGGTTATGTGTTGTGCGGAAATATGTCGTATTCGTGTGTGTGCATGATATTTCGAATTGACTGTTATTACAATATTTATTCGATGTCGGAAACGATCGGGAATCGGCGACAACGTCCGGAAGCCGTTAGCGGTCGTCATCGTTACAGTGTCGTCATTCCGGCGGAAGTAACTTTTTAGCAATGGCAGATTTCTTATGGAGAGATACGTTTTGTATGTGTTATAGATGCTTCCCTCCCCTATCACCAGCTGAGAAGTTGGATTTGTGTATGCTTCGTGTGGGAATGTGGTTAATCAACGTGGTGTGCGAGATAACAAGTTGATCCTGACGGTGTGCGTGTGGAGCTTCGACGTGTCATCGCGAGAGACAGTGCGATTATTCGACCAGTGGTGTGGCCGAATCAACAGCAGCGACGCTACATCCATCTTTATCCACGGTCGGAGTAATCAAACTGTTTGATCGTTCGAGGATCTAAGCATTAATTAGTGTCAGTTATTATCGACAGACATTGCGGAGATGTGACATCGTAGTGGAACAATAAGTGTAGGATGTGTGGTTAGTGCTGTGAACATTGTGCGAATGGTTGAGGGTGTGCGTATTTTACAGATGCATGTATGAATCGAGTGAATATTGCGTAGGTTTGTATACGTCTTGTCTATTGTTTGTCGTGCGAATGAGAAGATCAAATCATTAAAATCGAACAAATATCCAAATGTTCCGAGTGGTATATATTCTTCCTCCCTGGTGTGACACCGGTTGGACAGCACCAGTTTGAACTCTTCTCTAACTCCAGTTTCTCTCAGGAGGCCTACATTATAGCGCTGTCTTCTTGTTGTCTCTGTGCGGCATTTCTTTAGCTTGAGCTTCATTCTTAAGGTAAGCAGATGGTGGTCTGAGGCGACATCTGCTCCCCTCCTCACTCGAACATCTTGAAGGGATCTTCTAAATTTCTTGCTAATGCAGATATGGTCTATTTGGTTCTCTGTTGTATGGTCAGGTGAGACCCAAGTTGCTTTGTGTATTCTTCTGTGTGGGAAGATGCTGCCTCCAATGACAAGTCGGTTTAGAGCACAAAAGTCTACAAACCTCTCCCCGTTCTCACTCATCTCTGAGCCTAGTCCCTGTCTCCCCATCACCTCTTCGTATCCGGTGTTGTCCTCCCCTATTTTGGCATTAAAATCGCCCATTTGTCCACGGCACTCTGGAGTCGGTCGTAGAACTCTTGTTTCTCTTCCTCGTCACTGTCATTGGTGGGCGCATAACACTGGATGACTTTCAGCTTGAGCGTTTTCTTGGCTCTAAAGGCTGCTGTGATAATTCTTGGCCCAAAAGGTTCCCAGCCCATCAGCGCTCTCTGTGCCACTGGTGACAGCATGAATGCTACTCCTTCTGTATGGGGGGCATTCTCCTCTTCATGACCTGAATACAGAATCATCTCCCCACTTAACAGCCTTTTCTGGCCAGACTGCGTCCATCTGGCTCCACTGATACCTAGCAGGGAAAGGTTGTACTTTTGCATTTCCGCTGCTATCTGGGCGGCCTTGCCGCTCTGGTACATGGTCTTGACGTTCCATGTGCCCATGGTTGTGTCCCTGGATAGAGAGAGGCGGCTCGGTCCTGTGGCTTCCGAAGACTTCCGGCTTTCACCACAGGACGTCATAAGTCTTCTAGTAGAAGAACCTTCCTCCTCCAGGAAAGGAATTACTGTTAGTCTTTTCGTCGGCGTTTTTGTAGCTATTTCCTTTTTTGCAGGGTGGGGAAGCTACCCCCACGCCCAACCCCCTTACTAGGAGGACCAGGGGTTTTCTGTCGGGGTCACCTTCCCTTAGACCATGTTGGTTCACGGCACCTTATTTCATTCTGTGCACCCCTCTCACGAGGGACCCCCTATCCACCACCCAGGGGACGCGCCTCAACGCCATATGGTCCCAGCGCGAGGACATTTTGCTGAGAAGAGATTTTATCAGTTTTGGTGCAATTGTGAACGCATTTTGTGGAGATCGCATCGCTGTAATAAAATATTGTTGGAACTGTTACTCCAGTATTGTCTACATCCTTAAGCCACGTGTGACGGATTGCAGCTGAATGAGTTTTTTTTTTTTTTTTTTAAAAGCCGAGAACTCTACGTGTGTGCGTTTGGTGTAGTTATCATACTACGACCACGATTTTACCACGTAACATAGCTACTACGTTTACATTCTCACTCAGTAAACATTTTTCACTTCTGTTTCAGTATATGCGTATGGGCCACAAAAACAGCTACGTGGGAGACGAGGCCCAGAGCAAGCGTGATATCCTGACCCTCAAGTACCCCATCGAGCACGGCATCGTCACCAACTGGGACGACATGGAGAAGATCTGGCACCACACCTTCTACAAAGAGCTGCGCGTGGCCCCCGATGAACACCCCGTCCTGCTGACAGAGGCTCCCATCAACCCCAAGGCCAACCGTGAGAAGACGACGCAGATCATGTTCGAGACCTTCAACTCCCCCGCCATGTACGTGGCCATCCAGGCCGTGCTGTCCCTGTACGCGTCTGGCCGCACGACCGGTATTGTGCTGGACTCTGGGGACGGTGTTTCCCACACCGTGCCTATTTACGAAGGATACGCACTGCCCCACGCCATCATGAGGCGGCTTTACCTGGCAGGGCGTGACCTCACTGACTACCTCATGAAGATCCTCACCGAGCGTGGGTACTCGTTCACAACCACCGCTGAGCGCGAGATCGTGCGTGACATCAAGGAAAAGCTCTGCTACGTTGCGCTGGACTTTGAGCAGGAGATGCAGACGGCGTCTTCCTCGTCTTCACTAGAGAAGAGTTACGAGCTGCCCAACGGACAGGTTATCACTATTGGAAACGAGAGGTTCCGCTGTCCCGAGGCTCTCTTCCAGCCGTCCTTCTTGGGCATGGAGGAGTCAGGAATCCACGAAACGATCTACAACTCCATCATGAAGTGTGACGTGGACATCCGTAAGGACCTGTACGCCAACACTGTCCTGTCAGGCGGCAGCACCATGTACCCCGGCATCGCAGACAGAATGCAGAAAGAAATCACGTCACTCGCTCCTCCAACCATGAAGATCAAAGTGATCGATCCTCCGGGACATAAGTATTCTGTCTGGATCGGTGGCTCTATCCTGGGCTCCCTGTCCACCTTCCAGCAGATGTGGATCTCCAAGCAGGAGTACGACGAATCTGGCCCCTCCATGGTGCACAGGAAGTGCTTCTGAGCGTATTCTCAGTACTCCTGTTTCCCCCCCAAACTCTCACGTTTTGTCCTGACCTCTGTATGAAGAACGTTTTGACCGCTTGACTGAAAATACTGCAATATGCGCCCGTCCCTGTTGAACAGCAGGATGTCTGACTGCTGTTTCATGGAGCCAAGAAGTTGAAGGATATTAAATGTTATCTGGCCTTTGGCTGTCGGTAGCACTCTTTTCGATGTGATTTTTCTACAGGAAGAAAAGCTACCGACTGCAAAGGGCTAATACAGAGTTGCATAGACTCCTCTGGGAATGGTGTAGCCAAATCCTGTTGGCATCTAAATAAGCCACTGACAAATGAAATTGTCAATTTCTGAAGTTACCATTGAAATGTACCGTGGCTCAACTGCATGCATATATTTGATGCAATCAACCAAGACTTTTCTTCTTTCTTTCTTTCTTTGTTGGAACGAAGTCTGCATGTAAATCGCTTAGCAGCATCAAAATAAACAATTACATTTATATATCATATTGGCCGGTGACACAGAGAATAATGCGAGTGTTGTTTTTGTCTACCGTATTGAAAATACGGTAGACTTTGAAATAGGGCTGATCGGAGCGCATTCCGGAGCATGCACATGACGTTTTTGGCGTGCAGGGCTGAAATTCTCGCCGCAAGAAGTAACAAGATAAAAATGACGTCACGTCTAGCTACGCAAACCGGTCTTGCTGGAGAACGTCTTTTTGCCGCCAAAGCGCCGCGCGCGCGCGCGCGCGCGCGCGCGCGTGTGTGTGTGTGTGTGTGTGTGTGTGTGTGTGTGTGTGTGTGTGTGTGTGTGTGTGTGTGTGTGTGTGACAGCGACTAGAGCCCGCGTTTGAGGACGGACAAGCTTGAAATTTTAGGCTATCGTCCCTAAAAAAATTATCTCGAGACCTTTTTTATTTTTATTTTATTTTATTTTATTTTATTTTTTTTATTTTTTTTTATTTATTTATTTATTTTATTATTTTATTTTTTTATTTTATTTTATTTTTTTTTTTTTGGGGGGGGGGGGGGGAGGATGCTCATTGGCGAGAAAATGGCCGTTTCACAAAAACCGGTTGATCCATACCGGAGTCCGTAATTTTTCTTATTTTTACTAGATATTTTGCATATAGCTAGATAAAAGGGACATATTGAATGAGTTCGTTGACCAGCATTGTACCTTAGAACGTTTTGATGATAATTAAATATTTAAAAATAATAATAATAATTACGGTATTTATAATGCGCTTATCTTATAATAATTATAACTCTAAGCGCGCACTCACAACTCGCACACGCATGCGCACGCTTTAGACAATGACTCACGTAACACAAATAGTGAAGATACATTAGGACGGTCAGCTTGGGCTGGGGAGTGTGGTGATATAGTGCTAGAACTGTTGAAAGAGATGAGTTTTGAGGGCAGACTGGAAGGAGGAGAGCGAGTGTTTCTGACGGAGAGAGAGTGGGAGAGTGTTCCAGGTGGTTGGACCGTATACTGAGAAAGAGCGGGGGCCGAAAGTGCTGAGTTTGGTGCGGGGGATGAGGAGGCGGAGAGGGTCAGAGGCGGAGCGGAGGGAGCGGGGAGGAGTGTAGGGGTGAAGTAAGTTGGAGAGATACGCAGGAGCGTAGTTGTTCAGGGATTTGTAGCAGAGAGACAGAATCTTGTATTGGATGCGTTGGGGGATGGGGAGCCAGTGAAGGAGCTTGAGCAGGGGAGTGATGTGGTCGGATTTTTTCTTTCTGAGGACGAGGCGGGCAGCATTGTTCTGGACGCGCTGGAGAGTGAGAGTGGTGGAGTGAGGATGGCCAGAAAGGAGAGAGTTGCAGTAGTCGATGCGAGATAAGATGAGAGAGACAGCGAGTTTGGTGGCAGCTTCGGTAGTGAGGTATTTTCTGATCTGACTGATGCGGCGGAGGTGGAAATAACATGCCTGGGCCGTGGCGGAGACGAAGCTGGTCATGGAAAGAGAGGAATCGAGGATAACGCCAAGGTTCTTGACCGAGTCAGAGAGGGAGATGGGGGTGCTGTCGAGTTGAAGGTGGAGAGAGGGAGAGAGCTGGGAAAGTTTCTGGCGAGTGCCTACCAGCATGGCTTCCGTTTTGTCGTCGTTCAGTTTGAGCTTGTTTGCTGTCATCCAGTTTTTCACGTCCTCATGGCAGTCAGCCGTGCGAGTCAGTAGTGTCTGAGTGTTGTCGAGTTTGTCTTTGTCTAGTAGTTGTGAGTCGTCAGCGTAGAGGTGGTGGTGTATGTGGTGAGACTGGATGATGTTGGACAGTGGGGAGATGTAGAGTGTAAAAAGGACCGGGCCCAGGACGGACCCCTGAGGAACGCCGCAGGAGAGCCTGACTGGGTTGGAGGAGACGCCGTCGATGGTGACGGACTGCTGTCTGTCGGAGAGGTAGGAGAGAAACCAGGAGTGAGCAGAGTCAGTGATGCCAAAGGAGTGGTGGAGGCGGTGGAGGAGGATAGAGTGGTCTATGGTGTCGAAGGCGGCAGAGAGATCGAGTAGCGTAAGAAGGGAGATGTTGCCCGAGTCAGTGGAGAGAAGCAGGTCGTTTAGGATATGTAGAAGGGCAGTTTCAGTGCTGTGATGTTTGCGATAGGCAGACTGGAAGGGACTGAGGAGGTTGTTGTCGGCGAGGTGGAGGTTGAGTTGGTTGAGGACGACCTTCTCAAGAAGCTTGGACAGGAAAGAGAGATTGGAGACTGGGCGGTAGTTCTTGAGTTCGTTTGGGTCGAGGTTGTGTTTTTTGAGGAGAGGACGGACGATGGCGGACTTGAAGATATCGGGGACGGAGCCATTTTCTAGAGATGTGTTGATGATGTCCGTAATGAAGGGCAAAAGTTTTGGGAGGCCGTCACGTTTTGGGGATTAATTTCACGATTTATATGGGTTAATCTTAAAACAATTGAATCTTTGTTACGAAAAGAAAAAATCTTCCCATTAATAACCGCATGATTTTTCGTATACCGTATTTACATAAATTTACAGTTTGTCTCGGCTGTCGGGTGCGTTTAGGTCAATTGTGACCTGTATGCCCTAGGTGTGAAAATCAGACAATTTGCTGCACCACTTTTCAGTTCTAACTCAGAGTTAGAAAAGCCTAATCATTTTGATTCGATGGAATGTGAGCGCGCGCTCTTCTCGGTTTCGGTCCCCTTTTTCCAGCAGAGCGGTTTGTTTATAATTGCTGTCATCGCGTCTAATACACTATGGAAGGCAGTCACTGAATCAGCTCGCGCAGCTTCTTGTATGTAAGGACCAGCATAATGATAGAGGCAGGCAAGTGGCAGGATTCTCATTTGCTTTCGCATCTGCGGGCGCCATGAGGATCTATGTTTATTCCAGACAGGAGGTGTTTATCATTGAGTGTATCTCGCACAGTGTGATAGTGGTCCTTTCTACAGATGAGAAAAGGCATAGATCCTCAAGCGTCCGCCACGCAAGTTATAGGACTGTGACCCATGAGAATCTGTGCTTAAGTTTTGCTTATTCAGTTCACACAATTTTAATTTCCAGGCTGAGTGGGGGAAAGGGAGCGAGATGGGCTATTGTAGTTTGCAGTGAGTTTCAACCGTTTCTTTTGTTTTTCAGTAACCGTACATCAATGACCATATTATAAATGAACACACTCCCCCCCCCCCCCCCCCCCCCCCCCTCTTTTGTTCAGTAAAGACAGAGTCGGGTTCACTACGGAATATACTTGAATCTGCCGAGGCACATATAATTCTGAAAACTCAGAAATTTAAAAGCCAGGTTGCAAATTTAAAATATATACTGACACAGTTCTAACTCAGACTCCAATAAAGCCTAATCATTTTCATTCGATGGAATGTGAGCTCGAGCTATTGTGTTTCTGTCCCCTTTCTTCAGCAGAGCGGTTTGTTTATAATTGCTGTCAACGCGTCTATTACACTATGGAAGGCAGTCAGTGAATCAACTCGCGTAGCTTCTTGTATGTAAGGACCAGCATAATGATAGAGCCAGGCAAGAGGCAGGATTCTCATTTGCTTTCGCATCTGCGGGCGTCATGAGGATCTATGTTTATTCCAGACTGACAGAAGGTGCGTATCAGTGAGTGTATCTAATTCAGTGTGATAGTGGCCCTTTCTACTGATGAGAAAAGGCATAGATCCTCAGGAGTCCGTCATGCAAGTTACAGGATCGTGACCCATGAGAATCTGTGCCTAAGTTTTGCTTATTCAGTTCACACAATTTTAATTTCCAGGCTGAGTGGGGGAGGGTGAAGGGAGATGCGCTTATTGTGGTTTGCAGTGAGTTTCAGCCGTTTCTTTTGTTTTTCAGTAACCGTACATCAATGACCATATAAATGAACACACTTTCACGCCCTCTATCGTTCTGTTAAAGACAGATTCGGGTTCACTACGGAATATACTTGGATCTGCTGAGGCACATATATGGGCAGAAATTTAAAAGCCAGGTTACAAATTAAAAATATATACTAAAATGGGTTTGGACAGAGCTATTATTTGGTTGAGGACTGGGGACAGTACAAGGCTTTAGCAAGCCTTGAAGGCCGCTTTCATCGGAACTGCCGTCAGATGGTATGGCAGAAGGTTCTCTGATCCGTCTGATATGCACAGAGACAAATGAACCTATCAAGAAACATTCATTCCACCGTTACCGCATACTTTCACGAGGATCAATATATATCCGATTCAATACTGCATGTTACGGATGGCATACCCTCACTCCCATAATCTCCGCTATCACCTGTTTTCCCTTACTACCCACCCCTTTCACATCACATACTCACCTAACTTATCTTATCATTTCTTCGATATCTACAATACCTTCATAACATTCCCATAAAATTATTCACATATTATCACATATCAAATAAACCTCCTTTTCATAACCTTACCTCTCCTTAACCATCTCCCCCCCCCCCCATCTCATACCTTTCCTACCCCACTCAATCTCATCTCACTACAGATTTTAAACCCTTCCCATCCTTTACGTCCCTCTCCCAGCTCTACTTCTCTACCATAATCCCAAACTTATCTCTTCCACTTTCCCACTCTAAATATTCTCAAACTATAACATTAATTCTACAAACCTAAAACTTACATCAATTACCCACCAAACTTCAACACACAATACACTCCCCCCCCAATCTAACATTTACTACACTAAAACTTTATCATCTACATTTACATCTTCTTCCCCTAATCATACTTTCCTACCCCAAAACCACATTTAACCCCCCTCCCTCCCATCACCCCAAAATCTTCTATGTAACACATCCTTTCACATCCAATCTATCTTCCCCTCATCCCATCACTAACCTTTACAATCCCTCCACTCAATTCTCCCACTTCTCCCCCCCTACAACATTCACATCCTCTCCAAACATTATTAAATCCTATTATATAATTTTACTCCATCTAACCCATACCTACATACCAACCTCAAACCAAACCCCCCCCCAATTCACCAATTCATCTAAAACCAAAAACAACAACCACTTCCTACACTTCTTCCCAATTCCACTCCACTAACTCCAACCCCCCCTACAAACCACCCCTCTTCATATATTCAAACACACAACATCTAACCTCACCACTACTCATTCAATATATCCATCACCCATACCACAAACTATACCCCAATTATTCAATATAATCACTCACCACCACATAAAAATCATCCTTACATCCAAATTCCCCCCTCTCACCCCCCACAACCACCACATATACCCTATCTCAACTTCCCTCCCCTACCCTTCCAATCTTCTAATTCAAAATACATTACCCGCTCAAAATTCACTAACAAAACCTCACTCTACTCACTACCAATTGTCCGCTAGACTACTGTTTTTTTTTTACATCTTGTACCACATTTACAACCACACTTCTTATATATCACTCCAATATTGAAGTATGTCTCATCGGCACCAACCCGTCAACTTACTCTATCCCTCCATTCATTACACTAAATCCCCCTTCTTTTCATTTATTTCCTTAGGATGTAATAGGAGTGATCCATATCCTCTGTTGATGGTAATGCTATATTAAATCCAATAAAACCCAATTCCTCATACAAATCCACCCCCCTAACCGACTACTTCATGGGAATATTCTGTTTATGTCTTTTCTCCTCCACTCATATAATTCAGCAATCTCTCATCCTAAAGCGGCGCCTTTTTTCTTATCCCCCCATCCTTTTTCTACCAGCTCCTCTAACATACATCTTGTGTATCTTTCTCTCAAACTAAGATCCGCACGACCTGTCTAACCTCTAATGTATTCATCATAAATTACCCTCTAGTGTGTGTGTGTGTGTATAGTAGATTTGACTCTCTATTTTTCTATTACAATTTAGCATTTCGCTCGCCTTATATGCTCTATCAATTTATAATAATCTATTTAACCAAATGCTTACCTTGTGTACTTATCCCTCTCTTCTCCTTCAACCCTCTATTTGAACCTACCTACTATAGACTAGTACAGACTCAATAATTTATCGAATGATAATCCGCGCCCCTTTAGATGCGTCTCTAATGTCCATTTCATAATAGTACACGATGCTAGCAGCTATCCATGTCATCAATTCTCCACATATCAAATGTGTCTGTTTCCTCTTGTTAATCCTGAATGTTCTAATCCTTATGATACCATCTACTATATTCTAGATAAGATAATGTTATATACATAATGTTCTAGCTTTACATTCTATTATCTTTTACTGAGCAAAATCTTTCAATGACTGTGTTGTTTCACTCCTATAACTTTCCTTATACTGAGTATGTCACTACTAATTTAATATCTCAAAACTTTATTACTTATTAATTAAAGAGGTGGAACATTAGTACACGTGTAGATCGTGTCTTATTATTCTTAATGAGAGATACTTAAACCACAACACATTTATATTATTAACTGAACTTTTGAAAAGTTACAGAGGTTTGTGGTATTGATTATTTCAAAGTTGACATTATAATGTAATGTGGTGTGTGTCTATATATGCTGTAAATTATGCAGAAATTTCCAGGTCGACCTAATTAAAATTGATCTTAATAGAGTTATCCTATCAAATATATCTTATATGTCTGTTCTAGTGGGTGTTGTATGTGTGAAATACTCTATTTTATTTATATTACTATCCCCATCCCCACCATCATCATTTCCCTAACATCAATACCATATATAATATATATGGCAGTTCCTTATCATCTCGTTCTTCGGTGTAAATTGGTGTAAATTATAGTGTATGAGAGGAATAGAGTGTTAATGATTATGATAAACATGTACTTTTTTGGTAGTGTATCTGCTGCTGATTTATGATATTAGAGACTGTATGAAATAAGAGTTTTAGGCTTATAATATCATTATCCTGTTCAATATAATAAATCAGAATTAAATTTTTATTTAATTACTCATTTTCATGGTTATACTCAAGTGTGGAATGTCAGTATGATCTGTTATTATTTTATATATGATGAATTAAGTCAGATATGCGATTGTGAAGTTTAGTTAGATATTTGGTATAGGTAAGTTAGTTGAAAATGAGAGGGTGAAAAGGAGAGTTGTGCATGTTACTATCGATAGGATGTGTGTGTATGGTGGGCTTCTATCGGTGTCGTGTGGTATAAACGTATAGATTGTAGTTGGTGTGTGATATTGGACTTGTCTGTTTTTTCTTCTACGCTAGGCTATGTATTTGTGGAATGTCTCCGGTGGTTACCGCTCCGTGTGTTGATTTCGAGTTTTGGTGATGCTTTCTTTGTTTTCTCTGTGTATTTGTGGTGAGAGCTAAGTGTGTTTATTTGGTGACGTGTTACTTTTATACGTAGTATGGAGTGCTGCAGCTAGAGTTTGTTTGCTGGGGAGGTTAAGGTGAGGAGAAGGCGGGGAGGCTTGCTTGTTGGTTGTTGGGGGTTGTTGCTTTATACGTAGGGTGGGCGAAGTTTTGAGTCGGGCTGACGCTATAGGGGGGTGATTGTATTATTGCGGTAGTTTGGTAGGTTCGTTGTGTGCTAGAGGAGTGGCTGTTTGGTGTGTGTGTTTTAGGAGTTTTGTGTGAGACTGGTGTGGGATGTGAGCGTGTGTAGTTTGTGTCGTGACGTTCGGCGGGCGATAGGCGTCGCGGCTAGTATAGGTGTTACGCGCGGTTGGTGTTGGATATGTGTTGTGTGGTTGTCAGATAGAAGTGTATGTGAGAGGTGCGCGGTGGGAAGCGAGGGGGTGGATGGTAAGGATGTTGGAGGGGTGTGGGGGTGGGGGATTGGTGAGTGAGGATGCGTTCTTAGTGTCTGGCTCGCTGCACGCAAGTGCTGCGCTCGCTAGGTGGCAGGTGTCATTTTACGTGTAACGGAGGGCCGCGTATGGGGGGTATTGTGTGGATCGTAATGCGGCGAGATAGTGTGTAGCGAGATAGTAATTATTAGGAATCTCTCTTCGTTGTAGGACGCATAGCTGTTAGGTGTGTAGGCTGTGCGGGTTGGTGGCGGCGGGGTGAGGGGTTGGGGTGAGGCGTGTTGCTGGAGATGTGGTTGTTAGAGGGGCTCTGGGAGAAGGTGAGTTTTCACAGCGGCTGGACTGCCAGATTACGAAATGGGCCATGTCGTGATGAACAGCGGGAGGTGGTCTTTGTGTGTGGCTCTGGGCTCGACGGGCGCGTTGCGCGGCGGCGCGTAGAGCTGCGTGATTGTCAGTATTGGATGAGAGGGGATTGGAGTGTGTAGTAGCTGGCGCTTCGTGTGGCTAGGGAGGGTGGATCGGTGGAGCGGGCGGTGTTGTGGTTGGCTTGTAATGCAGTCCTCTCGATGATAAACCAAATGTGTGTATTTGAGATCCATTGTAAAAGAGATAAATGAATAATTACGAGGACGTTTGTGAATACTGACAGTGGCGTGGTCAATGAAACTTTCTTTCTTTCCCCGACCACCATGACCTTGTCCACCTGTTTGATCCTGCACAGTTCTCTCCGACCTGACGTGCTCTTACCTACTTTACTTTGCTAAACCTCCTTGGACATAAGATTTCTTATGCGCACCACTGTCCTTGATTTTCCTAACTCAAATCCTCATGAGGATGAATTTTGTGTAGATGTCCTTTGGTTCTACACTACAGTTAGGGACAGGATCGGTCCATGGATAGTTCAAGGGTGGTGATGTCTAGAATTAGCTTGGCGCCTCTAGGCGCCAAGCTATTTGGACACCACCCTTGAATATCATGGTCGATCCCCATTTCTGTCGTAGCATTCTGTCACAAGTTTATGGGCATTGGTTTGCAGTAGAAACTGCCTCTTACTTGTGAATGCAACAAACTGGTACCTTGCTTGGCGCTGTATGATTCTGGAGGTTGACTGTAACCCGCGGCCGCAATCTCACAATTTTGAGGGTGTCAACCTAACGACTATCACAGTTGAGGAGATGGATCAAACCTTGATATTCAAGGGTTAAGTGCCGATTAGTTTGTTCGACGGCCAATGAGAACAATGCCATGATATGGCGGGACGTCATTTACAGCCATCAGCGTGATGGGACATCGGCCGCGCTTTGACACTGCAATGAGACGACAGAATGATTCTCCTGAGCGAAGAAAGACAGGCAGGACCCGGAGCTAAGGGGGTCTAATCTTGCGCTGCTGGTCCAAACTCCTCGCAGGCACGGCTTGGGGTCTGAGGGTGATTCACTCGTTCAGGCAGACCTGAGGCGGGACGAACTATGGGTCTTGTTTTGTATACTTACTGAAAGTTCTGTCCAAAGCCACACCGGCTTATCAGATTTAGGACGCACAAAACACCGTAAAGCAAATCCCAATGCGCAAAAGGGCCATCGGGCCGATCTCGGCCCGATGGGCCTTTTGCGCATTGGACGACGGTGGAGACCCTAAACCCACCCCTCCAACAGGGCCTACCCTTTTGTGGGGTATGTGAACATGAGATACGGTTAAAACTATGATATCTACAGAAAATACAAATATACAAATTACACCTTATAATCAAACAAATTTCACCCTCACCAAACAACAAACCAATACACAAAAATTTTAACATCCACATCCCCTTAAAACTTCTCATTCAAATATCACACCATCAAAAACATCAATCATACACTATACCCACCCCCCTACCACCCCCTCCAAACTACATCCACCCCCCAAAACTACCATAATCCAACACAAACTCAAAAACCCCCCATCATCTACCAAACCCCTCCCTCTCAATCCTACTAATTTCAAATAAACAAAAAAAAACCAAAACTCCAACCTCCAAATACATTCAACATTAAAACTAAAACTTCCAAACCCCCCAAACACATCTTCAACACTTTCCTCATTAATCATCAACATATCCACAACACTAATATATTCATCCATAAATACATCCCCACCTCCCAACCTCCCCACTCCAACCTATTAATACACCCCAAACCCTTAATATATATTTACCATCCATCCTTTCCACCCATCCCCCACCTATTCACCTTCTCCAACATCCCCCCCCTCCCCCCAAATCCAATTACATTCCATACCCTCTAACCTCCTTTAATCCCCCCCCCACCATCCCTTCCATATCCCTTCTTCCTCCTTCTCTTCCTCCTCTTCCCCTCATTTCTTCCCCACACACCTCTATTCCCTTCATCCTATTTCTCACCTACCTCCATTCCTCTCCCTCTCTTCCATTCTTTCTATTAATCCCTACACCTATTATCCCCCCTTACTTCCCTCACCTTTCACTCACTCACTCACTCACTCACTCACTCACTCACTCACTCACTCACTCACTCACTCACTCACTCACTCACTCACTCACTCACTCACTCACTCACTCACTCACTCACTCACTAACTCACTCACTCACTCTCACCACCATCTTCACCCCTAACCCATCAAATACCCCCATCACATCTCCCCAACCCAACACCACCTCCCTTTATTCCTCTTTCATTCCCCCCCCCCTCCCCCTCCTCTTAACAGCCCTCACATTCACCCTCACCCCTTCCCTCCCTCAACATCCTCTTCCCCCTTCCACCATCTTCCCCCCCCATATCATATTTATGTGGTCAAGTGTCAGCTTACACAAAACACTCGACTCACACTCACCACTCTCAATATATATATACCACCCCATACCATCTCCAGTATAAGATATACCACCCACCATACTATAAGAGATAGAGATCTATATGATGTGTGTGTGTGAGAGTTACCTGTCTCTGTGTCTAGCTCCTCGATTGTGTATAGAGGGTGTCAGCAACATCTGCTCGACTCCACTTCCCTTCACCAGCCTGTTATTTTATTACATGACGCCTGTTGGTTATCTGTATGTGTTGCCGCTAGAGACGACGGGTACTGTTGCGCTTAGTAATCTTCTATTATTTTATTCTCGAGTCGTCCATTCATTATTTATTTAGTTATATCACCCATTCCTTTTGGTGTGTGTGTTAGCTTCTCTACATGCCGCTCCCCCTCTCAATCGTTTTATACCATCTAACCCCACTGCATTTAACCTCGCATCAAGTGTGTTACATCCCCCGCCGCACCGTTTTCAATGTAGACGTCTCTTATATCTAAACTCTTGTGTGTTAATTTTGTTTTTCGTTATATGAGATATTCTATTGTGTGGTATATGGTGAGTATGATGAATATCGCTTTCCTATTCATTCTCTATTCGTCCATATCTGTTCTCAGATGTGTGTGATATTTCTTCCCCATCTCCTTACTATAAGTCCACCCTCCCAAACAGTGTGTGTTAGATAAAGCACCTACAGGCTCCAAAAGTCTATATGGATCTACTGAGGCATATCTGTACAAACTGAAACACCCCTCCAGACATACTCTTCTTCGTCGCACTCAATTTATTCCATATTCTCCCTCTCCCCTTCTTACCCTTCTAATTCCTTTCTCTTCCCCGAAATACTGTGTCTTCCTTCAAAACCCCATCCTCTACATCACTCTACCAATCTCACCCTTTCCCCACAACCCCCCCCAACAAAGATCAAGACCTTCCCTGCAAATCACTTACATTAACTACCTTCACATGCTTCCCATCTCACCTAAATCAACTATTCCTTCTTCTCTTTCTATCAACCCCCCCATCACTTCCTTCTCTATCCAAAACACCTCCCTATCTTCCCCTTAAACTTAAACACCCATCCTCTTTCTAAAACTTTCCTCACTCTTTTTACCTTATTTACATATACGCCAAATAATAAAAATATCGCTCCTCACAAATGTATGGTCTCGCTCAACATCCCCTTGTGCCAGATCCTCCAGCCCTCCACCAGCGCACCAACCATTAACAACTAGTTGTTTCACATACTCCGAGAAAACCCCAGCCTTAGATGAAAAAATGAGTTGTGTGTTGGTGTGGTGTGTGGTCCTTCTCCCAACTATTCTAAGCCACCCATCCCCTCCACCCACAAACATACTGTTCTGTTAACTATACAATTCACATGTATCCTTCCTACCCCTCCGCTAAAACACGCCAACACCTAATATATCAACCCACAAGTCGTCCTCCTCCTCCCCAACCCCAACGCCCTCGAAACCCCCGCGCCCAGTCAACTTCATCACTGCAAGTGTATAATTAACACACTCAATACACTAACAATTTACTCCCCCATACCCCCCACACTTTAACTATTATCCGGCCCACCAGCCCCACGACTCGCCTATTTCAAACGCTCTCTGAGACTGGAACCCGCCATCACAACATCACCCGGGCCCTATCGGCCCCAGTGACGTGTAGTGTGTACAAATCAGTACATGGCTTTAACAAGTCCCTCGTAGGCGAATCTATTCTACTCTACCGAGCTGATGCGACTATGGAGCCCTCGACAGAGGCAGATCACAGATGATAACCGGCTCTCCATATAGACTCCATGACTAACTCACGGTTGCGTGTACCCAAGTGAGCCTGAGGCCAGTCTGACCTCCGACATCCCGAAGATGAATGCGTGTATCCCACTCACCGCAGCAATCTATACTCGCGCTACACATATACGTGGAATATGTAGTCTCCTGGACGCTCCTAACCGTCTACACCCCCCCCTCGCGGTGGCGCCCCACCATCATGGCCGAAACCCCCCAGTCTTATCTTCTCTGGGGCCAAAACCCCCAGTGATGGCTTTTCAAGCGGCAGCATACTTAGCAATTGCTTGGTCTCTGGCACGTGACCCGACACAACACGGCCTTGTCCAAGACTATCCTCTAAGGCACTCTCAAAGGAAGTCGTCGGCGAGGTCGTCAGAGAAAGAGTTGGGTCGCAAACATAAAAGAATGGACCGAACTCGAGATGCCAGACTTGCTTGCCACCGCCCAAAATAGAACTCAGTGGAGAGCACTGTCTGTTGCTGCTGCCTTTCAGTCCCCCCAACGCCCAGTTCGGGCAAGGGACTGATGATGATGATGAGAAAAGGATATAGACCAATGGCTTTAGTTCAAGGGTAGTGCCAGAATAGCTTGGCGCCTCTAGGCGCCAAGCTATTCTGGCACTACCCTTGAACTGTTTTAGTTTGAGTCAAACTTCTTTCACGCACTGGAGTATTCCGAATGATCAGGGTTAAAGCGTGGTGGAAATTATGCCAAGTGTACGAGTAAACGAACACTAGAGGCACTAAGAGGGCGAGAAGTGGAGAAGCGGTGAGCGGGGAGAATTGATTGATTGATTGTGCATTGCTTAACGTCCCGACAGCAACAAGACTTTCTCAGGACATGCCTGCACTGCTCAGTTGTGAAAAAGAAAAAAAAAAACTAAACAGACCATTGAATGTATGTCGCCAGCCGGTCCAAAACGTTAAATAAACCTAAGACATGGGGCCCAAATAAAGCTAAGACCATTAGCAACACACATCCAACATCAAGAGCTAAAGACAGCGCAGACAGTAGGGAGAGTTTAAAAAAGGCAAATACAGGTGAATGGACCAAGGGTAGATAGAAACACATGCCCCAGAGTAGAAGGGAAACCCACCCTGTGGGGCTGACCAGGGTGAGAGCGGGGAGAAGGGATGAGCGGAAAGGTGCAATTCTCACACCGCTTGCATTGTTTTATTTAAAAAACTAGACCGAAAGGGTTGACTGCCAGTGCTTGTAATTTAGAAAAAAACTACCAAGTGAGTAGGAAAAGCACTGTCAAGGGAGAGAAGTGTGCATAATAGACCAATGATCATAGATCTACTTTGGTCCAAGCACACAAAAAAAAAAAGATAGGAAAAAGGGGGGCGCTAAGTAAGAGACTGAAAGCAATGCATATGGAAGCCCCCCCGAAAGGGGGCGTATCACATATCCACTGTTCCAGCCCCTAGGTGCATGGAAATTTAAATCTAGGTCCCCCAAGTGGGGGTCCAGATATTGAGCCGGTGCGGACAGCTGTTTCGGTCTTGGCGACCTCGTCGGCACACCATCGGCAATACTGGAGGAAGAGAAGGAATTTCTGCTTACCTGCAAAGAAGACCACATTTTACTGTGGTTTCTGCAGGGGCATACATTCCATGCCTCCACCTAGAGCCAAATTTCCATGCACCCTAAGAGAGAACCTACTAAAAAGGGGGAAGGGGTTGCAGTCGAAATTGTAGTAAAAAACTAGACCGAAAGTTTATTTAGTTTACTACTGACGACTATTTTTGTTTAATACTGTTTGTTTGACCATTGGTTTTTGGTTTTTATTTTTTGGTACTTACTTACTTACTTATGCCTTGCACCCCTACTGGGGCATAGACCGCCTACAAAGGATCTCCAAGAGTCTCTTTCCCGGGCTCTCCGCCTTTCCAGTTGGTTCCAGGTCATCTTCATGGTCTTACGGTCTGCATCCAGTTCTCGGCGCCATGTGTTTCTTGGTCTGCCTCTTTTCCGCGTGCCCTGTGGGTTCCATGTTAGGGCTTGTCTGGTGATGTTGTCCGCTGGCTTATGTAAGGTGTGCCCTAACCATCTCCAACGTCGTTTTTTTTTAATTTCGTGAAATGTTTTTCCTGTCTCCCACATGGTTCTTACGTTCCATGTACCAATGTTGATTGCCCTGGTCGAGAGAAAGGGTATGGGCCTTGTAACTTCCAGAGTCTTCCGGCTTTCACTGCATGGAGTCACTGATAAATTATCTTCTTGTTGAAGACCTCTCTCTTTGAGTTTTCTTGTTGATTCTCTGTTGGCGTTTCTGTAGCAGGAAGTGTATGACTGACTTTATTAATCCCTTTGTAGAAAACGTTTACGTCAGGTGTTTTTTTTTTCAGACAATAAAGTAAAAAAGTTACACATGAACATAGATTTGATACTGATCAGCCGCAGCAGTATACAGTAGAACCTGTTTTAGCAGCCAACTTTTTTCAGTGTAAGAAGAAAGAGGAATAAACCGCCCGGGTCAGAGTGAAAAGTGTCACCTGTGATTATTAACCCTTATCATTCGGAATACAACAGTGTGTTTGAAATAAGTGTCACTGAAATAGTTTAATTGATTGTACATTGCTTAACGTCCCGACAGCAACAAGGCTTTCTCAGGACGTGCCTGCACTGCTTGTGAAAAATAATAATAAAAAAAATAAATAAATAAATAAAAAAAACAGAACAATGAATGTATGTCGCCAGCCGGTCAAATCTGAAATAGTTCAAGGGTAGTGCCAGAATAATAATAATAATAATAATAATAATAATAATAATAATAATAATAATAATAATAATAATAATAATAATTACGGTATTTATAATGCGCTTATCTTATAATAATTATAACTCTAAGCGCGCACTCACAACTCGCGCACGCATGCGCACGCTTTAGACAACGACTCACGGTACCACAAATAGTGAAATACATTACGACAGTCAGCTTGGGGTGGGGAGTGTGGTGATATAGTGCTAAAACTGTTGAAAGAGGTGAGTTTTGAGGGCGGACTGGAAGGAGGAGAGAGAGCGTTTCTGACGGAGAGAGAGTGGGAGAGTGTTCCAGGTGGATGTATCGTATACTGAGAAGGAGCGGGGGCCGAAAGTGTTGTGGGGGATGTGGAGGCGGAGAGGGTCAGAGGCGGAGCAGAGGGAGCGGGAAGGAGTGTAGGGGTGAAGTAAGTTGGAGAGATAGGCATGAGCGCAGTTGTTCAGGGATTGTAGCAGAGAGACAGAATCTTGTATTGGATGCGTTGTGGGATGAGAAGCCAGTGAAGGAGTTTGAGCAGGGGAGTGATGTGGTCGGATTTTTTTCTTTCTGAGGACGAGGCGGGAAGCATTGTTCTCAGTGGACGCGCTGGAGAGTGAAAGTCAGTGGTGGAGTGAGGGAGGCCTCTAGGCGTCAAGCTATTCTGGCACCACCCTTGAACTACTGACGGCTATTTCGTTTAATGCTGTTTGTCTGACCATTGTTGTGCTACCCAATCGGAATAAAACCAGATGGGATAAACCATAACCCACACATTCTCTTCTATATGAGAGCTCTCCTCGCTGTCAATGGTCTCTACCGGCCTTTCACGGTCTTTGACCCGATTCTAATGTTGAATTATCTCCTATTTTTGGCAATTTGATTTGATGTGCTGTGACTGTTAATTGGATTTTTTATTTTTCTCCGCTGTGCCGCTATGCTGGGAGTTGATACACGCTGATTCTTGTTGTACCAAGCGGATATCAGAAGAACAGCGCGCGCTATGCTGTGGCAATACCACCAACGTGCTTTCCTCCCCTTTCATCATCTCATCTCAGGAGTGGCTCTTCCGGCACGCCACGCTCAACCTCACTGCCTGCGCTAGTGCACTCAACGAAGCGCCGGAGTACCAGCAAGCTTCAGGCCCCACATTCTGAATGATGTAATGACAGACCCCTCCCAGACGCAGTGACTGCCTTACTGAACAGCCGCGTGTGTACTTTTTAGAAACCATTTTGGACTGCTTTCACGTTAATGATGTAGTTCTACTATTTTTGTTTTTAAAATGACTATGAAGTTATATACTAGTTAAGTTCAGTATAATTAAGGTGGTGACTGTTTATGCCGGAGCGACTGTCTAAACACCGGCGCTGTACTATGGCGGCGATGGGCCCCTAGGTGCTGTTTGACCGTTGTTCAGTTTTATGTTGCCTAGATCGGAGATTATCTCCGTATCGACGCGGGTATTTTTTTTTCTTTCTGTTGTTAACTTGTTTTATGTACTAGTTTTAGCCAAGTAGGTGACTTAATAAAGAACATTATAATAGTGTGTTCAGGGGACATAGGGCTGTCTTAGTATTCTGTTTTTGTCAGCCGGGAGGTTCGGGTCGGGATGAGGCCACTCAGTGTTTGTTCGCCGCGCTTTCACCACTGACTAAACTGTTGGGGCAAGGCCAACTCCACCCATCTCCAAGAGACATAAACAAGATTTGTCTCTTGTTAGTCCTGTGTTCTGTATGCGCATGTTTGGGTCCCATTGACATCTGTTCGTCTTGCTATCAGTACGAGTGACTGAGTGCATGCCGCGTCAGGGAGACCGTGGCAACTCCACTGATCGGAAGGAAAACATTTGAACAACAATATTATTGTACAAAATTAATGATATAGACCTGTACAGGTCACTCATTCTCCCCCCCCCCCCTTCCCCTGCCCCCCACCCTCCTCCCCACCTCAGTTCCCCAAAAGCTAACGCCAAATACTCGTATTCAACATCGCCCTATTAAGTCCCTTATCACTCTCAGTGTCGTGGCCCGTTGAACCGGAACGAAGAAGAAGTTCGTCTTGCGAATGTCAGTCAGGGTGCAGTCGTTCGACACACAGTTCCTGATCACTGGCAGCAATTGCTATCAACTGATCAGGTCTTGTATCAAGGTCTTGTTAAAGTTCCTGTATGACTTGATAGTAGGGCCATAAATGTACAACAATGTGAATCGATAAACATCGTGAAAATGCATTTCTCATCCGGCGTCTCTTGCCCCGCCGTGAGATGGCCTTATTGCCTGCTCGGCGTTAAATCCAAATAACTAACGTCTCTTGCCCTCTGCTTCTCCTGATCAGGGAAGTGCAGGCTCAACGCGGTTTGGATGAAAGTCGCACTTCAGTCTTATCATGCGTTAATCTCATGACTGACATACACTATTACAAAGAAATGCATTCACCATAATATATTGAAACGAGACGAAAAACACAGCAAAGAAAGAAACACGCTTCGAAAGCATAAGGAGGAAACAGCAAACCGTTGCGTCCTCAGCTGTACTTCCGAAGATTGTTTTGTTAGTTTGTTGATCATTTCCTTGCGTTTTACACTCGCTTTATGGTCTGAAATTTGCGCCTGAACTAAGTGGCGCTGGCCATTAGAGGCCTTGGCGACGGGCTTCACCCGTCCCGAGTCATTGTCCATTGTGTAGCTCTGTTTGTGGAATGAGCGAGCGAGTGAATGTAAGCACTGAGCACCGGTGGTGGCAAAAATGTGAATTTCCCCATGAGTGATTAATAAAGTATTATTGTATTGTATTGAAAAGTCTCGCAGATCTGCCAATGCGCCAGTGAGTTCTATAAGGGGCGCAGGACATACGCGTCATTGATTTGTCTTTGAACGTCATTTGTCATGACGTAATTTTATACTTTACGTGATATGATTTTCACTTTCGCTTCATAGGCTTGAGAAAATGGTGAAAAAACTAGAACTTCACGGGTACAATTTCAGTCTTGCTATTATTTGTGTGAAAGCAGGTTGACTTTACCTAGCTACATGATATACTAAGTACACGGGTCACCTGCATGTTCTTCTGAAGGCGCGTCGATGTCAGTGTGTGTGCGTGATAGTGCGTGCGTGCGCGCGCGCTTAAAACATCTCCAAGAGGCATAGATCCTCATGCGCCTGGAAGGCGCAAGAGGATCTATTCCTCCTGAAGATGCGCGCATGTTTGTGTAAGAGAGAGAAAGAGCCGCGAGCGAGAGAGAATGACGTCATATTTAGAGTATTACTTTAGTGTCTGCATGGTGATGGAGTTACCTCTTTTACGTCACCGCCACTGTCTGACTTTCCCTAGAAGTAAAGGTTTTTTTAGTGCTTTAATTCTTTTCTGAAAAGAATTTTTTTTTTTACTAAAGAAGTTGAAAGGATATAAAGCTGGCTAACGAACTCATCCATCGTCTTTCTCCAAACTAGATGCAAAATTCAAGTAAATATGACAAAAATTACGGACACTAATCTGGGTCAACCGACTTCCTATACTTTGAACGGTTGTTTATGTCTGCAACTGATGAAACATTCAATTACAATATGCTCGGAGGCTCTCTTAGTTACCCACTTTAGAAAGTATTTCGCCAAGTTTCAAGCTTGTGTGTACAGAAATATCGGCGATTCACTTGTTTACATACATACTGACGCACACACATACATACGGCGCGGCTTCGAGCAGCGAGGTTAGCATAAGTAAACATGACGTAATTTTTGTCTTGTTAGTTCAGTTCAGTTAGAGGTTTAGCCTTCCCGCCTCTGACATCATAGACACGCTTTTAAATTCGCTCCACCGCGACCCGTCCTAAAAAGTCCCTTCTATAGATAGAAGGGACATAATAAAAACGTAAGCGGTGTCAGCCGAGGGCCTGTGATACGAACTGCACCAAACATGTCCTACCGTACTCATACCAAGGGGAATTACTCAGCGCTGGACAGACAAACAGTTAGATCCCCTGCTCCGAGACCTGATGTATCCTTTTTGAGGATGTAGATGATCGTCTTGTTCTATACCTGCGTATTTTTCTGTGGGCTGGCGATTGGGTGCCTGATATGCGGGGGCAGGGGATCTAACTGTCTGTCTGTCCAGCGCTGAGTAATTCCCCTTTATTCTGCCAGCTCTAGCCTCACCTATCTGGTTTGAATGTCCTACTACGTCAGTCGGTGAGAAACGGATGTACGAGGGGAATCTAATACTGTACCCGTTTTAATGCCTGGTTCATTTGCTGATCAGTATGTGTGTATGTTTGTGCCACAGTCCTTGCGCTGGTACGCGTGTGCATGTGTATGTCAGTGTCTCGGTCTGTTAAAGTACCATTAGACGCGTAAATTGAAGACACATTTCAGCACCATTTGTGTTTGTTATGCTTTGTCGACACACATAATGAACTTTAACAGCAGTTCGGACATACAGCAAAAGCACATGCGTAATCACACTTATTTATTCAGCGCTGCCGTTAGGGTGTCCGTCTATTTTTAGCTGTTTCTCGCACTGACAGCGTTATATTTCTAGAACGGAGTGGAGTCATCGTCAGGCTACTCGATATGAAGACGACGTGTGCTGAACGGGATTCTCCTGTGTCTAAATGAACCGCCATAACTTGTCCTGTGTAGCGTTTCGTAACCATCTGTTACAGAAGTGTATTTGAACAGTTACGGCGGTAGTGGGCCTTTAAGGAATGGGTTGTTGGATTAAGGATTTGTGATTAGAACGTGGACATGTGGAACCTAAACAGCAGTTCAGGAATGAGTGATGTCAGTCATGTGACCATTCATGTTATGTAGGCGCCAAGCTAATCTGGAACTACCCTTGAATTATCATGGTCGATCTGCTACAGTGGGACGTCTTGCACGGCATGCAACTAAACGACACTCCATAATTCATAAATTGAATCTGTCCTGCTGAATCAGTTACATCTGTCTTCGTAGTATATATATGCATTAGTGTTTATCTGTTTGACTTTGAGGGTTAATCTACAGGGGCGGATCTGAAGGGTGGGGTGTTCAGACCCCACCCCCCACCCCCACCCACCCAACAACCGGCCAAAAATACTTTAAAATGATATATCAGTCCCTTTTTGAAGTTTGAAGTCCCCCCCCCCCCCCCCCCCACACACACTCTTCGCTGTAAATTTACCTGGTAGAAGTGTGTTATGGTTACATACACAGATGCCCCCCCCCCCCCCCATCCCCCTACACACACACACACTTTGTACGCTCAAGTAACTGACTGCAGGCCATACCTTTAGCCCTTTTCATCCTGATACACTTTTGCTTGAAATAAATCTGACTATGATCGTTCAAGGGTGGTGCCAGACTAGCTTGGCGCCGGAGGCGCCAAGCTATTCTGGCACCACCCTTGAACGTGACAAGGTGGATCTGTCTCTTAACATGCAACAGAGCCTTCACAGGACAACAAGCAAAATTAAACAATTTGGCCTCAGGATATAATGGTTTAACTGTATCTGTTCAACGTGCCGAGTGACTTTGACAACTCATGTGCATGACATTGCCGCCGGTGGCTGCAGGCACGAGAGGGTTAATAGCCGGTGAGGTTCTTTGCGACGGGAACGACTTCCAACAACGAACGAGAGCGAAATACTCACGGCGGATAACTAGCTAGCTTATACTCACGGCGGATAACTAGCTAGCTTAGACCATAAGTACAGACAACACTCCAAACATCTCCGAGAGGCATAATTCTTCATGAGCCTCTTCTAAGCCCAAGGATTATGGCGGTCGAACCGTGTCTTGTTATGTCAGTTGTGAATCTCAGAGTACCGCGGTCTGTCACTAACAGTGATTCTAGTGAGGTTTTGTTTGCAAAGAACGAGAGCGAAGTCATGGCGGACAGACAACACTCCAAACATCTCCAAGAGGCATAGATCCTCATGAGTCCTCCGGGCTCATGAGGATCTATGCCTCTTGGAGATGTTTGGAGTGTTGTCTATGCTTACGAAACAAGCTGGCTATCCGCCGTGATCTCCAGTTTCGCTCTCCGGTTCGTCGTTGGTAGTTTTTCGTTGCAAAAGAAACCTCACTATTGACAAAGACAAACGCCAAGTGGATTTCGGTAATTTCGAATTTAACATCTTATTTTAATGAAAGCCTCGTGAGTCAGCACGCACAACAAGCAAACCACAAGCAACCAAACAGAATTTGCAACCACACACGCCAGTTTTTACATTATCTCCCCTTAGGGCATGCGCTGTACCATTACAAAGTTATGAATAAGCACTGGACAACAGTCCTTAACGGCTACGAGGCGAAAATTCGCACACGCCCGCACAAATCCGGAGAATCAATGCACGTTTGCAATAAGAGTTATTCCTCAGTCAGAATTACGTGGCAGTTGCATGAGTGAGCGTAGTCCTGCGGCAGCCACTAAGCAAGGTGCTCCGCTATAGCGGAGCACCTTGATTAGTGGTTGCCGCAGGACTAAGCTCACTCAGGCAAATGGTCCCAGGTTAAAGGCAGTAGGCTGAGAACCTTTACAGTCAGGAATTACAATTAAACAGATTTTTCGATTTTTTCGGCCCCTGGAAGCAGTCACGGCTAGCGTCGGGGAGGCCTTTTGTATCAGGTTGAAGGTCCCAAACAAAAAGGTAACCGAGGTACCCCACAGAACGAGATCGAGGTAACTGATCCGCCCCTGAGGACGTTCAGCCGGCATCGCTCCGATCACTGCGGCATGCGTCCCCTCGTAGCTCTCGTACTGTTAATGTATAGTACTTCAAACTGTGGATGAGACAACGCCTTGCGAGCAAGAGGCCTACGTTCTCATGAGGCCCCGCGACTGCAGGGGCTCAGGAGAACATGCGTCTCCTGCAGACTGGTTGAATCCACGGAATGTTTGAAGCCCGTGCAAATGACTGATCTACTTCTGATTCAGGGAGAACCTCCACTGCTGACCAACATCGTCTCCAGTGTACGGTTGTCAACCCACATGTCCCTCCCTCTCTCTCTCTCTCTCAGTCATACTATCACGTTCACTCTCTCTCTCTCTCTCTCTGTGAAGGAATTAACCCCTCGACTGCTACTGACGATACCGCTCTGTGGAAAAGACGCGTTACGCGTCTTTTCCACGGAGCGGTATCGTCAGTAGCAGTCGATACGCGTCTTTTCCACGGAGCGGTATCGTCAGTAGCAGTCGATACGCGTCTTTTCCACGGAGCGGTATCGTCAGTAGCAGTCGATACGCGTCTTTTCCACGGAGCGGTATCATCAGTAGCAGTCGATACGCGTCTTTTCCACGGAGCGGTATCGTCAGTAGCAGTCGATACGCGTCTTTTCCACGGAGCGGTATCGTCAGTAGCAGTCGAGGGGTCATGATCTTCACTCTTCACCCTGTTTAGTTTCGATCGAGAGTACAATACAGGTCGTTTGCCATCGGAGCGCACGTTTTTCGCAAAAATCTCCGCAAAGAGACACTTTTCTATACCAATCTTTGAACAAATATCATTCAGCGACAGTTGGCCCAATACGATTTACTTTCATGAGACTCGAACAATGTGTCAGTTTTGCTGTACAGTCGTAAAAAAAAAAAAATCGGATTTGTTTCATTTAATGACTTAATTAGCATCCCTAAATGTGCCCATCTATATTAAGCCCAGCATAAGAAAGGTCCATTCTCACGTGCATTGGCCAAGTTTTCAAACGGAGACAGCGCAGGCATATTATACCAGTCTTCATGCTTGACCTCGATATTGAAATCTGCCGGGGCTGTATTTAGGGTATTGAAAATGACTTGTTCTTGTCTTTTCACCACAATTTTACGACTGTAGAGCAAAATCAACAAATCATAGGAGTTCAGTAAAAAAAATAAAAAAAAAAAAAATTCCACATTAGGTCAATTGGCACTATAATATTTGTTCTTAAAGTGGTACAGAAAAATGTTTCTTTGGGGAGATATTTGGGAAAAAACGCTGTGCGCTCCGATGTCAAACGGTCCATAGAATGTGCGAGACCGTCTGTATAGGTCAACGCGTATGCAAACATCGCAAAAGGTGAAAGTCCACAACTAGCATTCGAGTCGCTCTGCATGCGGCTACCATTTGCTTACTGGGTATTTGGACAATTTCGAACGCTACCGTTATGCGTCGCACAGCTATAGAATCCTCTTCCTGTCGTTGCATTAACCTGTTTTTCTTTCTCTGTGGAAAAAAAATAATCTGAAATGTTGCAATGTTGCCAAATTCTTATCTCGAGTCCCACCACTCGATCTCCCATCATACCAAACTGGAAAGACAGAAATTCACCGTAAAGCACCCGTGCGAGGCTTATGCTTTCACTTGGTAGCATCTTGATACTTTCCAACTCGTTTCTCACGTAGTTTTACTATCACAAGTGAGAAACAGAAAATTATAGTATCACGAATCCTTATTCGGATATCCGCCAAAAGCCAAAACTTGCAACGTAGCAACGTATTTCGCCACAAAAAAACCACAAAACTCAACCTTATGCAATAGGCCACAAAAATGTAGAACAAAACTCTGTTAAGCACGGCCCCTTTAAAGCGCGCCGCACGTAAAATGACTTTTACCCCGGGGAAACTGAATAGTAAATGGACCCAACTCTCCCTTTCCCACCACGTACAACACCCGCCGTGGCAACTAAATAATGTCTTTATTTTATTTCACGTCACATCCTTCACTTGCCACATGCGTTCTGCGATAAATGAGGAGAAGTAGCGATTGATCTCACTATTTGTTTGTTTGTCCATTTTGAAAAAGGGTATTTACCCGAAATATTAATAAATTGTGTTGTAACTGTCTTTTCTAAGCGTGTTTCTTTCTCCGTTGGGTACTTAATTGCATTTTTCACGCTTGGCAGTCACCTTTTTGGTCTGGATTAAATAGTTTTGTCACATCCTTCACTTGCCACATGCTTCTGCATAAATGATGATAAGTAGCGACTGATCCGCTATTTGTTTGTTTGTCTATTTTGAAAAATGGTATTTACCCGAAATATTAATAAATTGTGTTGTAACTGTCTTTTCTAAGCGTGTTTCTTTCTCCGTTGGGTACTTATTTGCATTTTACACGCTTGGCAGTCACCTTTTTTGGTCTGGATGAAATAATTTGGACATTCCCGATAACGAGTTTCGTTCCAGTGGAAAACGGAGAGATGGGGGTCAATTTTCCCGGATAAAATTCAGAGCATGTTCGGCGCGCTTTAACCTCCGTGTGCGCGGAGCCACCGGCATTCATTTCAGAAACGGTGGCTGCATGTGCAAGGGGAAAAACTAAATCAGGACCCACTTGAACTCATTCAACCCCACGGTCGTATTTCCCAAATTTTGGAGTTGTCGTTTACCGACTATGCACCGATTGCAGGAGATGGATCGACCATGAAAATTCAAGGGTAGTGCCAGATTAGCTTGGCGCTAATCTGGCACTACCCTTGAATTATCATGTTCGATCTATCTTCTGCTGTAGTGCGTCGGAGCTGAATGAGTTTTAAAAAAAAGAACCAAACAGTAATACTAATAATAATCATAATATTCAGTTAATTAACTTCCACTTAATTCAAAAACTCCCAGAACTAAATGACTGCCATTTTATAGAATGGGAAGTCATTTAGTGCTGGGAGTGTCAGGGTTAAAAGATTAGTTCACTGTACAGAGCATAATTAGGCTATACGAAGGTATGGACTTCATCTGGCAAAAGGGTGTCGCACGCCTCACAATCTTTTCTGCCGGGCGCGTTCTCTAGTGTACACACGTGACACACTCGCTTGCTCTCCCCAGCAGCTGGAGCCTGCATTTCCGGGACGTCCCTGCTTTTGGCGCACGCCACGCATATCGTGTTAGCTGACGAGTTCTCCATGGTGCACGCCCGACACCGCCACTTAATGGAGCCCAGGTCCATACTGCGCGAGCCGTGACGACTGTGTGACAGGTCGGAGGTCAGGTTGTTTTGGCGCGTGCCTGCCGAGACCAAGGAACTAGCGCGGTGACTGCCGCCGATTTTCTCTCGCATGATAACGGCTGAACTGGACCCCCCTGGGTTTGTCTGGGGGCAGCTGCGAACGTTCAGAGCCTTCCCAACCTGGTGAACCTTGTCCAAGTTGTTAAACACGGGCCCGCCAGAATTCGCCTGTCTCGCCAGCAACGCTGACGGGTCCATCGCCTTCCCGCCCGCGGCGGCCATATCGGCAAAGGTGGAAGTGTTTGGGAGCGTTAGAGTCCTGGCGACCACTGTCGTGGCGGCGCCGTGGCGCTGAAAGCGGGAATCGTTGGAGGGTGGGTAGAACACAGTCTGAGACTTTGCGGCGTCTCCGTACCCGACTTGAGACGCGGTACCGTCGTCGGCCAGGTTACAGGCACCTGGCATTCCAGCGTCTCCGCGCCTGTCACGATACACCGGTTGTGAAGGCGCTCCCGTGGCTTGTCTCCCATCTCTCAGTGGGTAGTCACCGGACCCAGCTCTCTGCAGACGGATGTCCAGAGGAGACACGTGACGCTTCATGCCCATCAGGGCTTCATCTGTCAGCATGGCCGTCACGGCTGTGGCGGGCTGTGCGGCTTGCCTGGAACACACACGAAAAGCTTAAGGGCAGGAGAAAGAACAAAAGTCTGACACGAATGTTCCGGTTAGCGTTTCATAATTACTATCCGAGTACTTGGGGATTTAGCCACACTGAGCTGTGCAATTGAATCCTTATTTTGTCAACAAAGCCGACCTTTAACCCCTTTGCTGCCAGTGATGACGAATTTCGCTCCTGAAGCCACAGCACACTGACCAACATCCGCTTGGATAACACCGATTACATGTGGACAAAAACAGGCATAGAGAACATAGGATCAACAAGAGACATAAATCCTCATGAGTCCCCGCGACAGCGGGGGCTCATGAGGATTCATGGCTCTTGCAGCTGGGAAGCGTTCGCCCTGCCCCGGCGTCCTTTGCATCCGTCAGGAGGGAGATTGCCACCCAGCTATTTTGTCCTCGACTCAGAACGTCACTGACAGCAAAAGGGTTACGGGAATGCCTGCACAGCCTGGCTAGTTGATAAGCGCCAGGCTAATCAAACACTGCTATAACCCGTTGGCTATCGGCACGCGCTTTCTGTCGCGATGAATCCTGTATGAATCATCGCGACAAAAAGCGCTACCGACAGGCAAAGGGTTAAAACTATGATCACTCACTGCCGGCGATGGGTGCGCGGGGTCTACTCAAATGCAAAACTGCCACAACAAAGAAGCGATAAAACGAACGTCCAGTTGTAGGGCCACATGTGTTCCGACTGAGGGGACCGAGATATAAAAAAAAAAAATAATAAAAAAAAAGACTCCCAGAAGTATGTCATGTATGCAAGTACGTAAATCATTTAAAAAAATTTTTTTTTTATATCCCAAATCATACTGAATGCAAAAGCTTCAAATTTGTACACTGCCATATGCAAGCTACATTATAGTACTTACAAGCATATATACCAATGACTTTAGTTCAAGGGTAGTGCCAGAATAGCTTGGCGCCTAGAGACCTATATTAGTCCAACTTATTTCACACACTAGTGTATTCCGAATGATATGGGTTATTATTATAATAGCTACCAAATGACACGCTTTACAGATTGGTTGTTTGTTGTTGTTGGTTTTATTTTTTGGTTGTTTTTTTTTTTTTTTTTTTTTTTTGTCCAGACGTTCAAATAATCTGCTCCATGGGAGACTTCGACTGTGCCGTAATTCGCCGATAGCAAGGGTATCAAAGTTGTCTAGCCAAAACTATGACGCTTCTACACTTCTTTTCACAATTCACGCGAGTTGACGAGAATGCCAGAGGGTTTTTTTCCGCTGTCTTTTGCGCGGAAGTACAAACCTGAAGAAGAGCTGACAAGAGCAGACAAGTCTTTTAGCTTACGACATTAAACTTCACAATTGAAGCCAGCCCTCTAGTCCAGCGTTATTGCAAGACACACTAAGAACATGTACAAAGGAGATACTGCCATTGATTAACCCTTTACTGCCAGTAGGTCGCTTTAACCCATTTAACCCCACGACCGCATTTCATCCATTTTGGAGGTGTCAGCTAACGACTATGTACCAGCTGCAGGAGATGGATCGACCATGCTAATTCACTGATGGTGCCAGACTAGCCCCCCCCCCCCCCCCCCCCCCTTTTCACTCAAACGGAGTGAAACGTATTTGCTCTTCACGCGGTTGCAGTTATCGTTTATCGGGTCTTATTGTTGTACCACCATGTTTAACCCATTTAGCCCCGAGTCCCTACAGCCGGAGATGGATTGACCATGACAATTCAAGGCTAGCGCCAGACTGGCACTACCCTTGAATTATCATGGTCAATCCATCTCCTGCAACTGGTACATAGTCATTAGGCGACACCTCCAAAAATTTGAGAAACGGGACCTTGGGGTATAAAAGGCTTAAACAGGGCGTACGTTGTTGTACCTGACTCTGTCGAGGTAGTGCAGGGCGGTCTGCGGACCAACGGCTGTCTGTGACGTCTGCCGTGACGACCCCGCGCCAACAACGGTGTTGTAGTCTGGTGGTCCAGGCTGCATCCCCTGCTGTCTGTGGAACCAGTTCCAGTCGTCATAAGGTAAACCCTCCACTGTACCCGCCTGCTGCTGAACTGGTGCTGTCGTCCGTCTATCACTCGCTACTGCCGACACAGACTTGGCGGGGTACTGGTTCTTAGAGCTGGTGTGAGGCGTGCTAAAGTTCTTGATGCTCTCCAGCACGTGCTCGTCGTGCGTGGCCTCTGGGAAGGACGTAGCAAGCTCCACAGGGGACTCCTCGTCTATGAAGGGGAAGGCGGGAGGATTGGCGACGTTGTGAAGAATGTTGGGTCGGAGCTGTCTGCCTCCTGCGCCATCGTTGGGGATGTGGGTGTAGTCTACATGATCCAAAGGCCGCCCTGGAGCGTTTGTCATCTGGCCGATATTCGTTCCTCCCGGGTAGCCCGTGTGCGCGTACTGCTGGGACGTCTGGCTGGCGCTGCCGTAGCCTGATGACGCAGCGTAAGCCGAAGACGCGGCACTGACAGTTGAAGCCGGCGCAGAGCCATAACCCGAGGACGGCGCATATGCTGACGACGGAAACCTGGACGGGAACTTGGGCGCCAGTCGTCCGCTCTCCATCGTATCCACGCCTGTGGAGGCGATGGAGGGCGGGCGGCTGGCGGGATTTCCCACACCCACGTTACTCCTCATCACTTGGCTGTCGGACGAGTCCGTTAACGGCGGAATAGTGTGTATATAGTCCTGGCGGCCACCCAGCCTCGTCATCTGCTCCTGATTCATCAGCATCACGGGCGGCGGTCTGACGTCACTCAGAACCCCCATCCCCATCCCCCCTGCGGCTGTGATGGTCTGACGAGAGCTCGCCGAAGACAGAGCAGCGTTCAGACGTTCTGACAGACCGCCCACTGCTTGGTTGCCGTACCCAGAAGTCACATCTTTACTACAGCTAACCATTATCGGATTACTGTAACTAACAGGCGTCACTCCGTGAACACCATAACTCGCTGAAGTCGCCCCTAGTTTGACGTATCCCGCGTTAATAGCCGCCCCCTCCCTACCATTAGTCAACGAGTCCCTCCCTAAGTTCACCCTACTCTGAGCCGCACAAGCTAAAGGCGCTGCCGGGGACGACAGAGCCCCGGAATCGTTGGGTCCTCCAGACAAAATGACGTTCATGGCCTCGGCAAGGTCCAGATTCACGCACTTCATTTTTTCGTGGTACTCTCCGATCTGCCGACAAACTACAGCCGCTACCTGCACACACACACAGACACACACACACACACACACACACACACACACACACACACACACACACACACACACACACACACACACACACACACACACACACACACACACACACAAACCACTGGCTGTCATTATTAGCACTTTGGATGTCGGTGGCGGTTTTTATCGCGATGATTCCTGCAGGAATCATCACGACAAAAACTGCTACCGACAGCCAAAGGGCTAGTTAAAGGGCATGCGCCAAACAAATATGTTCCTGTGTCTGTACGACGTCGACAGTAACAAAAACATATTAACAGCAAGAAATACAAAATAAATGCAATGTGAAAACAACGCAACTAAAGATAGGTATCGTCAGTACGTACAACAATTAATTACACAGAAATGCTGACATTTCACGTATGTTATTTGACGTTCAGCTGCAAAGACTTACATATGACGTGCCTCCGCGCGTCACGTTTGCAGGGACAAAAATCAATACATGTCATCTGCTCGTCTAACAATATAAACCAAACACACGCTGGAAAAGCTCGAACCCTGATGCTTGTTTACCCAACCAACCAAACCAAAAGTAAACAAGCTAAACGAACATCCCAACAACCTAGGTATCAACCAAAAGCAACCCACCAACCAATCAAAACAAACATCAGCGGTCACCTGACAATCGAAAGCTACAGTCAGGGCCTGCTCGGGGTCTGGACAGTTTTCCAAAATCAGTGTGGTGTCATCGGCGCCTGATGCTCCCTCGGGTTTCACGTAGCCCACAATGTGCAGAATCTGTTCCGGGGATTCCAGATGAGCCTTTACTTTCGTGCAGAAGAAACCTCCGTACGTCTGGAAATGCATTAAAAAAAAAAAAAAAAAAAAAAAAAACTCTCAACTTATTCAGCCCCGACACACCACAGCTAGACATGGATCGAGCATGATAGCTGAAGGGAGGTACCAGGCGCCAAGCTATTCTGGCACCACCCTTGAACTATCATGCTCGATCTGTCCCTAGAATTGTATTACAGTCCTTCAGCGGGCAATTTCAAAACTTGGGGATTTCGGTCCTGGGCTACGAGGAGAGAGACTAATCAAAGGTTGTGTCAGAATAGCCTTGAAATATCAAGTAACGATCCGTCTCCTGTTGTCATGTCAGGAAAATAGCATGTCTTAGCATCATCTATACAACAAGAGTGACAAAGACCTTAAGGCTCACGCGCGTGACCGATAGACATGATTAATCTGACCAGACCTTTACGACAGGTCACTAAAATGAGCTTGCATTCGAGTGTCTTAACCTAAGTAAAGGGTTGCGAAATCTGTTTTCTAAACATTTACTCATTTTCACTTTTATCAGCCTAACATGACCCTTGACCTTTGGGAGATGTCAACCAAATTAGCATGCATAAAATTAGAACGGTGTTATCATTAGTTGCTTTTGTGCCAAATTTGATTTAAACGTTCGCAAAAGCGCTGATAAAACTAAAATTCTAAAAATTGGCACTCTTCACACATTACCAGATCATCTATGATTCTTGATCTTTCCGATGGGTCATCAAAATTAGTATGCTGATTGATTGATTTTTTGTACATTGCATAACGTCCCGACAGCAACAAGACTTTCTCATGACGTGTCTGCACTGCTTGTCAAAACAAAAAAAAAAAAAACTAAACAGAATATTGAATGTATGTCGCCAGCCGGTCTAATACGCTAAATAAACCTAAGACCATTTAGCAACACACATCCAATATCAAGAGCTACAGACAGCGCAGACATTAGGGAGAGCTTAAAAAAGGAAAATACAGGTGAATGTACCAAGGGTAGACAGAAACACAAGCCCCAGAATATAGGGGAAAACCCACCCTGTGGGGCTGACCCGGTTGACCATGGGAACTAAAAAGTAGTTAACCCCACCCAAGTCCCCCAGGGCAGACCCAGGTGGGGGCAAAATTAGTATGCATAGAAGGTCTAACCATGAGGTAGCATGTTTGTGTTTGAAGTTGTGATTAATATTTCATTAAAAAAACAAAACAAAAACAAAAAAACTTTTGTCATTTTGTCAGAATATGGCTACTATTTCCTTATTTCTTGTGACCCTCGACCTTTGTGATGGGTTACCCATCTTAGACTTAGTATGCGTTGGAAGGTCTTAACATCGTTGTACCAATTTTGGGTTTGAAGTGTGAATAGTACTTGAGAACAAATGTCACAATATGGCTAATTTTGAATATTTGCTGATACCGTGACCTTGACTGTTGAAAGAGGTATGTTTAGAAATGTCTTGCCAGGAAGTATCCTTGGGCCAAGTTTGAAGACTGTGGCTTGAATAATCTCCAAGAAAATGCTAACGTTAAAATTTACCACGGCCAATTACATAGATTCGCATTTGCTATTGCACGTGAGCCCTAAATATGAAGTAAACATCCTCCCTTATATCTCTCTATCAAACACGAACGCAAAACACATCACACCAGGTGGCCACATTAGTAAAAAAGGAAGTTTTCTTATCTTACTTTTAATGCTTACGTTTTATACCTCCCCCTAAAAGGAAAAAAAATCGACGGTAATGTACATTTCTTTTCAAATCATTAAAAAAAATTAACTAGACTTGTGTTGTGCGAGTGTGTCAAGAAAAATATGTCCAGGTGACATACCCCACTTTCTCACCCTGATAAAGCCATGAAGGAAGTACAGTACAATTTTCTGATAAAGTAAACATGTAGACTTTAAATAGACAGTATCAGCTCTAGCTCTCTTATTACCGTTCTAATCTGCTGTCTGAGTTTTGTCAACAAAGAACAATGGGCACTGCCCCCTTCAACATCCCCATGCTAGCTGTTCATGAAGTGGGTTTACTCATAAGTAACCTTCAAAATAAAAAGTCCTCGGGGCCTGATGACATTGAGTTCGTCAATACTTAAGCTGTCTCTCCCATACATTGTAGAATCCTTAACTTATATTTATAATCTCTGTATCCAGCATAACACTTTTCCTAACGAACTTAAATATGCCAAAGTAATTCCACTTCCAAAAACAAAAGATCGTTCTGACCCTAATAATTATCGGCCTATTTCTTTATTATCTGTTTTGTTCAAACCACTGGAAAGGCACGTTCATAAAGACCTGCTTGCTTACCTAGAAGACCGTAAGCTCCTCCACCCTTTCCAATCCGGATTTCGCCCGCAGCATTCATGCCACACAGCACTTACACGCCTTGTTGACACATGGCTCAAGGGTACAAGTCACAGTTAACAGGATGGTTAGTTCGGGTTTAACGTCCACAGCACCGAGGTGATCATGGACGGGCGGGTTATGGGGGACAGGGAAATCTATTGCCTATGGAGTACGACCTGAACACTGATCAACTCAGGTGTACTCCAACTGTGCCACTTTGATTTACCAGGACCTTTCAACGGACATGCTATTGAACAAATCCGTTTTTTCCCCTGGATTGTGAGTCCAGCTACCTGGGCCGGGACGGGATTCGAACCCACGACCCGGTGATTCCCTTCGCTCTCCTGCTCCGACGTTTAACCGCCTGAGCTATTTCAGACTAGACACAGTTAACAGGAGCAATCTATCTAGATTTTAAGAAGGCTGTTGGTCTGATTAACCACACTATTCTGACTGCTAAGCTTCACACATACCTCAATAACGGAGACGCAGTTGCATTTTTCACATCTTACTTTACTAAAAGAAAACAAAAGGTTCTTATTCATGGCTCATACTTCTCTCTCAAAGATGTAAGCTTCGGTGTGCCCCAAGGGTCTTTACTGGGCCCCCTACATTTGTGCTTATTTATCAATGATTTGGCTCTACATATTATTTGCCAAGATGTACAATGCGACCTTTTTGCTGACGACACCTCAGTTCATACTACTAGTAAAGATATACAGGTAATTTCCCGACAACTTACAACAAAGTCTTCATGAAGTATCAACTTGGTGTATAAACAATTCTATGGTTGTTCATCAAGCCAAAACGAAATCGATGGTAGTCGCCACGCGCCAAAAACAGCAGATAACGCCTCTATTACTTAAACTTTCACTTAAAAGTAGTCAGGTAGAACAGGTAAATGAACATCGAGTACTGGGGATTACAATCAACAGTCAGCTAAAATGGCAAGCTCATACAGACGCCTTATGCAAAATAGTAGCCAAAACCTCTATGTTATCAAAACTGAAATATTATACTGATTCAGATACCCGTAGACTATTTTATAACGCTCGCATACGTTGTTATATCGATTACGCGTCAACGGTATGGGATGGATGTAGTGAGGTCCATTTAAAGGGAGTCAATTCCCTACACAGACGAGCGGCAAAAATAATCTGCCCTGATCCACAACTAACCACTGAAGAAAAGCTCTCAAAAGCAGGTCTCCTGCCTCTTCAAGTTCATTTCAAATATAACAAATCAATCTTTATGTTCAAAGTGTGGAAGCGCAAAACACCTGAGTACATCTCCACTTTGTTCCGTAAGTCTGAGTCCAAGCTTGGAAACATCAGAAAGATTTTCATAGTCCCAAAACCAAGGATTGATCTATATAAAACTAGCTTAGCCTTCTCAGGGACACTTATATGGAATGCACATCCCAACCATGTAAAATCCGCCTCCTCGCTAGCCTGTTTTAAAAAGGGTCTCTGCAAGTATTTTGTGGATCACTCGTAGGGATGCCTTAACCACTTGTATTATATGTCTCTTTCTATGCTGGGTCCAATTTATTCCCAATTAAGCCTGTTATCCTTTTCATTTATTATTTGGGCTACTTAGATCTGTCTATGTGTGAGGGGGGGCTGGTGGGGTGGGGGGGGGGGGGAGTGGGGGTGTCTGTGAGTCTATGAGTACGTCTGTCTATGTGAAGAGTGTTGTGAATTGTTTGCAAGTATTATGTTTTACTTATATGTATGTATATTTGTAGTTGTTAGCAACGGCAGGTTTGTAAAATGGCTGTTTCGATGAGGATGTCATGTAAAATAAAGTTTCATTGATTCTCTCTCTCTCTCTCTCTCTCTCTCTCTCTCTCTCTCTCTCTCTCTCTATCTCACACACACACACACACACACACACACACACACACACACACACACACACACACTCGCTCACTGCCACACGCCGGCAGAACGTTCGTGTGCACAATAGTGCGGTTTCGTTTTCGCCGAACGACTCCCAACAACGAACGACAGCGCAGTCATAGCGGATTACCAGTGTGTACTTGAAGCACAGACAACACCCCGAACATCTCCAAGGACATAGATCCTCATGAGCCTTCCGGGTTGATTGAGGATGTATGCCTCTTGAAGATGTTTGGAGTGTTGTCTTTGCTTAAGGCCCCGCCACACATGCCGATTGTGCCCCGATTTTGTAGCCGATTCCGATCCGATTGCGAGCAGATGACGTCAGAATGCCTCTTTGTATCCGATCCGATCCCAATCGGCTGGGAATCTTGTGTTTAGAGCGTGCTCTATATTTTGCAACACGAATCGGCCCCGATTGCCGTAAGCTTCAACCAATCAGAGCGCGTCTCCGGCACGTCGTTTCAGTGAGAAAATGGCGGAAGATCAGTACCACCTTCGTTGCCGATGTTTCGCCCGCCTCTTTTCAAATATGATGCAAAACTGCTGCTAATGCAAGCACATCAACATCACTGTCAAAACTAGCAGCCATTTTGCAACCTTGACTTATGATCTTCGGTTCAAACCGGTCGGCTAAGTCAGTCGGGAACGTGTGGCAGTGCACACGTTTTTTGTAGTCCCGATTGAAACGGAGGTTCTGGAAACTACTCGAGAATCGACCTCAAAATCGGCATGTGTGGCGGGGCCTTTACGGTAGAAGCTGGTGAATCCGCCGGGACTTTGCTCTCGTTCGTTGTTGGAGGTCGTTCGGCGAAAACGTAACCTCACGCTAATGTGATCAGCACACAGAAAGTCAAGTGTGCACAATGTGAGCGGCCGCAAAGAGTAACTCAACGCGCATTCACTAAACAAATAAAATCCGTTAATTTACTCGTTAGCTTCAACAGCGCCAATGGCTTTTCAATACCGGTTCAGTGCTATATATATATACAACCCGCATAAATAACAGGGTACTAAAAGTAGTTGAAATTTCGTGGTACTACAACGTGTACACCAGGAAGTAATGCCAGCGCTGGGTGATATACAAGGAGTAACTATTTACACTGAACTCATTCAGCCCCACGGCCGTATTTCACAAATTTTGGAGGCGTCATCTAATGACTATGCACCAGTTGCAGGAGATGGATCGACCATGATAATTCAAGGGCAGTGTCAGATTAGCTTGGCGCCGACAGGCGCCAAGCTAATCTGGCACTACCCTTGAATTATCATGGTCGACCCATCTCCTGCTGTGTGTGTGTGTGTGTGTGTGTGTGTGTGTGTGTGCTGACTGCTGGTCTGTGATTTTGAACCTTACGACTGAAGCTGTAAGATTCAAAATCACAGACCAGCGCAGGGCTGTAAGGTCCAGACTCACGGACCAGAAACTTGAGCGCGTCAGCGACCGCATTCATGAGTCGCCGCCGCTATAACAAAAAACCCCCTCATAATGGCGTGCTAAAAACGTATGGGGAAGTTGATTACGCTTCGCTACGCTGGAAAACCGAAGCCCTGTGCGGTGCGGATCCATGGTGCGCTCATTCCGCCCCAAAACCTGCACCCACAACCAGCAGTCTGAAGGTGATTCCATCATGACGGTGCCAGATCCGCTTAGGCGCTCTGAGCTGCCAAGGCCGGAAAATCGGGTGCCTTTCTGTCCCTTCATAGTGGACGCAGACGATGTTTTATAAAATCTTGGCAAAAAGTCAGTCAGAGATCCCAAAACGTCAACGGAAAATGGATACAATTTCATCCGAGTAAGAGGCACAGAGCCTCAGGAGGATCTCTATCTCTTGCAGTTGGATCTAATTCACTTTTTTGTCGGCAGTGAAGGGGTTAAGGGTGAATGTATAGGCTGGGGTTGCGAGACGGGTGTAGAGAGAGCATCAGTCTCTTCCTTACGCCGTTGTATGAAACTGGAGCAAAATACACTGAAATATAGTTAACGGAAGAGACTGACACTATGCACGCTCCTCTCGACCCCAGCCTTGGGGTGTGGGGAGGGGGGGGGGGTGTTGAATATGACAATAACATGACCTAAATCATGAAAATACCTTCCTCCTTTTACCACATAAGGGCGCTAGCAGGTACTTAACTGACGTCCCGGCACTAATGTATTAGTATAAAGTACAAGTATGAAGTCATTATAATTAGAAGGAAACGATTAAATTAACGCCCGGTTTTCCCTCACCTTCAGTTTCTGTTTAGGCAGTGCGATACTGGTGTGGTATGCACGAACGTGGACTAAACCATCAGCCAGATCTAATCCAGAAACTGCCTTCGCCTACCCTCGTAACTGTAGGCTGCGACTTCTAGCTTTGACCCGGCCGACAATTTCAGTCCACTTTATCCACTCTACTAATCTCATCAGTATTTTTAGCGTTTACCGGATAGGACAGAGAGTTCATTGATTTTGAACTGATCAATAAACAGAGCAAAAGCAGCTTACAGCTCAGTGAAAACAGTGTAAGCGGACGCAGTAAATGTGCAACGCAATAAGACCCTTCCTTTTCAAATCGTAGTAAATAAAAACAAGCGTTTTGTTCTCCGTTCCTGGCTATGTGCCCTAGCAACCGGGCATTAAAGGGGAAAGATATGGGTGTGGTTACACCGAAAGCTTACAGCGTTTCTAAGACCTGATTATGGGCATATCATCAAACTAGTATGCCTGGTGACTATAGATCCGGAAAACAGATCCGGAACAGCAGGGGCCAATGGCATGGGTGAGCTTAGTCCTGCGCCAGACACTAAGCAAGGTGTTCCGCTATAGCGGAGCACCTTGATTAGTGGCTGGTGCAGGACTAAGCTCACACATGCAACTGGACCCAGGTCCAGCATTACGCATAGATCCTTGCGAGTACCCGCAACTTGCACGGCCTCCTGCAGATCTGGTGACGATTACAGTTTAATCCATTACATCCTGAGGCTGATTTTGTGTGTGTGTGTAATTGCTTATTGCCCGATGAAGGCGGCCTTACAGATTAGGCGACAGATCAACCATTTTAGTTCAAGGGTGGTGCCAGAATAGCTTGGTCCCGGAGGCGCCAAGCTATTATTGCACCACCTTCAACGATCAGTCATATTTATCTTTTGCAATCGTGTATCAGGACGAAAAGGGTTAAAGGTGAGTGTGGCGTGTTCTACTGTACAAGCATAGGGGCCCGACGAGTGGTGCTTCGACTAAACGCAAAGCGTGTACAAGTTGTATACGTTGGGTGTGCACTTTCTATTTCCTAACCTAATTACCCCTTCAGACGACAGCGGGGTAGATCGACCACAACAGGCCAAGGGTAAAGAAACGTTCGCTCAGCGTCTGCAAAGACACAAAGCCATTTTGGCACTATCCTTGAACTATCATAGCCAATCCGTCTCCGATAGTTGGCAAAGAAGTCTTCGAAAGTAGCGAAAGTTAGCATGCGTGAATGAGTTAACCCATTTCGCCCCAACGCACTACAGCAGTAGATGGATGGACCATAATTGGAGAGTAGTGCCTGGCGGCGACAAGCTAATCTGGCAGTACCCTTGAATTATCATGCTTGACCCTTCTCCTGCAACTGGTGCACAGGCGTTAGGAAATGCGGCCTTGGGCTTAAATGGGTTAATGTCGATCTCTACACTAATTTCTTATCAGTCCCTGACAAACTGAAGAAGGATACTGTTTCCTCCTGATTAACACGAAGAATGTCTTCCAATTACTTAAGTACACATACATAAGAAATTAGAGCATCCTGCTGCCTATTTTTGGAGGACGCCTGATGCACTCTTTGCCTATAAACGTTACACAAGTTTTAAGCGAGTGTAAGAAAAAAATTACAACAGCAAAAAGGAATGTGGTTCTGGCGTATTTTCCAGGGGCCTTCCCTCCCCTTCTCTCTTTTGTCTCTCACAATGCAACGGGAAACCTATAGTCGCAGCCGCATGAGTTCATGAAAATCTGTGCCTTCCCTCCCCTTCTCTCTTTTGTCTCTCACAATGCAACGGGAAACCTATAGTCGCAGCCGCATGAGTTCATGAAAATCTGTGCCTATGCAGGCAAAAAAAAAAAAAAAAAAAAAAACACCCTGGGCGAGTAAAAGACATTCACACAAAAGCATTCTCTCAACAGCCCAAATTCCTGCGTCAAAGACTTTTTGCACCCTGAGCATGGAGTTGATGCGTGTTTACACATGGACATCATCATCGTCATCAGCCAGCTCCATGATCAGAGTGTTTCTACAGTAACAGTTCCGTATCACAAGAGGCATAGATTCTCAAGTGAATCGGTGCCTCTTGCAGACAGAAGAGCCTTACCTTCAGCAACCAAAACTCTCGTTTCCAAGGTTGCTCTGCCAGCAGCAGGAGGTACTTCTCCAAGTTTTGGAATCCGGCTGCTGCCCGGTCGCCTTGGAAACGCTCTTGCCCCACTGTCCTCCGGATGACCGTGACGAAAGTGGCGTGTCTGAAGCTGGCCGCTCCCCCCAGCTGCACGAGGCACGTGCGGATCAGCTTGGATATGGATAGGTTGAGGGACGCCTGGTCCTCGTCCGTCAGTACGTGCGCGTGGTCGTGAAGCTTGCGGTACAGGATTCCGGCTTGCTCCAGTACATCCATAGTAGAGTGCTCTCCCTGTGATTTTCTGACGTCACAGTTTACCCCTTTCACTTATGCGATGACGTCAATTTGTCAAGACGGTGTTTTTTTCAACAGTGCAACATTAAGAATGTCAGTCATGGTGTTCGTACACTTGCATACACATTTCATTGTAATATTTCACACCTGAGATCAGTTTCTGAATGATGGCTACATGTGCTGTTTCGTCTTCTAAACAATTGCTTCCGTCACTGAAAGAAAAAAAATATCACACATAATTTGCATATGTTCAAAATGGCTTAATCGTTCTTAACAAAGCAACCAAACATGTTACGATTTTCCACAAGCACTGAATCTTTTCGTTTCGTGTGAAAAAAAGAGTATGAAAAACGTGTACAATAATGTATGTCACAGTGGTTTTCTTACATGGCGTGACGGGTCAACAAATACAAGTATACTAGTAACGGAAATACACTGAATAGTTTAAATGTTTCGCACGTTTATTTACGTAAGAAGCAGTAAGAAGCAGTACGTCTGCTGTAAAGATAAACAACATAACGATAATAACAACAGTGACACGGATCCCGACCTCTGCAATTATCGATCTAAAGCACTATAGAAACGTCAACGGGAAAACCCTGCTGAGAACCGCAACCTATAAATGCACATAGTCATATTATGGGCAGTTGGGGGTGGAGCACGGTGAGAGGAGTTGCCACATTCCTTCTGCATATGACGATAAGTAGCGGCTAATGTCTCTGTTTGTTTGTCTATTTTGACAAAGGGTATTTATCCGAAATATTAATAAATTGTGTTGTACCGTTTTTTCTAAGCGTGTTTCTTTCTCCGTTGGATACTTCTTTATATTAGAGCTGTCCTGGCTGCCAATGGTCTCTACCTTTTGTCTTTGACCTGATTCTGATGTTGAATTATCTCCTATTGAAAAAGTCTCGCAAATCTGCCAATGCGTCAATGAGTTCTATAAGGGGCGCAGGACATACGCGTCACTGATTTGTCAAACGTCATTTGTCATGACGTAAGTTTTAGTTTTTACGTTATTTTATATTTTACGTGATAAGAGTTTCACTTCGCTTCACAGGCTTGAGAAAATGGTGACAACACTAGAACTTCACGGTACAATTTCAGTCTTGCTATAATCTGTGTGAAAATAGCCGCGCGCGTGAGAGAAAATGACGTCATATTTAGAGTATTATGTCTGTGTCTGCGTGGTGACGAAGTTGCCTCTTTTACGTCACCGGCACTGTCTGACTTTCTCTAGAAGAAGTAACGGTTTTTAATATTTTAATTCTTTTCTGAAAAGGATTTTTTTTTCACTAAAGAAGTTGAAAGGATACAAAGCTGGCGAAAGGTCCCCGATCAAGTCGGTGCCAGTGGGACACATAAACTTGAATTAGTCAGTCAGTCTGGCCAACGAAATCATTCAATGTCTTTCTCCAAACTAGCTATATATATATATATATGCAAAAGTTCAAGTAAATATGACAAAAATTACGGACTCTAATCTGGGTCAACCGACTTCCTATAAACGGTTGGTTCATGTCTTCAGTGAGACATTCACTTACAATATGCTCGGAGGCTCTCTTAGAAAAAAAAACAACTTAAGAAAGTATTTCGCCAGGTTTCAAGCTTATGTGTACAGAAATAGCGGATATTCTCTTGTTTACATACATACGCACACACATACACACGCATATACGGCGCTTCGCGCCACATGTACGTTCAGCAGAGAGGTTAGCGTAACTAGACATAACGTAATTTGTATCTTGTTACTTCAATTGTTAGAGACTTAACCTGCCCGCCTTTGACATCATGGACATGCTATTAAATTCGCCCCACCGCGACCCATCCTAAAAAGTCCCTTCTATAAATAGAAGGGAGTTATAATAATAATGATGATTTATAAGGCGCCTATACATGGTAAGACGCTCTAGGCGCCGTACATATGAACAAGAAAAATATTACACAAAAAGTGACAAAACCAAAACCACATAAACAATTACACGAAAGAACAGAAAATGACAAAATACATAGTGAACACTGATAATTATGATGAGAAAATATGGGTTTTAAGACTGTGTTTAAAACTGGTACTGGATTCACCGTGTCTCAAGGATTTAGGAAGATCATTCCAGAGAGATGGACCCTGGTAAGAAAAAGATCTCTGCCCAAATCCTTTAGTCCTTAATGTAGGAATCCGAAGCATGTTATTGTCGGGCAAACTGCGCAACGGCCTAGAAGGAATATAACAGTGAAGGAGCTTTTGACTGTTGCGCGTGTCATTGTTTTGTTTCCGAAGGCAAAGCGGTGTGACGCGTTAACAAATTCAATCCTGTCCTTTTCCGCTTCCAAAAATAACAACTTTTAACGTCACAAGTTCAGCCTAGGGAAGCAAGAAGCATTAAGGCGTTTAAGCACCACGGTGTTACGGGTCTGTCGTAAGACAACTATTTTCTTTCCCGATTAATTTTGAGATTTTTTAAAGGTAAAAAACAACGTATTAAAAAGTTTAATACAGTACTTACAGATAAGAATATAGACCAATGGCTTTAGTTCAAGGGTAGTGCCAGAATAGCTTGGCGCCTCGAGGCGCCAAGCTATTCTGGCACTACCCTTGAACTATTTTAGTCAAACTTATTTTACACACTGGGGTATTCCAAATGATAAGGGTTAAGAAAGGCTTACAAACCGCCAATATGAAATATGTATGCGACCCTCAGTTTCAGCTACCGATCACAAAGTAATGTAATGAATGTCGTTGATGGGCCACTACCGCCGTAACTGTTTAAAGATGCACTCCTGTAACAGACGGTTACGTAACGCTACACACAGGTCTAGTTCAATGGTTCATTTAGACACAGGAGAATCCAGTTCAGCACACGTCGTCTTTATATCAAGTAACTTGACAATGACTCCACTCCGTTCTAGAAATACAACGCTTTCAGCCTGGTACGACAAATAGCTAGAAATAGATTGACAAGCTAACGTCATCATCATCATCATCATCAGTCCCTTGCCCGAACTGGGCGTTGGGGGGACTGAAAGGCAGCAGCAACAGACAGTGCTCTCCACTGAGTTCTATCATTTTGGGCGGTGGCAAGCAAGTCTGGCATCTCGAGTTCGGTCCATTCTTTTATGTTTGCGACCCAACTCTTTCTCTGACGACCTCGCCGACGACTTCCTTCGAGAGTGCCTTGGAGGATAGTCTTGGACAAGGTGTTGTGTCGGGTCACGTGGCCAAACCAAGCAAGCTTGCGCCGTTTCACGGTTGCCATCAAGTACAGGCTTTACAAGTCCCTCGTAGTGTCTATTCTACTCTACGGCTGTGAGACTTGGACACTGCTTGCAGACTCAGAAAAGAAAATCCAGGCCTTTGAGAACAAGTGCCTGAGGAAGTTGCTCCGCATCTCGTACCGCGAGCACAAGACCAACGAATATGTACGGAGCATCGTCACTTCCCTGGTGGGCCCACATGAACCCCTTCTGGCAAGCTAACGTAGCGCAGAATAAATAAGTGCGCGTGTGCTTTTGCTGCGTGTCCAAACTCCTGTTAAAACGCATTAAGTGTGTTGTGTCGACAGAGCATGACAAACACAATTTATGCTACTGAAATGTGTCTTCAGATTTAGACGTAATGGTACTTTAATGTTTCTAGATCTAGCATTTATAAAATGTTGACTTATACCAATTCAAGTGAACGGTGAACTTTCGTACTCTCGTGCAGATGCTTAGTGCACATGCCCTTTGAGAAAAGGGAAATGCCCGTGTATCTGGTGATGGGTTTTAACCCCTTCGCTTGCAGCGGACGTGAAGTGTGCATCCGAAATCACTGCACGCTGACCGACGTTCGCGTGAAGAACACAATGCAACGGGACCCAAAATAGGCATAATGCAACGGGACCCAAAATAGGCATGAAAACGTAGGACTAACAAACAGACATAAACCCTCATGAGCCCCCGCGACTGCGGGGGCTCATGAAGGTTTATGTCTCTTGCAGATGGATATCCACAGACTTTCACCTGCATTCAAGTGCAACGAGGACACAATTATGTCCACCTTCATAACCCAAAAAAAACTCCACGGATACACAGTTAACCCCTTTGTGCGTGGAGCCATCGGTACCGTTCACTGAACTGACGGAGGCATACGCAAGATGGTTAATTATACCTACTTAGTCAACGTTTCAGACTGTGTACAATGCAGTACTGTTTCAACTTCCGTGAACTGCCAACAATCGGATCCCTTCCGGGTAGGCCTGTCGAAGTGTGTGTTTGGGTCAACAAAGAAACAATGCAGCAACAGTTATTAAAGGCCCATGAGTTAAAGTACCATTACGCATAAATCTGAAGACACATTTCAGCACCATTTGTGTGTGTTACACCTTGTCGACACACCTAATCAACTTTAGCAGCAGTTTCGACATGCAGCAAAAGCACATGCGTAATCGCACTTATATGTTCAGTGCGCAGTCGTTAGTGTGTCAATCTATTTTCCGCTGTTTCTCGTACTGAAAGTGTTGTATTTATAGAACGGAGTGGAGTCATTGTCAGGTTACTTGATAATAAAGACGACGTGTGCAATGAACCATAGCTAGACCTGTGTGTAGTGTTTCATAACCATCCGTTCTGGAAGTGTTTCTTTGAACAGTTACCGCGGTAGTGGGCCGCGGTAGTGGAGATCTTATTTTGGTTTTCATGTTTCACGATGAAACCTTCTTGCGTAGATCACGAGGATGGAAAACTTGCAATCACGAAAAATGAAAAAGGCCAATCAGAATCATGCATCATGTTTTTAGGAAACACCCCCGCCCCCCCTCCCCCCTCCCATGCCAATATGTTAAAACGTCTAACTTTTCGGTTTCTTGTAATTAAAAAAAAAAATATCGCCTAAACTGTCTACCTTCTTTCTCATAAAAATATAGGCTACTACGCAACTTCAAAATTAGACCAGGACATATTCATTAATTCAATAATCAATTCTCTTGGCTTGACTTCGCGAACGAAGATTTTATAGGAGTTGCCCACGACGTCTGCAGGCTTGTTTGTGGCTGCGGAGGCCAATCCGAGACAGGCAGGTTCGACCGCAGTGGCTGCAGGGGAAGGTCTGGCCAGGGTTCTGAGCTGCGGCATCTCTGTTTTTTCTCCTGAGCCGCTTGTCCGCGCAGAGCTAGCCTTAAGGACAAGCGGCTCAATAATCAATTATCATTATGCATAATGCCATAAGGCAAACAGCAAATAAGACACACTTCTAAATACATGTTGCCCTACAGCTGTCACTTATGTCAGTCGCACTTACTGTGAGTACATGTAACTTGTAAGCGTACAAATGGTGATGCCCCTCTTTGCCAGCATGCGGCATATGTTCTCATGAGCAGGGGCTCATGAGAATCAATGCCTCTTGCAGATGGGTTGATCTGGATGAATGGCAGTAACTCACGAGTTTTGCACCTGTAATACTAGGTTGCTCGTTTGTCGTCATATCGTATTGTGTAGGTGGGGGAACACATGAACACTGCATTCAACCCTTATCATTCGGAATAGACCAGTGTGTGAAATAAGTTTGACTAAATTAGTTCAAGGGTAGTGCCAGAATAGCTTGGCGCCTCTGGGCGCCAAGCTATTCTGGCACCACCCTTGAACTAAAGCCATTGGTCTATATCCTTATCTGTAAGTACTATAATGTAGCTTGCATATGGCAGTGTACACATTTGAAGCTTTTAGCCTCAGTATGATATGGTTTAAAGCTGAAGCAACAGGTTAGCATGCACACTCTTTAGCTGACAGCACACTATAAGTTATTGGTAGCGGGGGTTTGCTACACAGACCCTTGTTGGCCTGAGGGAGGTCAAAGGAACCATTGTACCCAGAAGGCCTGAGGGGTACATTGGTTTATTTTGACCCCCCGAAGGCCTACAAGGGTCTGTGCAGCAAGCCCCTGCTACCAATAACGTATTTGTTTTCATTCCTCAACTATTTTCATAAAAGAAATCAAGAAGAAAGTGTCCGACCTGGATCATGCCAGACATGACCGACGTCAAAAGAATATACATTTATACAGAATGGACTTATGACCTAATTTAAAATCTTTCATGATGTTGCCATCTCCAATAGCGTGCTGTTGTTTCGAACAACACAAAGTAACTTCGTATTTTAGAACGTTTTGGTGACCTTTTATAGAACAAAACTGGCACGTGTCAGAAAGAGGGCTACAAGAAGTCCACCATTAGTTGCTAAAAGGGTTTTTGTAGCGAGGTCACATGGTATGGGATTGGTCGCGTGACGTAGAGATGAAAATACTGTTTATAATGATGATGAGGATGGTACTTGGTAGCTCAGTTGATAGAGTATTCAACTTTGTCCAAAAGATCATGGGTTCAAAACCAGTTGGGGTCAAAATGTGTTCAGGCCTTTTTCAGTGCTCCGTCTTTGAATTCATCTTCATGATGGACCAAAGACTACAGCCCTAAACGTTTAACCCATTTAGCCCCGAGGCCCTACAGCACGAGACTGATTAACCCAACCATGATAATTCAAGGGTAGTGCCAGATTAGCTTGGAACATTCAGGCGCCAAGCTAATCTGGCACTACCCTTGGATTATTATGGTCAATCCATCCCTTGCAACTGGTACATAGTCATTAGGCAACACCTCCAAAATTTGATAAATGGGACCTAGGGGCTAAAGGGGTTAAGCTGAACATATCATGTGTAAATCTTTGACAAGAAAAGTCAAGACTGAGTGAGTTTCATCATCTTCTGTTGAAATCAATTCGTTATGCACATGCCAGACATCCATGGCTGGATGGATCCTGCAATAACACAAAGGTTTAAGCTGCAATGGCTTGGCTACTCCAACTGGAGAAATAAACTGAGATGAAACTAGCACTTTTTTAGAGAGCTGAATGATATCTGTAAAAACAAAGATTACCATGAGCCCATGCAGCAGCTGGGGCTCTTGAGAATCTGTACCTTCTGCAGATGAAGTGGATGTTGAACTAAGGAACAGTCTTGGCACACAACTTCAGAATTACGTTACTTATCAAGATTACACTTAAACAAGAATCAGAATAAATTACAGAAAGGAGAAAGAAGCAGAAGAGAAGAGAGAAAAAAAAAAAAAAAAAACATCAGTCACAAACTGAAACATTTTTGGGCAATATTGTGTCATTTGTGAGAGCAGAAAATGTCTTTCACTGACAAAAAATCCTGCCATTAAAATTGTAACAATGGGGTTATAAACGAACAAACCTGGTGGTGAAATTTAATAATACATTTCTAACAAAGTTTTGTTTCGTTCCACCCTTCTTTTAAAGTGAATATGCTGTTTCTGTTCATGCAAAACTGATGTTAACTTTTGTTAAAAGGAGTCAATAAAATCAATCTTATTTACTTCAGGCCTGATAAAAAAATCTTGCGATCAATCTTATTCTTGTTTTCAAACATTTAATGAGCAACTTAGCTCACTGCTGCTGCAAGGTGGCGTAAACACAGTAGGGGCTAAACTCAGCATTCTCAGTGTTTTAGTTGATCCCTGTCCATGCACATCATCTTGGGTCCTCGCAATATACTGCATGCCATGGGTATGTCGTGGTCTGTTCACAGGCTTTCGTTTACATCTGCTATATCGCACAGTAGGATTAGTTAATGTGGTTTACTGCGCTTAGCGTGTCCGGATTCTATTATTTTCTATGTCATCCAATAGGTATTGGGCACCAAGTTTAGGAGAGATATATCTGCAGCCTGTAGTGTAGCGTGAGTACTGAAGCCTATACACACGAACAGCTATCACCTAAGTCACAGAGAATAGTGACTTTTCCCCTTATGAAAGCAGCGACACCGCACGGCAGCAGGAGAAGACAATTTCAGCTAAGTCGACCATTATGTAATTTCAGAGTATACACAATGTGATTATGTACTTTCAGAGTGGACACAATGTGATAATATGCACAAACGTGTATCCGTGCAAAACAGACATGCACACACTCAGGCAGTGAATAGTGCTATTTTATATTGTATCATGTGTTACAAGTGTAACAATGGGGTTATAAATGAACAAACCTGGTGGCAAAATTAAAACAACATTTTTCAACAAAGTTTTGTTTCGTTCCATCCTTCTTTTAAAGCGAGTATGCTGATGTGTTTCTGTTCATGCAAAACTGATGTTAACTTTTGTTAAAATAAATCAATAAAAATGAATCTTATTTACTTCAGGCCCGATATTAAAAAAAAAATATATAAAAATTAAAAGACCTTGCGATCAATCCCATCCTTGTTTTCAAGGATTATGCACTTTCTGAGCGGACACGATGTCATATGCACTTGTAAACATGTATCCATGCAGTGCAAAACAGACGTGCACACACTCAGACAGTGAACAGTGATATTTTATATTGTATGCTGTGCAAAATTCATTGGTATGGAAGCCTCACATTTTAACGTGGACAAAATGAAAGCGCTCGTATGGTCGTCATTCACCATCAATGAAGCTTATTTAGCACAAGCTTCGTTGAAACGCCTAGTTTCTTTTTAGTCAGACACCTCACCTGACCCCAACCACCCCGATATCGCCCACTCACCTCTCCGATATATATCACTATCAGTGATTCTGAGTGGCATTGGGCATGCACGCTGGTAAAGGCACGCAATGATTAGATTATTATGCCTGGGGGTAAACATTATGAAAACAGACGTTTAAGTTTGTTTCTCTTCCGCAGTTCTACCGTCGTCGAAAAGCCTGCATGAACGACCGACCTTTGGCCTATATTATTTATTTCACACAGATAATACTAGCAGTTTAAGCGACACTCTAACCATCTTTTTTTCTAGACCAGTAGCTCAGTCTTCAATTCTCAGTGAAGCCACGATACGTCAGAAACAAGCTACGTAGAAAGACACACGCACACAAAAAAACCTGAACCAAAGCCAAGCCTAGCGAAATGAATCATTCAACCTACACAACATAGAAACGTTATACAGAGGTGAAACCTTCGATAGTTACGAACTACAGAAACAAATCGTTCCAGCATCATATCAAGAACAATGAAAGGGTGAAAACAAAGCGTATGAAGAAAAGAAAATGGGAGAAATATACCCGTGGGAGAAATATCACCCAAACACGGAAGATCACAGAATATCCGCCATGTCGAGTACGCAGAAAATAATGGCGACCAGTCAGGGGGATTCCCCTAAGTACTTAAAATGATGGTTCGGGATGTGGACTGGATCGAATACAGAAACTAGTACGTTTTATTTCAATTTGTTGTCTCAATCACGCTCTTTATAAATTTAATGAAATCTGTATTAAAACATACACAGGTGTGTGTGTGTGAGAGAGAGCGAGAGAGAGAGCTGCCCTAAATCAGGACATTAAAAAAACTTGAAAACCCAAGAAATGGGGGCCCCCCAAGAAAAAGCTTGATGTTGCCAGCCTTCAGCGTGACGATGTGAAAGCCGCCTTTCAGACAGATTTACAGCGCAGGCTCAAAGACACAGCGGACCCAGTAGACTCCTCCCCTGAAACACTTTGGGAACAACTGAAAACTGCTATTACAAAATCCTCTGCAGAAGTCTTGGGTTTCGCCAGAAAGAAGAACAAAGACTGGTTTGACGAAAACGATGTAGAGATCCAGGAACACCTAGCAAAAAAAAGAGCCGCCCATCAGGCCCACCTAGCCCAGCCTTCCTGCCCTGTGAAGAAGTCTGCCTTCCGCCTCGTCTGCAGCAGTCTCCAGCGCAAGCTCAGAGATCTCCAGAATGAGTGGTGGACCAGACTTGCACAGAGGACCCAGCTTTGTGCTGACAATGGTGACTACAGGGACTTCTACGAAGCACTGAAAGCAGTGTATGGCCCCAGGCACCTGGTACAAAGTCCCCTGCGAAGCGCGAATGGCCAGGCACTCCTCACAGATAATACCTCCATCTTGAACCGCTGGTCGGAATACTTTCAGAGCCTCTTCAGCGCTGAGCGCACTGTTCAAGAAGCAGTCGTCATACAAATCCCACACCTCCCAGTAAAGGTTGAATTGGACGAACCGCCCACCGCTGAAGAGACCCTCACAGCCATCCACCAGCTCAAGAGTGGCAAAGCAGCAGGCATTGATGGAATACCGCCAGAGATCTGGAAACATGGAGGCACAGCACTGCACAACAAGCTCCATGACCTCTTTCTCTGCTGCTGGGAGGAAGGAACACTACCAAAAGATCTCCGTGATGCAGTCGTTATCACCCTGTACAAGAACAAAGGCGAGAAGTCTGACTGTTCCAACTATCGGGGAATTACCCTGCTGTCCATTGCTGGGAAAATCCTTGCAAGGCTGCTCCTGAATCGGCTGGTACCTGCCATCGCTGAAGACCAACTCCCAGAGGGCCAGTGTGGCTTCAGAGCAAACAGGAGCACCACCGATATGGTCTTTGTGCTGAGACAGCTACAGGAGAAGTGCCGCGAGCAGAACAAAGGGCTGTACGTAACATTTGTCGACCTAACAAAAGCGTTCGACACTGTGAGCAGGCAAGGCATGTGGCAGATCCTGGAGCGACTTGGCTGTCCCCCAAAGTTCCTCAACATGATTGTCCAGCTACACGAGGACCAGCAAGGCCAGGTCAGACTCAACAATGACCTCTCAGAACCATTCCCTATTCTCAACGGCGTAAAGCAGGGCTGCGTGCTGGCACCGACCCTCTTCACCATCTTTTTTAGCATGATGTTGAAGCAGGCCACAGTGGACCTTGATGATGACGATGCAGTGTACATCAGGTATCGTCTCGATGGCAGCCTGTTCAACCTCAGACGACTGCAGGCCCACACGAAAACCCTAGACCAACTGATTCGTGAGCTGCTTTTTGCTGATGATGCTGCCCTCGTTGCACACACAGAGAGAGCCCTGCAGCGCATCACGTCTTGCTTCGCAGATGCTGCCCAGCTCTTTGGACTCGAGGTCAGTCTGAAAAAGACAGAGGTCCTCCATCAGCCGGCACCCAAGACAGTGTATCGCCCTCCTCACATCACCATTGGCGAGTCTGAACTAAAGTCAGTGCACCAGTTTACTTACCTTGGCTGCATTATCACGTCGGACGCCAAGCTGGACAAGGAGCTTGACAGCAGGCTGGCAAAAGCGAACAGCGCTTTCGGGCGACTTTTCAAGCGGGTGTGGCACAATCAACAGCTGAAAACAGGCACCAAGATCAGCGTGTACAGAGCTGTGGTCCTCACCACCCTGCTGTATGGTTCCGAGTCCTGGGCCCTCTACCGCAGCCAACTACGACTCCTCGAACGCTTCCACCAGCGCTGCCTGCGTACCATCCTGGGCATTCACTGGAGTGACTATGTCACCAACGTCGAGGTCCTTGAACAGGCTGAAACTGTGAGCATCGAGGCTTTGCTGTTGCGGACACAGCTCCGCTGGGCGGGGCATGTCTCCAGGATGGAGGATCATCGCCTACCAAAGATCACCCTGTTCGGCGAGCTTGCTACTGGACACCGTGACAGAGGGGCACCAAAGAAGAGATACAAAGACTGTCTCAAGAAGTCACTTAGTGCCTGCCAAATCGACCACCACCAGTGGTCTTCGCTTGCTGCGGACCGTGACACCTGGCGCTCCACCATTTACAAGGCAGCTGTCTCCTTTGAGGACTCTCACAGAGCTAGCCTTAAGGACAAGCGGCTCAGGAGAAAAAACAGAGATGCCGCAGCTCAGAACCCCGGCCATACCTTCCCCTGCAGCCACTGCGGTCGAACCTGCCTGTCTCGGATTGGCCTCCGCAGCCACGAACAAGCCTGCAGACGTCGTGGGCAACTCCTATAAAATCTTCGTTCACGAAGTCAAGCCAAGAGAGATGTACATTTCCTCGCATCGGCGTATGTTACACGATTCCGTGGGTTATTAGTTCAGTTCTGATGGTAGACGCCAATTATTTATCCAGACACACTCCATACAGCGATTTTCGCCTCCTGTACACTAAGACACGACGGATGACGTCAAAGTAGACGATCCAGTCACTGATAATAATTGATGTGAAGTGCTTATGTCAAATTCAGAATATCTAAATGATAAAAGCAGTGTTTGTGAGCTACATGATTATAAATGTACAATCTGTGGTTATCAGTGAATGGACGTTTGATGCGGCAGTTACTGTAGTGACATTCTGCAAGTGTTTGATCTCTCACAGGCAGCCGAGGAGGACTTCCAAATATTTTACTGCATGAGACTAAAATTAAGTACAAAGGTATTTAAAAGGACCTACTTCAGGCAATACAGGGTTGATAATTCGCAATACTGACCTCCTTCACAGCAAGCTGCTAAAATAAAAACTCACGATATACACGTGAAAAACCAGCAGCAGAGCAAAACAAGAGTTCACAGAGTGAAACTTCCTATTGGCACTTAGTGGGTGAAAAATCACATGTTTACACAATTACTGTCATTTCTCAACATTTTGCACAAAAAAATAAACTTAGATGCATTACAGATACAAACTTTCCCATTCACATCTTGCCACCACAGATACACTGAAAGTACACATTCTCTCTCTCTCTCTCTGTGATATCAATTTTTAAATGCACACAAACAACGCTAAACTATTGAAACAATACAAGTTCAGTTGATGCGTTTGTCTTCCCTTTGTGATGCGGAAAGGGTGAGTGTGTACAAGAAGTCTCTACTACTATATGGCAGATTCCAGCCTGATTGTGCCAGATTCCTACTAAACCTGCAGATTTCCAGAGACCAGCAATCCAGATGCAATAACATAACATGCTTTGAGCACAGCTGGTGTGCGTGATTTGGAACACCTATATAAAAATATGGGTGAAAAGTAATCCAAGAAGTACGAATCAGGGTAATCTGACTTTGGGGTCGTTTCTTTCATTGTTCATAAAGAAATTCAAACTTTTTTCTTACATTGCACATACGCTCAATGTGTACTTTAAAAAAAATCAAAGGTAACTTTTAAAAATTACAAGTGAACACAAGTGAGGGGGCCTTTTCAACCATGACATGGTGTGAGAGTTAATGTTCTTATTATATGCTACAATAATGCTGCGCAACAGGGTTAACTTACAGAAATAGCCCGAGGCAGTAGAATACCTGTTACATATCTCTACTTACATTGTACATGGATTGTGAAACAAGAACGGCAAAGCCCTCATAGCTCAAGCACATGACTTATCTATATAATTTATCCGACATTCAGTGACCATGACCTTTCCTAAAGGTCACTCAAGTTTGTGTCTTGGGATAATTATAGAGTTGACCCTAGTACCAGAGAAATCCTGCTTTGTCAACAAAGTGCTTCTTTGACACGTTATTAAATAAACCTCCCTTGACCTTTACGAGTGGCCAACCAAATTAGCATGCATAGGAAGGTTTTATCATCATCTACAATGTGTCCTTGTACCAAGTTTGATTCAAAAGTTAGCATAAGTGAGAGGTCACCCAAATTAGAGTGAATAAGTTAAATACAGAAAAAAGTTTAAAATAGTATTTTGAGAAAACATGTTTTGGCCAAAAGATGGCAATTTTTTTGCCTATTTATTGGGCCTTTATGTCTTTGACCTTTGAACAATGTCCATCCGATTGGTGCCACAAAGTATTCTTGAGCCAAGTTTGAAGTGTGGCTCAAATAGCCTCCAAGAAACTGCCAACATTAAAGTTCACCACGGACGATGGATGGCTCAGTACACAGACTCACACTTACCCGTGTGAGCTGAGTGTAGAAAAAACTTAGCCGAGGCAAAATTGAGAACATTGAGAACCTTTTTCTCAATGAATTGTAGCAATCAAAGCCTGCCATAGAGCAGATCACTTTAACATTCACAGTATCATAACAAAAAGCATGGATATGATAAATGTTATATCAGGGTTCATTCACACACTCATACAATAATGAAGAATATTTCAACTAAATAATTTTATTCCAAGCCATTGTTTTCAATCAAATTAATAAATACTGTTCATAAATATACAGTGTGCTAGTAGAAGGCATGAAACAGATAGCAGTGAAGCAACGACAGCTTTTAATTCACCATTTTCTGAAGAACTTTCAGCATGCCAAGGATGTATAGTGAACAGCTTTAAAATCGTAAAGGTGTTTTCAAGCAAAGACCCTTAATCTATTTAGCCCCAACCCCCTAAAGCAGGAGATGGATCTACCATGACAATTCAAAGGTAGTACCAGATTAGCTTGGCAGCTGTTGGTGCCAAGCTAGTCTGGCTCTATCCTTGACTTATCATGGTTGATCTATCTTCTGCAATTGGTACACTATTGTTAGGTGATGCCTCCAAAATGTGGGAAATGTGACCATGGTGTTAAATGGACTAATTATTGTCATGAACAACAACAAATAATGTCATTCACTTCAGCCAATGAGTGCACTAATGGTGGTAACTTTCACAAAAAAAGTCTTTAGCAGATGTTGTTTGCGTTTCTGTTCCCGGCCATGCAAGAAAATAGCATGTGTGGCTGCTTTCGACTGCTCACTTGAGAGTGGCCACACTCTCACATTAGTTATCATCCTTGGTTTTCAGGGTTTTTTTCAATTTAAAAAAAAAAAATAATAATATTTTTTTAAACTGAGCTAAACTGGACACGCTGTACCATTTCTGTATGAGAGGTGTCAGCACATCATGTGGGGACAATTGTATTTAAAAAAAATTAAAGCTATCAAAGTACAATTGAAAACATGTAATAAAAAAGAACATTTCATAACGAACCAGAACTTCAGGTCCACACCATTTTGTTTTCAAAAATAAGACTTTGTGCAAAGCGCATTGCTTTCAAGCCATTCTTATATTACTCAAATAAAAGTGACAGTGCACACTGGCTGTCATCTGCAGATGAGCCACATGGGCATTTTCAATGTCGGGGAAGCTGGGTACTTCAGGTGGTAGAGTGTTCAACTCTTGTCCAAAAAGCTGCGAGCCCAGCTGGAGTGCTCCATCTCTGAAATCAACTTCTGGTGGACAAAAAATGTTAAACCCTAAACATTTTACGTTAGATTGAAAAAGATCCAATGTCTTTGTATTGTAATGTCATTGATCACATAAGCCAGTAAGAGATTTTTTATGAAAACACTCTTCATAACGTCCATTTATCTGACATGACACTCATGTTTATCATGCTAAATGATTATATTTTAAGAATCTATATTGTTATGGCTGTTCCTTATCCCATATCATACAGAGGCTAAAAGCTTCAAATTTGTACCTGCCATATGCAAGCTACATTATAGTACTTACAGATAAGGATATAGACCAATGGCTTTAGTTCAAGGCTAGTGCCAGAATAGCTTGGCGCCTCTAGGTGCCAAGCTATTTCTGGCACTACCCTTGAACTATTTTAGTCAAACTTATTTTACACACTGGTGTATCCTGAATGATAAGGGTTATAATAACCAAAGCAATAACAGTAACAACTGTAAGGCAGCAATTTGTAACCGAGAATCAGTTGGTGGCTGGCGAGTCTATTTTCGTCTGAGAAATAATGTGGTCAAAAGATCTGAGATTAACTTGCAACTCAATAGATAACAAGAATGGCAAAGACCTCATGGCTCACATGCACACTGAATCATCAGATATCTCTGTACCAAGTTTAAATTTGAAGTTGAAAATAGTGTTTCTAAAAAATACAATTTTGTCAAAATATGGCATTTTATTGAACCTGTGACCTTGACCTTGAGGGAGTCACTTAACGGGTCAGCTTTCGAAGATGCACCTTTAGTTTAGCAGCAGAGCATGCCGCTGATAGCATTCAAATGACTCATTGAGACTGCACGTTTTATATAGGCAGGCCGATGGTTTAAATTGTTGTGGGTACAAGAGTCTTCCCACAAAGTGTTGTGAGGGCCAAGTCTGAAGTCTGTGGCTTGAATAGTCTCTGAGAAAATGCCAACATAAAAGTTTACCATGGACAACAGACAGGCGACAGATGGACAACTACTGGCCCAGTACATTTTCACATTTGTTAACGCACATGAGCTAAAAATAATTGTCTTAGAGTTTTAAAGACTCATTAAAAACAGCAAACCAGTTGCAAACAATAAATCAACATTTTTAACCTTTTTTTAAAATAAATTAATGAAAGCATCAACAAAACACATAATTGTTGAATAAATAACACAACCAACATTTTTCAAAGAAAACATTTGATCAAAACCAATATTGCAAAATGAAAGAAACACATAACCATTAAAAGGAATGGTACAAACATCACCTATCTGATTAAAGACGAAATGCAAAACCATCATGGCTCACATATATGAAAACTCTAGTTTCACACTATTTCCAGTGACTACCCCATATATAAGACCTTAATCATCAACAGCGGTTACTGAAATGAACAACGACGACAATCTCTCATCTTAAGAAACCACTAAGCCAAATCAGACATGATAGTTCTAAGAGAACCTATTTTTCAAGTCCCTTCTATTTATTAAAGGAACTTCTTAAGATGGGGCACAATCTGTAGCATGCCAATCACGCCGTAGGTGGGAAGTCCTTAAGCTATGACAATAAAGTAACACGAGAATAATTATGTCGTGAATGGCTCTGCTAACCTTGCTGTTAAATGTACATTTGCCGCGAAATGCTGTATATGTGTATGTATGTATGTATGTGCGTTTGTGTTTGTGTGTGTGTGTGTGTATGTGTGTGTGTAAACACGAATATCTCAAATGTTTGTGTACGTAAAAGCTTGACATTTTAGGATGTTAATATTGAGAAAACGTTAGGAGACAGCCTATGAGGATATTATGATTGGACTTTCATTGACAAGAAATGGAAACTTTGGAGAAAGTTAGCTGATCTGCATTTGAGTCCGTCATTTTTGTTATATTTACTTGAAATTTAATATTTAGCTTCCTTCAAAATGGACACTGGATGAGTTCATAAACCAGCTTTGTACCTCAACGTTTTGAGTGATAATTAATTCATTTTGCGGAAAATATCAAATCACAAATATGCTGTCTACATCAACCAAATTCAGGAATTCAATAGTATACGATACGTATAGTCGTGTTGAATTTCAGCGGGAAAGCCTTTGTTTCAGAAGTTATGGCTACTTTCTTTGAAATATAGACACCCAGACTTTCTTCAGTGATACATATGCGCCATTGTGAAGGGAACGCATGGCTCAAGATAGTGACATAAAGCACCAGACACGTCAATGTTATATTATACATGGACTGGCGTCAATGTTTTCATTACGGACAGACGCAATGTTCTCTCCCTCTCTGCGTGTCTCTCTTGCTGCATGTGAAGAGCATGCAAAGTGTATACTTTGCCTCGTTTCTTCTTGTACCTGCAAGCGTACTGCTCATTTGGCTAAAAGTATGAAAATGCATATAAGATTATATAGAAGGGACTTTGTGGGTATGGTTTATGCCATATTGTTTCTTTTGAAAATTACATTTTTCACCAAACCCCTTACTTTGTCAATTAAGTAGGGTCATCCAAAATGTTATGCATAGAACATTTTTATCATCAACCACCTTCATGTAAAAAAAGAAAAGAATGAAAGTTAAAGTTCCAAAGAATAGTACAAGTACTGGCAATATGCTGACCTTTGAAGGGGTCAACCAAACAACAATACATAAGATTTTATTCATAACCCAGTGCAAAATGAAAGGTTGTTCTCATGTTCATGTATTGACCATTTATGACCTTGAGATTTGGATAAGGTCACTCACTTGGGTATGCTTAAGGTGGTCTCTCATCAGGATGTCAGTGAGAAAATGCCAACGCTATAGTCTACCAAAGACTGACGGCAGGTAGATGAACAGCAGACAGCTTATTCCATAGAGAAAACAAGATGGATGCACAAGGGTTGGCTCAATCTGTAGACTTACTTTCATGGTCACATGTCAGATCCTTCCCACCCCACGGATTTGGTTTTGTTGCACTGACATGATGATAGTATGAAAGCATGCCCTCAAGTCAACAAGAATGGCAAAGCCCTTAAAGCTCAAGTGCATAACCGATCCACACAATTAATCTGATTTTTTTACCTTGACCTTTCCGACTGGTCATCGAAATAAGCAAATGTTCAAACATAAGTAAAGGGTTGACTTATTGTGCCCGCAAAATCCACGTTTTTTCAAAATTTAATAATAATAATAATAATTACGGTATTTGTAATGCGCTTATCTTATAATAATTATAACTCTAAGCGCGCACTCACAACTCGCGCACGCATTAGACAATGACTCACGTACCACAAATAGTGAAATACATTACGACGGTCAGCTTGCGGTGGGGAATGTGGTGATATAGTGCTAAAACTGTTGAAAGAGGTGAGTTTTGAGGGCGGACTGGAAGGAGGAGAGAGAGTGTTTCTGACGAAGAGAGAGTGGGAGAGTGTTCCAGGTGGATGGGCCATAGACGGAGAAGGAGCGGGGGCCGAAAGTGTTGAGTTTGGTGCGAGGGATGTGGAGGTGGAGAGGGTCGGAGGCAGAGCGGGAAGGAGTGTAGGGGTGAAGTAAGTTGAAGAGATAGGCAGGAGCGCAGTTGTTCAAGGATTTGTAGCAGAGACACAGAATTTTGTATTGGATGCGTTGGGGGATGGGGAGCCAGTGAAGGAGTTTGAGTAGGGGTGTGATGTGGTCGGATTTTTTCTTTCTGAGGACGAGGCGGGCAGCATTGTTCTGGACGCGTTGGAGAGTGAAAGTGGTGGAGTGAGGGAGGCTGGTAAGGAGAAAGTTGTAGTAGTCGATGCGAGATAAGATGAGAGAGACAGCAAGTTTGGTGGTTTATGTATTTTTCACACTTTTGTCAACCTCCATGACCCTTGACCTTTGTGAGTAGTAAACCAAATTAAAATGCATGGAAAGGTCATATCATCAGCTACCTTTCTGCTAAATTAGGATGGAAAGTTTTGCAAAAATGCTGATAAAAACTCAAATTTAACCAAAACATACACATTTTTCATATCATTTGCTGATCTCTTGTGACTCTTGACCTTTCTGAGGGGTCATCCAAATTAGCATGCTGAAGAAAGTCGTACCATCAGGTATCTCTGTTCCAGGTTTGGGATGGTAGTTGTAAACATTATCTGAGAGGGAAAGAAAATCTCAAAATATGACTAATTGTGACCCTTGGCCTTCTCGACGGATCATCCAAATCACAATGCTTAGGAAGGTTTTACTACCAGGAATCTCTGTACCAGGTTTGGGTTTGGGTTTGAAGTTGTGAATAGTATTTGAGAAAAAAATCATTTGTATAAATATGTCTAGTTTTGACTTATTTCCTGATCACTTGTGACCCTTGATCTTTCAGAGGGGTCAACCAAATTAATATGCATACAAAGGTCTTACCATAAGGCATCTTTGTACAAAGTTTGGGTTTGGAGTTGTGAACAGTATTTGAAAAACAAGAAATATTGTAAAAATATGGCTATTTCTTTCCTATTTCCTGATCCCTTGTGACCTTGATCTTTAAGAGGTCACTGAAATTGGTACCTTTAGAAACACCACAAAGTATGACTGGTCAAAGTTTGAAGACTGTGGCTTGAATAGTCCCCAAGGAAATGTTAATGTTCAAGTCAGGCATGCTACAGAGGTTATGAGTATGATGGTTTTCACTGAAACCTATGTCGGTGGTCCAGGGGGCCACATAAACAGCATGCCTACTTGGCAAACTACAGAAGCTATGATGGTTTTCCACTTTTGCAGAAATCAGCAAAATTGCGGAAAAGTAGCACACCTGTAATCTGTGTAAAGTTCACCATGGACGACGGCACACGGATGACAAACAGAAAACCACTGGCCCATTACATAGACTCACTTTGCTATCTCACGTGAGCCAAAAGAGGAATGGTCATTACATCCACATGCATAATAAACTCAGCTACTGCTACCACTGCAGGGTCCTTCAACTTTGAGACCTGTTCCACAATTACAAGTCACACATTAACAAACCTTGACAGTGTTCAGTAATACCAGTTGCAAGTCAAAATATAGCATCTGTGGCTAACTTCCCATCAGGTATAAAACTAACAAGCATCATAATATTATTTGAAGACAGTTCAATAAAAGTCAAAACGTGACAACCGTAAAAAAAAAGGGCATCAACAGATTTTGGAGAAAATAACCAGCTAACAGCTGCCTTTTTAAGCAAGTATTAAAACAGAACACATTTTAACTCATTCTGCCCCACAGCAAGATATGATTCAACCATGATAGTTCAAGGGTGGTGGCAGAATAGCTTGGCGCATATAGGCACGCGCCAAGCTATTTTGTCACCATTCTTGAATAGGGGCGGTCCATGGCGCAGTGGTTAAGGCGCCTGCCACCAATGCTAAAGGTGCAAGGTACGATTACAGGTTTCGGCATCAGACTTTTCTCCTCTAGTCAGTGTCACCGTTAATTCGGGCGGACCGTCAGGGGTTCCTTCTCCGGGTACTTCGGCTCTTCCTCCCCCTCCACTTTGGTATCAGTTTCAGCCAACTTAAAAAATTTCAAATACAAACGATTTGAATTTCCAAAAACAACTTCAGTAGCTCGCTTAAAGCTTGCCCTTAGCACCACGTGAATGTTCTGTGTTTACGTACAGTGCGTGAGTGAATGCGCGTGATTCATGTGAGCGTGCTTGTTGGGTTCAGTTCGAGGCTACATTCTGCGCATCGAGTTATATTATAAATATGAGAAATGAGCTATAAAAATAAAATGTAATAATAAAATAATAATAATAATAGTTCAATACCACCACCCTTGAACAATCATGGTCGATCGGTCTCCTGAATTACAATGCAGTCCTCAGAGGACAACTCCAAAATGTGGGTATTTCACACCTCGGGCACAATGATTCAAAGTACGTCTACTTTAAGCACCCTTCTATTGTTGGCAAAATAGCAGTCATTTTGCTTAACCCTCCCATATATGCAGATGTTGATACTATAAACAGTACCAGTGGCAACATGTACAATGTCTGAAATAGCTCTACTGCTAAACTGCAATCTTACTGGTAAACAATATTGGTATGTTGAACAGTGATGTGTTCAAGAGACTGGTGGACACTAATATGCCCATCTGTCTGCTGCACGATGAGCTGTCCGTTTCCCTGATGCAAAAGTTGTGCATCTGGCCGATGTATGAGTTGTGCACCCGTCTGGTGTACTAGTTGTGGTTCTGTCTGATGCAGCGTCAGATGCGCATCTGGCTGTAAAGTGAGCTGTGCATCTGTCTGATGAACGGTAATCCGTCCATCGGCCTCATGAACAGTGATGTGTCCATCTGCACCCTGCTGAATGGTGAGGTGTCCATCCGCCTGAAGTGCAACAAATTTAGACTGATGTAAATTAAATTGTCAAACAAAAATACAAAAAAAAATTCTTACTATGATGTATCACCCATCATGTCCTTGCAAAGTTGAATAATAAACTGAAACCAATTACAATACAAGAAATAAAACAAAATGGCAACTACACAACTCTTTACCTATCCAAGAGGCACAGACTTCATTTCATGCACCCCGACAACTGTAAGGACTTGTGAAAATCTATATCTCTTGGGGAAGTTAGCTGCAACTAATCCTCAGAGGTCTGAATCCTCATCTGGGTTTAAGTGTAAGGTGAGGTGACTATCAGCTAGGTGCAGACTCATCAAGCTCTCAGCCCTACCAATATGCAAAAGGCATAGCTAGGCCCCTCACGTCTGGAACTCACTTACACTGCATGTCCGTCTATCCCCTATCCTGGTGACTTTCAAAACAAATTTGAAGACCCATCTTTTCCAGGTAGCATATCAAGATTAGCTTAGTCTGGATGTGCTGCCTGGAAATATTGGCGGTTTTCTTATATGGGTAGCCCATGTAGGTAGGCTGCGTGTGTGTGTTTGTGTGTGTGTGGGTGTGTGTGTGTGCGTGTGTATGTGCGTGCGTGTTTCGTGTTAGGAATGCGCCTACATGGTGCGAGCAGGTGTTAATTTAAAGAGTGAGTGCGTTGTAATATTATGAACAGCACCAGAGGCCACATGCACAAGGGGTTAATCCCTTCACTGTCAGTGGATGCAGATTATATCGCTAAAATGTGTTAAGGTGGATGAATACTATATATACATTAAGATGATGAAAATAGCTTTTGTCTACCATATTGAAAATATAGACTTTGGGATGGGGTTGGTCGAAGCGCGTCCCGTAGAATGCAAAGGACAAAACAGGCGGGCAGGCCCCAGACTGTGGTAAAGAAGTAACAAAATTAAAATGACATCACCACTAGCTACTCCAACCTTGCTGTTGAATGTAATTTTGGTGTGAAACGCTGTATGTACATGAATATGAATGTAAACACGAAAATCTCCTAAGTTAGCTTACAAACCAAGGGGAATCATTCAGCGCTGGACAGATGACAAACAGTTAGATCCCCTGCCCCGCCTATCAGGCACCCATTCGCCAGCGCACAGAGAAATACGCAGGTATAGAACAAGACCTGTGAGCAAGTTAGCTTACGTACAAGCTTGAAAATTGAGAAAATGCTTCATTCAGGGGGTGTCTGGAAGAGCATCCGAGCATACTGAAATTGCATATCTCACTGAAGTGTTAAATGACTGTTTACAGAAAGTTGGTTGACCCACATGAGTCTGTAATTTTGATTATATGCACTTACAATTTTGGAAATAGCTAGTTTGTAAAAAGACACTGGACGAGTTCGTTAGCCAGCTTTGTACCTCTTCAACTTTTTTGAAAATAAAAATTCAATGCAGAAAAAATGTCAAAAGCAAGAATCCTCGATTTCATCAGAAGAATCAGATGACGGCGACGTAAAAGCACCAAATGCATCAGTGTTTTATACAATGTTTCTAATTGATGCAAAGCACCAGCATGTCAGTGTCTTACATGTGTATGAGCGGACGCAATGCTCTCCTTGATTTAGGAAGACAGTCTCTCTATTTTTGTTACGATGTTTGCGAACGTATTGTGGAAAAGGTGGAATGTATGCAAGCTCATACAGAAAAGGCTTTGTAGTCATGGGCCAGCCCACCATGTTTTTCAAAACGGCTGTGAACGTATAACTGGTAGCGCTGTGTGTCTGCCGTCTGTGTTTGTGTGTGTCATTGCCGTGTGGATCGGGGGAGGGAGGGGGGGTGGTTTGTGTGTGTGGTGGTGGTGTGTGTGTGTGTGTGCGTGGGCTGAGGGGGGAGGGTGTGTGTGAGTTAAGGTGGAGAGAGATGAATCAGATGGATAAGCTTAAAAACAGGAACAACTCAAAATGTTTCTAAAAGAAAAGCGCATGTGAGCTCAAAATAATATGGTAGACTTTGGGATGGAATCCTCATCTTGTACATGATCTCAGTGAGTACTTTGAGTCTAGACACTACTAAGGACCCAACAGGCACAGGATGATTTATTTACTGCTACCCGTGTTGGGAGGTGACCAATGACGCATCGACCATGTGATTGTGGCCATTGCTGATTATATGCTGTGGCCACACAGGGCAATTAGGTTACGCCCCCTTTTCACACACTGTTGTCTGTTAGCCTCTTGCAGCATAAAACTGTGAACGAAGAACTTTCTGCCAAAACAAAAAAATCCACGTGGAGCACATCACAGGAGAAACATTTTCAGCAATTCTTTAAAAAATTAAGAGTTAGGGTTTTTCACAACACTCAAATGCACTAAGTACCCCATGACAAAACTGTCGTCTGCAAGCCTGCATACAACCGTGCACATGCCCCAATTAGGCTCCCATGAACACACTAGCTCGACTAAAATTACCCAGATTTTGCTCTTTTTCACACCACCTGTCACGCCTTTTGTTGTTCAAAATGCCAAAAAAGGCACAAAATTGAAGTTTTACACCCTAAAAATTTGCAAAAAGGGAGGAATTTTTTTAAACTATTTCTGGCGGAAAAGTTACTACATGCACCGGAACCAATAAGAATTGCCCTGTGTGGCCTGTAGTCAAGCGACTTAGCACAAACTGAGGTAATTAAAGTCACCAGTTCAAAAAGTTCATTCCCATTGTGCCAACATTTTTAGGACTCGTAAAATCATAAATTTGTAGCGGAAAACTTTTTCTTAAAGACGGCTAAGAAAACAACTGTTGACAATAAAAAAGAATATGTCATAGGAATCTTAAAAGGTAGGAATTCTGTGTATTTTTGTGTAAAATAATGAATCTTAACTGCACACTGGATTCCAAGATGCATCTGACCTTTTCTCTATGTTATGAGGTCACCAATGATGCAACGATCATCCTGTGCATGTGATTTCATAGAACATATAAAAAATGCATTAAAAGACTATAAAAGAAAAATCCAGTTCACTTCACATGATATAAAGTATTTTCTTGCAAATGACATTAATTTGTTTTGGTCAGTTTACTTCTGAGGAATGTGTGTGACTTAGTGATAACTCAAGTTTTGTTTGTGCTCAAACTATTCAGTCTTGCGCAAAAATCGATACTTTTCTCAGTTTTTCTCTTTGCATTTTTCAGGGGAAACAGTCTAGTCTCCCATCAGTGTCATGCACCCGCAACAAATGTCCATACAGAAATTCATCAGCACAAAAATCCTATACTACAAGAATAATATGTCAAAGAAATTATGTACTATAAAAATATGACGTCATCTTGCTATCGAGCGATGTAAATATTTTCTCAAGTTTTTGTTGTTCTGACAATACTGTACAACACTCCAGAAAAGGGAGGGAAAATGGCAGCCATGCACCATCTCCTGGCCAGCCGCTCCGGCAAAATCCGTCAATGCTTTGAAGTGATGCCTATAATTGTTATTTTCCAGGCAGTGTTGTGCCATCAAGTTTTCAGGAAACAGTGATGTTCTTTTTCGACAACTTTATTTGATAGTTGTGGTGTATCGACTAGAAGATAGTGTTCATCTTGTAACAGTCAGAATTTGGATGTATTTTCGTGCCAGCCTATGTATTCAAAGAAGAGCGTGCAGATGAACTGTGGAACTACAAAACATGTGCTATTTCGGGCTCCTTTCTACATTATTCACAAACTAACGCACTGCAGCCAGATTTTCTTTATTCTGACCGACTCCACAGAAAAGCATGGAAGCATACAGAGAAGCATCTATCAGCGAGCTTTACTACTCTCTTACTGCGTTTCACCGCGGTGGCCGTGTTTTTGTAGCATGTACTGCCTGGCCCGCCGACCTTCACTGTTTACAGATATTTCCCAGCAAGTGGCGTGCCAGTCTTCTTCTTCTTCAGCGATCCCGAGTTTCTGCCTCAGATGTCAAGATTGGTTGTTGATATGAAGTTCATGGTCTGCAGTAGGTCTTGAATGGAGCCCCAGAGTTTCTCTGACAGTGTCGCTCCATGTGGCCAGTGCTGTATCCTGGCGTCTTGGTACAGGGGACAGCACTGCAGTACATGCTCTGGGGTCTGTAAACCAGTTTCACACAAGCAGTCTGCAGTGTGTGACAGTCCAAGGCGGTACAAGTGTGCACGCAGTCGGCAGTGACGAGTCCTTAGACGGAATATGGTCTGTTGGTGGCGCTGGAGGTGTTTTAACTGGTCATCAGAGGGTGGTTTGTGTTGACTCTGGCGTGCCAGTGAACATAACTGTGTGTGTGTGGGGGTGGGGGTGGGGTGCTGGTTTTATTTATCATAATGGCTCATGGCTGTTACCATAATCGGGACATTTATATGTTATAAATAGTGTTGACGGACTTTATCAGAGCGGTGCCCTCTGAACACTGGCACTGTACTATAGCGACGGACTCCCAGGTGCAGTTTTGACTGTTGTTTTATGTTGCCTGGATCGGAGATCATTTTTCTATCAACGGTATTTTGTTTCTGTTGTTAACTTGTATTTTCAAGTACTAGCTTTAGTCACGCAGGAACTTAACAAAAAAACATATAATAGTGTGTTCAGGAGAGATGGGGCTGTCTTAGCTGTGCCGGCCATTAGATGCCTTGGCGACGGGCGGCCATTAGATGCCTTGGCGACGGGCTTAACCCGTCCCGAGTCATTGTCCATTCTGTAGCTCTGTTATTGTAATTTGTCAAATGAGCGAGTGAATGAATGTGAGCAACACCTGCGTTGGCAAGACAAATTTTTCTATATAGCAACAATAAAGTCATCTTGAATCTTTTCTCCACCACAACCTTGTGTTACTAAAATGTGACCCGCCACCACAAAATGAGTCTTAAGTCACTTTTTGGACATTTTGAGATATTGATATCAGCAGAAACTAGAAAGAAAACCCTTTTCAATGGTGCCAATAACATGTGAATCAGACGATTGGTCACCGAGTTATGGTTTATAGAAACTGGGGACCCCACACATGTACCCGACCACGCCACCCGACAATTTTCAAAATGAGTCTAAAGTCACTTTTTGGACATATTGAGATATTGATATCAGCAGAAACTAGAAAGAAAACCCTTTTTAACGGTGCAAATAACATGTGAATCGGACGATTGGTCACCGAGTTATGGTTTTAGAAACTGGGGACCCCGCACATGTACCCGACTATGCCACCCGACAATTTTCACGAATAGCGGGAAATCGGGTCAGGGACATTACGACTCATTTCATTTATAACCCCATAATTCAATGCCAAAGAACCCCTGCCATTCAAAGAACATGATAAAAAGTAATGTCAGCAAGAGGCATAGATCCTCATATAAATAATAATAATAAAGATGATAATAATGATCATGACACTTTCTTTATCAACGGTCAAAGTTTGGACAGAAAATTACATCAAATTACATACTTGCTGTTGTTATTCACTAAGAAAAATTAAAATACAGAAGCTTTATTTGGCATCTATGCATGGCACAATGCTCTATGAACAATAAAAATACTACACAATAAAGTGACAAACAAAAAAACAACACATACATAACAGCAGCAGGGTTTATTTCTCTAAAAATAGGCTCTGGGCCAATTGGCCCACTGAGTCAAAATTCAATGGGCCAATTCAATGAGCAGTGGGTCAATCATTCATCGCCAAGGTGATCGACCAGAAAGAAAATACAAAAGGAAAAGAAAAGAAAAACTTTACAAAATGAATCCTTTATGGCGATCACAACGAACGGCACCGATCGAATTGTCAGGGTACCTTTTTTCAGTTTTAGTCTAAGCCAGTTGTGGTTAGCTGGTTTGTTTCAAGTATCGATTATAGAGTTGTGCAAGAAATAAAGACACAGCTGACACGCATGCACGTAAAAATGATGCGCCCGATGTCGCGCACCCCGGGAAAAGCAATGGGCAAACATGAGATTCAATGCGTCAATTGGCACGTGACGCATTCCAAAAATGAACCCTGCAGCAGACAACCAAACACATGAACACTGACAATCGTCATATCTCTGCGGGGGCTAATGAGGTTCTCTGCCCCTTGAAGCTGAAATGTGCTCACCATTTCTCAGCAAATGATGGGGTTAAGAATCAAAAGCTTGAACACACCTGATGCAGGGTTATGTGGCTGTCCCCTTGGTGCAGGCTGAGGGCCTCATCTGCAGGTTGAATCACGAGATGGTCATCCGTCCGGAGGTCTGGAGGCTGGGTGATCTCCTGCCAGGTTAGGCCCATGGCGTTGTGGGACTTGCGCAGATGCTGCTGCAGGTGCCAGCGCTTGATGTAGGACCGTCCGCACACAGAACAGCCATAGGGTTTCAGTCCCAGGTGTAGGTTCTTGTGCGTCTTGAGGGCACTGCCAGTAGTGAAGTACTTGCTACATACTTCACACTTGTGAGGGGAAACACCCGTGTGCGTCATCTCGTGCGACACAAGCTTCGACTTCTCTGGAAATCCCTGGACATACAGTAGTTAACAAAATCATCAATTTGCCATTTCAACTGATTAATCTACTAGAAGAAAGAAAATCTTAGCCATAACAGTAAAATACACTTGTGTGATACCAGAGCTCCCCTTTTCAGTGGCTGAAAGCAAAGGGGGAATAATCCCGTTCGGTGCTGAGAAAATCTGAACACCAGCCAATAGCAAGAGGTATAGGTCCTCATGAATCCCTGCATCCATGCTCCTGGGACATCAAGTGTTTTTTGGTGTTAAATTAACGAAGACTGCAGAAACAGCCTGGGTCAGCTGGCACTGACCGGGCTATGCTGTGGAACAACACATCTGCAAAACTGTCAAACCTCCAGATACAAACAGTTACAATTTCACAAGCATCTATCATGCAAATTTAAAAAAACAAGTTGTAAGATAAGAAACAAATTGATACATGTAGTTCAATGGTGGCACCATTGAACTAACATTAATGCACAGGATGAGCTAACTGAAACACATGCTGCAAAATCACCATCTCTGCTCTTCGCTACAGGTTGTAGCTAAGATACTGCAGCTTCAGTAATGTATGTGGAAAACACCTCCAACTTCACTAAGAATCCACTGTTCTTGTTTCATTATGGAGCAGCAACAGCTTTTAATCCCCTAGTGTATGCAGTGACGGTACTGTCAACAGTACCAGTGGATGCATGCACAAGAGGGTTAACCCCCAGATTCTTACCTGACCACAGTGTGCACAGACATAAGGGAGATAATTAGTGTGCATCTTGCGCTCATGACGGACCATGGTTGGGCGGCAGTTGAAGCCCTTGCTGCAGAATTTACACCTGTACAGCTGAATGCCATGGTGACGGTAAGCGATGTGGTCTCTCAGCTGAATGCTCTCAAAAAACTGTGCTCCACAATGCTCACACTTAAACCTGCAGTGTTGACAAACAGAATCATGTTTGTAAATTTATGTTTGGTGTACAGTAGACTATGCTGATCACGTGTGGTAAAAGAACAGGATTACAAGAAGGCTTTTTCTCACACTACATGGACACTCTTTCTGTGCAATTAATGGAAAGGAAACTTTGGTCCTGTAGCATTTTGTTATATCCACAGTTCACTGTATAATTTGTAATGAGGAAATCTGTTTTATGTCAATGTCATTTGTTAACCCATAATTTCCTGACATGCTATGACAGGATGTGGATCAACCATATCAGTTCAAGGGTAGTGTCACAATGCGTTTTGGCGCCTGTAGGTGCCAAGCTGTTCTGACACCACCCTGAACTATCATGGTCAATCTGTCTCCAGAACGGACGTAGACCCCAAAGGATTGAAAACAAGAATGGCAAGGCCCTTAAGGGTCATGTGCATGACAAATGCACATTATTAATCTGACCTTTGTGACCTTGACCTTTCTGATAGGTCACTGAAATAAGCAAGTGTTCAAGTGTTTTAACATAAGGGTTGGCTTCTGTCACTGCATAATTTCTCATAATTTTTGTATTTTTCACATTGTTGTCAACTCCCCATGGACCTTGACCTTTGCGATTAGTGAACGCAATCAGTACCAGCATGCACAGAAAGTTCTTACGATCAAATACTGATAAAAACAAAATTTCTCCAAAACGCAGACCTTTTTCACACCATTTGCCAATATCTTGTGACCCTTGACCTTTCTGAGGGTTCATCCAAAATAGCAAGCATAGGAAGGTCTTGCCATTAGGTATCTCTGTACCTAGTTTGGTTTGGTTTACAATTTGTGACCTATTTCATGATCTCTTATGACCGTCGACCTTTACTTAGGGTCATCCAAATAGTACGCATATAGGAAGATCTTACTATCAGGTACAAAGTTTGGCTTTAAAGTTGTAAACAGTTTTTTTGAGAAAAAAAAAATCAGGGTCAAAATATGGCAATATTTTTGGAGCTCTTGTAACCCTTGACCTTTCCAAGGGAGTCATCCAAATTAGTACACATAGGAAATATCTTACCATCCAGTATCTTTGTACCAAGATTGGGATTGAAGTTGTGAACAGCATATCAGAAAATTTTTGGGGTCAAAATATGACTTTATTTAATCTACTTCCTGATTCCTGTGACCTTTGAGGTAAGTCACTGAAACTGGTATGTGAAGAATGGTCTTGCCACAAGGTATCCTTAGGCCAAATTTGAAGACTGTGGGTTTATTAGACTCCGAGAAATGCCAATGTTAAAGTTCACTGAGGATGACAATCACCGGCTTATTACATAGACATAATACCTTTGCTATTGCACCCAAGCCAATAAAACTGATAATTTCATTCTCAGGATTTAACAAGTTAAATGCTAAGCAGATGTGTTTGTGCTGGTCCGTCTGTGTTTTGGGCGTAACGGCTGTAAAATGTAGGGTTCAAAACCATATATCAGCACACATAGCATCTGTTTCTTGCAATGCCATAGTGTGTGTGTGTGTGTGTGTGTGTGTGTGTGTGTGTGTGTGTGTGTGTGTGCATGGGTGCATGGGTGCGTGTATGTGTTGAGTGAGTTTTTGTTATGTACTTTTCAGTTGTAGTGTTTTTTTTATTGTAACCTTTTAATTTTATTTTTTGTACTGTACTGTTTTCTCCAACCTTGTCTTTTACGTAAAGTGCTTAGAGCATCATTTATTTGAAGGCTAAGCGCTATATATATGTACATTATTATATATAGACACTGAAACTTAATTCACACTAATCTGTACAGAGAAAGATATGACCTAAAGGATACAGCATTTTTAATAGCTTGGAACAGTCTCAAGTGTTAGTCAACACTGGTTGTCTCCCTCGACTCGCTGTGTTCAGTGCAGCAAATTAAAGTAGACAACCAATGTGGTGTTAGTTATCATGTGAATGTTGACAAGAAAAGAAAAAAAAAGGCAAAATCTGTATGGCTCATGTATATGACCAATCCACACAATACGTGTGACTTTTATGTGTTCATGTGTCTAAACATAATTAAGGGTTAGCTTTTGTACCAGTGGAATCCACGTTTTCTCAAAATGCGTGCATTTATCACACATTTGTTGACCTCCATGACCTTTGTGAGGTGGTTAATAACCCTTATCATGCTTAGGAACACTCTCCCGCTCTCTCTCCGTCAGAAACACTCTCTCTCCTCCTTCCAGTCCGCCCTCAAAACTCACCTCTTTCAACAGTTCTAGCACTATATCACCACACTCCCCACCCCAAGCTGACCGTCGTAATGTATTTTCACTATTTGTGGTACTTGAGTCATTGTCTAAAGCGTGCGCATGCGTGTGCGAGTTGTGAGTGTGCGCTTAGAGTTATAATTATTATAAGATAAGCGCATTATAAATACCGTAATTATTATTATTATTTGGAATACACCAGTGTGTGAAATAAGTTTGACTAAAATAGTACAAGGATAGTGTCAGAATAGCTTGGCAACCTCTGGGTGCCAAGCTATTGTGGCACCACCCTTGAACTAAAGCCATTGGTCTATCTCCTTACCTGTAAGTACTATAACGTAGCTTGCCTATGGCAGTGTACAAATTGGAAGCTTTTAGTCTCAGTATGATAGGGGTTGAACTAAAGCCATTGGTCTATCTCCTTACCTGTAAGTACTATAACGTAGCTTGCCTATGGCAGTGTACAAATTGGAAGCTTTTAGTCTCAGTATGATAGGGGTTGAACTAAAGCCATTGGTCTATCTCCTTACCTGTAAGTACTATAACGTAGCTTGCCTATGGCAGTGTACAAATTGGAAGCTTTTAGTCTCAGTATGATATGGGTTGAACTAAAGCCATTGGTCTATCTCCTTACCTGTAAGTACTATAACGTAGCTTGCATATGGCAGTGTACAAATTGGAAGCTTTTAGTCTCAGTATGATATGGGTTGAACTAAAGCCATTGGTCTATCTCCTTACCTGTAAGTACTATAACGTAGCTTGCATATGGCAGTGTACAAATTGGAAGCTTTTAGTCTCAGTATGATAGGGGTTAAATTAGAAGAGTTGGCCATAGAAAGGTGTTATCATCAGCTACCGTTATGCCAAGTTTGACTGAAAAGTTTGCAAACAACTTGATAACAAGAATGACAAAGCCCTCAAGGCTCATGTGCATGACCGATCCATATAATTATCTCTGTGACCTTGACCTTCAAACAAGTCACTGAAATAAGCAAGTGTTCAAACATAACATAAGGAGAGTGTTGGCAAAATCCATGTTTTCTCAAAATGTACACATTTTTCACTTTTGTCAACCTCCTGTGGCCATTGAACTTTTTCAGTACAGGTAGTGAACCAAATTAGTATGCATAGAAAGGTCTTATCATCAGCCTCCTTTCTCATTTCTGACAAATTTTGGTGAAACGTTTTGTAAAATTCTACAAAAAATATACATGTTCACATCATTTGCTGATCTCTTGTGACCCTTGACCTTTCCAAGAGGTCATCCAAGTTAGCATGCATAGGAAAGTCTTTCCATCAAGTATCTGTACACCAGGTTTGGGATGGAAGTTCATAATAGTATTTGAGGAAAAAGAATTTGGTCAGAAAATGGCTATTTGTTAGCTGATCCTGATCTCTTGTGACCCTTGACCTTTCAGAGGGGTCATCCAAATTAATATGCATAAGAGGGTTTTACTATCAGGTATCTCTGCACCACGTTTGGGATTGAAGTTGTGAATAGTACTTGAGAAAAAACATCTTTTATCAAAATATGGCTATTTTTAACCTATTTGTGTTCTTGTGACCCTTGACCTTTTCGATGGGTCAACCAAATTAGTATGCATAGAAAGGACTAACCATCAGGTATCTTTGTACCAAGTTTGGGTTTAAAGTTGTGAATAGTATATGAGAAACAAGGAAGGCAAAGCCCTTATGGCTCAGGTGCATGACTCATCTACATGTGTGACCTTTGTGACAATAAGTAAAGGAATGGCTTCTGCACCAGCAAAATCTATGTTTTTTTTCAAAATGTAATCAGTTTTCAAACATCTGTCAAACCACCATGACCCTTGATCTTTGAAATCAGTCGACTAAACTAGTATACATAGGAAGGTCTTATCATCGTCAGCTAGACCTTTGTGCCAAATTTGATTAAAAAGTTTGCAAAACTGTTGATAAGTATAATACTATCAAAAATTGTCATTCTACACACATTTGCCGATCTCTGTGACCCTTGACCTTTCAGAGGACTCATCCAAATCAGTATGCATAGATAGGTCTTACCATCAGATATCGCTTTAGCAAGTTTGGGTTTGAAGTTGTGAATAGTATTTGAGGAAAAGAACATCTTTTGTCAAAATATGGCTATTTTTAAGTCCCTTCTATTTATAGAAAGGACTTTGTTTGGACAGGTCACAGTGGGGCAAATTTAATAGCATGTCCATGATGTCAAAGGCGGGCAGGCCTAAACCTCTGATAACTAAAATAACAAGATAAAAATTATGTCATGTCTAGTTACGCGAACCTCGCCGCTGAACGTACATTTGGCGTGAAAGGCTGTATGTGTGTGTATATGTGTGTGTGTATGCGATGTATGTAGACACGAGAATAATAGATACTGCTGTACGCCTGAGCTTAAAACTTGGCAAAATACTTTATTCAAGGGGTGGCTAAATGAGCCTCAGAGGATATTGTTACTGGATGTCTCATTCAGGACTAAAAGACCGTTTATAGAAAGTTGGTTGACCCAGATTAGAGTCCGTAATTTTTGTCATATTTACTTGAAATTTTACATATAGCTAGTTTGGAGAAAGACAATTGGTATGTTTAGAAAGGTTTTACCACAGTACCCTTGGGCCCAGTTTGAAGTCTGAGGCTTGAATGGTCTCCAAGAAAATGCCAACAATAAAGTTTACCAAGGATGACAAATGCCGGATGGCCCATTGCATAGACTCACTTTTGCCATCTCACTGGCCCATTGCATAGACTCACTTTTGCTATCTCATGTGAGCCAAAAAGAACAAACCAAAATTACAACCAGATAAAAATGAATTTCTATCAACCATCTGTACCAGCGTGTCCATCTCATGACTGATATGCAGACGTTAAGTGATACCCTCAAACAAGCTCATCAAATGGGACACTGAATAAAGGTATGAAGTAAATAAACACATGCATTGGACTGTGTTTTTGGACCCAACAGTATCTCCTGACCATAAAGTCCAATATCATTGACCAGCTCACATATATAATATACCAACATTTAACCCGTATCATTCAGAATACACCAGTGTGTGAAATAAGTTTGACTAAAATAGTTCAAGGGTAGTGTCAGAATAGGTGCCAAGCAGCCAATGACAATGCAGCATTGACTGGTAGTGATGGGGTTAACCCCATCACTACCAGTCAATGCTGCATTGTCATTAGATGACGCCTCCAAAATTTGGGAAATATGGCCATCAGGCTGAATGGGTTAAAGAAATTTCCTTCATCTTATGATCAACCAACTTGTAATCCTTGACTCCCAAGTGGATGACGGTAATATGGCGCTGTAGGTGCACTTTGGAGATGTAGACTTTTCCACAGTGCGGGCATATCTCTGTATCCTCCTTGTGCTTGCGCATGTGGCGGTCCAGCAGCCCCTGGAAGCGAAAAGACTTGGGGCAGCGCGGACACTGGTACATCCCCTCCGGGCCTGTGTGTAGCTTGGTGTGTCTCCGCAGGGCCTGCTTGGTCAAGAACACCTGTTAGTGTTGCAGGACAAAAAGAGATTCCACTGTAATTTCCATAAATGCTAATGTGAAGAGCTCGAACTAAAATAGTTTTATCTTAGAAAACCATCCAAAAAATAAAAATAATACAAACATGTGGCCATACAACTATTATCCCATATCATACTGAGGCGAAAAGCTTCAAATTTGTACACTGCCATATGCAAGCTACATAAGTACTTATTATATACAGTTAAGGATTATAGACCACCGGCTTTATTTCAAGGGTGGTGCCAGAATAGCATCATGCTGCATGGCACCCAGAGGTGCCAAGCTATTCTGGCACTACCCTTGAACTATTTTAGTCAAACTTATGTCACACTCTGGTGTACTCCGAATGATAAGGGTTATACAATAAACATAGTACTAATTCAATGGCTGGGGACTCAGGTCTGTTTGTAGATAATATATGACAGTGCCAAAAGGTGTGCACAGATAAGAGTTTCACTGCCGAAATATGCTACAAACATGTGTCAGCGTTCTTGTGTTTGGAGGGTGCTAAGAAATAGTCAAAGAGACAGTGCAGACAGGATCAGCTTTGCTTGTGAAGCAAATCTGAAGTTAACTGAATGACAAATCAATTTCAGCCCTGAAATCGGGGCCCTGAAAATGGACAACTGCACCTTTAACCAATTTCATCACCAAGGTGCAAGAGAGGCAGTACAGAAAAACAACTTGAGAGCATGAAATATTGCAAACACAACACTCCCTTATAACATGTATCAAGCCCAAACACTTACAGGTTTGATTTGTGGCCGAAATCATGTACAAAAGTACGCAATTACAGACATCAGTTTCGTCGTCATACTTTGATCAAAACTTTCCAGATTCAATGCATTATCTGCTAGACATTGAAAACCCGGATGCTGACGTCATTAACTTATTAGAATGTTGCGTGGTGGATACAGTACATTTGGTCAGCGCACTTTTGTTTATCAAGCCCCAGTGTTATGGAATACACTTCCTCTCGAGGTCAGAATCAGTGAGTCTGTCTCCGACTTCAAGAGGTCATTGAAAACTCACCTCTTCAAGCTTTACTTTGAATAACTGCCAGTGTTTGATGCCTTAGTTGTAGTTATGTGATCCTCCTTGTTTTAGACTGAATGTTAATTAGAACATATTATATATGCATTGTTGTTTAGTTTATTGTAAAAGTGGTGTGTTCGGGTATTGTGTTGTGTTTGTTATGTGCATATATGTCAAAGTATTTGTATTTTTTGTGTACAGATTGTAAAGCGCTTAGAGCTTTTGATTAAGATTAAGATATAAATACTCATTATTATTATTATTACGGTATCGGGTTTTTTTGTTTTTGGCATACATGCAGCTTTTCTATGACGGTTCTTTGTAGGGTGCTGATTTTGTCGTAAGAATGATGATCATCACAGCTAATAAAATCGATTTACATACATATGATCTAAGATTTTTACTTATACACCCTATCTTTGAGAGCATGTTACACTTCCTGTTCCGTTGAAAATGGCACAGCTCATATCGAAGACCATGTGAAAAAGTGAAAAGGTACTCTATCATATTCTCCTAACACACATCATCAAAATAATGTTCGTCATTAGATTGAACCAGCTTTGGTGATCTGCAATTATACCATCCAGTGGCAAAGGTGAATTCTTTGGAAACATTACAGTTTGAAAGCACTAGCTCAGCATCGTTCAGGATTTGTAATTCTTAGTTGGCTTTTTTTTCGTATGACAGAAAGATTTTTCTAGGATTATTACGACACATCAGAGTTCAAACTGGTGCTGTCCAACCGGTTTCAAGCGCTACAGGAGCTAGTAAATGAAGAGGAGGCGGTCACCACAGAGCAGCAGTGAAAGGCAGTTAGAGAGGCGCTGAACTCAACCTGCAAAGACACTGTAGGGTTCAGGAAACACCACCACAAGGACTGAAGAAGATAGAAGCGAGGAAGCAGAAGAAAGCAGCGGTCAACAACAGTCGCACGAGAGCAGCCAAAGTAAGGGCACAGGGGGAATACTCGGAAGCCAACCGCGAGGTGAAGAGGAGTATCAGGGCAGACAAGAGGGCCTACACAGACAGCCTGGCAGCAGAGGCAGAAAAGGCAGCAGGCAGCGGCAACATGAAACAGCTCTACGACATTACCAGAAGATTGTCGGGTAAGTATGGCCATACAGCTTTTAAAGACCAGTAAAAGACAAGGAAGGCAAGCCTATTGCAGACAGAGCAGACCAACTCGACAGATGGGCCGAGTATTTTGAAGAGTTACTGAACAGACCTAGCCCACCCGACCCCCCCCGACATCCAGCCGGCAGAGACCGACCTACCCATCAGCTGTGACAGACCCAGCCGGGAAGAGATCAGAAAAGCAGTGGCATTTTTGAAGAATGGCAAAGCAGCAGGGCCAGATGGCATCCCAGCGGAGTCTCTGAAAGCAGACCTAGAGACAACAGTTGAGATGCTGTACCCACTGTTTGGAAAGATCTGGGAAGAGGAGGTGATGCCAGCTGACTGGAAGGAGGGGTACCTAATCAAGCTTCCCAAGAAAGGCGACCTCAGCAAGTGTTCCAACTACAGAGGAATCACCTTGCTGTCAGTACCAGGAAAGGTCTTCAACAGGATCATCCTAGAGAGAATGAAGAGCTCCGTTGACCCCCAGCTGAGAGACCAGCAAGCAGGATTCAGGAAGAACCGATCATGTACAGACCAGATCGCCACTCTCCGCATCATCGTGGAACAGTCTCTGGAGTGGAGCTCCCCGCTGTACGTCAACTTTGTGGATTATGAGAAAGCATTTGACAGCGTGGACCGAGAGACTCTGTGGAAACTTCTACGACACTACGGTGTACCCACAAAGCTCGTCCGCCTGATCAAGAGCAGCTATGATGGCATGACATGTCGCGTGATCCACGAAGGGCAGTTCACCAGAGAGCTCCAGGTCAGAACTGGTGTCAGGCAGGGGTGTCTGCTGTCTCCATTCCTCTTCCTACTGGCCATAGACTGGGTCATGAAGATGACCACAGAGCACAGACGAAGTGGAATACAGTGGACACTGTGGACACAGCTTGACGACCTCGATTTTGCAGACGACTTGGCATTACTGTCCCACACTCATCAACAAATGCAGGACAAGACCACGAGGCTTGCTGACATCTCGTCCCAAGTGGGCCTCACCATTCACAAACAGAAAACAAAGACAATGAGGCTGAACGCAACCAGGGAAGAACCAGTCTTGCTTGCTGGCACCCCGTTGGAGGAAGTGGAGTCCTTCACCTATCTCGGGAGCATCATAGACAAAAAAGGCGGCACTGATGCAGATGTCAGAGCACGAATCGGTAAAGCCAGAGCAGCCTTTCTCCAGTTGAAAAAAGTGTGGAGTTCCAGAGAGCTGTCACAACACACCAAAGTCCGGATTTTCAACTCCAATGTAAAAGCAGTTCTCCTATATGGAGCAGAGACATGGAGATTGACAAAAACCACAGTCAACAGAGTACAGACCTTCATGAACAGTTGCCTTAGAAGAATTTTGAAAATCCACTGGCCAGAGAAGATCAGCAACGTCAGACTCTGGGAGAGAACAGAGCAGATAACAGCAGAGAATGAAATTGGGCGAAGAAGATGGGGATGCCATCATGGATCGGTCACAGTCTGAGAAAGCCAGCTTCCAGTATCACTAGGCAGGCATTGTCATGGAACCCCCAGGGAAAGAGGAAAAGAGGTAGGCCGAGAAACTCCTGGCGTCGAGACCTCCAAGCAGACATCAAGAGACTGGGAACCACCTGGAGTAGAATCGAAGGAGAAGCACAGGACAGGAGTTGCTGGAGGTCTCTCGTCGACGGCCTATACCCGGGTAGGGGTGACAGGCGTAAGTAAGTAAGTAATTACGACACATCGGTATTGTGTAAAACATAATCAGATTGCTGAGTATCAAAGTTTTTTACCTGCCAAGCGGTGAAATGACTGGTTTTCTGAGGAATTTTGTTGGCTTGCTGACTGTATCACCTAGTAAAATGTACTTTTGTTGAAACTACGGTTACTTTAAATTAGAAAGACAGTATTGTTGTAATACTGACATCTGTCATGTTTTTTCTGCTGATTGATGTTGAAAAGAACATCTGGAACATAAAAACTATGAAGTGGAAGCATTATTCATGTGTGGTTCTTGTTTCCAGTTGCATCCTATGTTGCTAAAAGTATGAAGAGCTGTACTTTAAAAAACTTTAATTCTGACTTGATGACGAACATCAGGTATTAGTCTATTACTACAAATGACCTCTGCCCAAGCACAGGTCAGCAGTGCAGAACTGATTTTGATGGTACAACTATATACCTGGAGATGAAAACATTTGTGCACTGTACCGTTTGCAGCATCTTCTTTTCTAAGTTCTGTCCACTTACTTGTTTGTGTTGTAATTGTTGATGTGCGTCATACCAGTCAGGAGATATTTTATTTACCGTTTACTCTAAAAATACTTTGAGGATTGTCCTGCAATTTACAAGAAAATGTCAATCTTTGTTCAAAGCTCACTAACTCATTTTCACTGCCCAGTGTCCACTTTTCATGTGCATCTTTTGGCACTTAGTCACATATAATCTGAAGTTTGTATTAAAAAAAAAAAAAGGAAAAAAAAAAAAAAGCATCGTTATATCCAACTTTTGTTATTTGACCTTGTTAATATTTTAAGCAGAGTTTACTATTTTAAGAGCATAGTTCAGAAGCATGTCGCCTGCATTATTACATGTCCATATCACTTGTACAGGCTGCACATCTGTATTATTATTTGCTTGTGGTAATAACTAATATAATTAAAAAATATAATACAGATCTGAGGATCCATTGATTAACTGCTGTACTTTGCTGTACATTACAGCAACTGCACCGTCAGATTTATATCACGAGCTCTACTCCCTGGATCTAAAATTAATCAAACAATCTCTAAATACATGGCATGACTTGAGTAAAGAAAATAAAGAGCAGTGAAACCTTCGGACTACCATGAACCTACCTTTCCACAAACATCACAGATGCCACCTTTATCCCCATGTGACTTGACGTGACGTTGCAGCTTGTGATAGGAGTCATAAGCACGGTTGCATTTGCTGCAAGTGTGTAGCTGGCCCTCGGAATGCAGTTCACGCATGTGTCGAGCAATGTTTTGCTTGGTGTTGATGATGTAAGCACCACAATGAAGGCACATAAACTTCTCTCTGGCGGCAATCCTCTGTGGATCAAAAAGGGGGAAAATACGCTGTAGTGTGCAACGGGATGGATTAACTTCCTTGTGCATACACAAGGAGTTAAGTTTGATTGCAGTTACAGGTACAGGTGGTGTGAATTCTGCTTGTTTTGCTGTGCGAATAATAATAATAATTAATAATTACGGTATTTATAATGCGCTTATCTTATAATAATTATAACTCTAAGCGCGCACTCACAACTCGCACACGAATGGGAATACATCATGTTCACGAAAACAGTATTGTTTACGAACCCTTAGTGCTAAACAGAAATTTAAGAAAAAGATGATTTTTAACATTTACCTGTTCTTGTTTACATCTGTGCCGGTACGACCTCCCATCATCATCGATGGTAGATGTTTTCCTGCATGCCTGCTGATGGGCTCGGTACCGTGTGTATCCGTCAAACTTCATCCAGCATGCCGTACATGTGAAGGTGGTGCCGTGTTCCATCACATGCCGACGCTTCTTTACGTATGACTTGAACTGCTTGTTGCAGATGTGACACTTGTACTGGTGTGGTGCTCCCTTGGTGATGGGGGAAGAAACTGAGATGTTAATCTTCAGTCTTGGGGATGCTGGGCTTCCTACTACTCTCAGAATAGGGTGGCACTCTTCGGGTATGTCTAAGTTGTGGTCTTGCTTAGTGAGAATGTTTTCCAGCTCCATCATGGAATGCGCCTGTGCATGATGATGATGTTTGATGCTCAGGATGCTGTTCGCTATCTCCTTGCCACAAATCTTACATGGCACAGTGTTGTCTTTGGAAACGGTGCTCTCTGCAGAGGAATATGTCTCAGAGGGACGTGCTGAGGTTGAAGGAGCATCAGTGACATTAGTTATTGTGGAAATAACAGCAGCTAGGGAAATGGGTGTGTCTGATGGAGAATGAGGTAAATTAGGTATCTCATCCAGAATAATTTGCTGCCCAGCATGTTCTGTCAAAATACCTTCCTTGGTGTCAATACTGTCCTCTAAAATGCCATCTTTACTGTCAACATTATTACACACCCCTCGCATTTCATGCTGCAAAACGTGTTGTCTGAAGTAGTCACGCCGGAAAAACTGCATGCTGCAGATTGTGCACGTGTAGAGCACATCCTGCATGTGGCAACGTGCATGACGGGTGATGTAATAGTTACGATTGCGAATCTCTCGGTCACAGACAAAACACTGTACCAAAGTCAGCTTTTTCCCTGTAGACGATCGTGCTTGTTCTCCTTTAACTAGAAGCCCTGCCAAAATTTTCTCATATGCTGGTAATCCATGGGAAATTAGCTCATCTGGCAGACTGTCTGGTGTGTCTTTTACAGGCCGAGATGAAGATGTTCCACTATCTTTTCTAACATCTTCTGTTTGAAATTCTGTGTTGCTGTGACGGAAGCTGTCCATTGCACTAGTATTATCCGGGCTCATACCACCACTTTCCATCTGGGACACGGAGGATGGAAGAGTAACAGAGTCATCATCCATCCCTCCCTCATGTCCCTGGTCCTTCACATGACGCCTCAAGGTACTTCTGTACTTGAACATTTTGTTACAGACCAGGCAGTTAAAGCTTTTGCCTTTCACATGACTGCGGTTGTGCTGCACAATGTAAGACTTCCTGTTGCGCACCTCCTTGCCACATTCTGTGCAAGTGATGTAGCGATACCTTTCTCGCAGTATCTGCCGCCTTGACTTGGTCTGTTTCTTCATCTTTGCCAGTTCTGTAGCCACCTGGAACAGGCCGTTTTTGGCATCAGTATCAGCAACAGATGGAATGGCTTTCTCCACTTTGTTGATCATCTTGCCAAGAATAACGCCCTCTGTCACATCATCTGTGCTCGATGATTCATGTACTGTGGTTTGTGCATCTTTTCCAACAGTTGTGAGTTCCGTCAGCACTTGTCTATCTTCATCCTTTTCAAGAACATTTCCATTAGCTGGTACTGTAGACTGTGTGCGTATTTGTTGACTGCTGTCCCATGCTGAAATCCCCCCAGTCTGGGTGAAAGTCTGAGCCATCAGAAGAGCAACCTCTCTTTCCAGCCCTGATCTTCCATTTGTTCCCGACTCTGATGCTAGTGACAGGGGAGCTGCGACAGTGAGCAAAGAGCTGCTGACCGACACCGCTACCTGTTCTTGTGCTACTGTCAAAGCTTGTGATGTGGCTACAACTACATTAGTGTTGAGATCACTTGTTGCAGCAGTGGGTGGGGTCAGTTGTTGTCCTACAAAATCATTTACATTAAACTGGTTACCTACAGATATGTTACTGCTTGAATCCTGGAAAGATAAAATGCCAGGACTGGTGGGAGTGTGCAACTGGGCCTGTGTATGAGAATTATCTCCACCCTGGTACATCTCTGTACTGATGCCCATAGTGCCATGGTGTTTGGAAGACATGTGTTTGTCAATGCTGGCATCCAAGTTGTGACTCTCATTACACATGTAGCACTGCCAGTTATGTCTGCCTACTACTATCAAAACATCTGCCATGCTGCAGTGAACTGTTAGTGTCATGACATCGCTACTGCTAGGAGTGGGTGTTGATGAAAGGGAGGGTGGTGCGGCAACTGGCAGAGTGTATAGGCCTCCAATAGATGCACTGTAGCTGCTGGTCATAACATCTGCAATATTCACAGTGCTGGGTTTTTTCATGACCCTTTGAGGAAGGTTGCTCTGGGTGTCATAAAAATATGGAGGTGGGCGTGTGCTTGGGTCCATGGTGAGTTGATTGATCACTCAAAACAGCGTCGTGTACTGTTTGTACTCCATTACATAGACTGCGACCTTCACACCCATTGCCATACTGCTAATTCCCTGCAACTCACGTCAAGTTTAACACTGCACTCTGCAATTAAGTAATTGAAATAATCATTAGATTTACCTCATGCAGTGCTCAGTGCTACAGTGTAAATAATCATAGGACAAAGTGAAATTAACATAAACTTAAAATGCTCCTTGAAAATAAATTCATTTTTTTAAAGACAAACTGGCTTTAAATTTTTTTTTTCAAAACCATCAATTTTCAATAAACAACCACTCCTTTTCTTTGACCAATAGGATGCATCACTCTCCTGGAACTGAAAAAATGCACAAACTTTGGTAATGGTTTCAGTCCACTTTATAAATTTCAAATACAAGTGATCAAAATTTGCGAAACCTCACTGTAGCTGAGCTGACCCTACGCACCAGGTGAATGTCCTATGTTTGTCTTGTACTGTGTTTGTCCTGAGAGTGAATGCGTGTGTCATGTGAGCGTGCGTGTTGGGTTCAGTTCTCAGCACTTTGACCAAGCGATTCACAGAATTGGGTAATGCGCCTAACCGCTATTATCATCATTATTGCAATATACAGCAATGTTTCACCCTTCCAAAAATGTAATCTGTATCCTCTCAAATTTTTTGTCGATGGCGCTTTCCCTAATTGAACTGTGAACATCCATGAAAATTAGTACCCTTCAGCTCCACGGCAACGTTTACCGTTAGTTGCGTTCAAGCGGCCATGTCGCCCGCCATGATGCCTTTGTAATTCCTTCACCACGCAAAAATTGCTCCTAAATTTATGATCAAGACAGAAATACAAACAGCGTATCGTCGAATATTTAAAAAACATCCCATTTGTAATACATTCCACCAATAAGCAAGCAAGTTATCGTGCGAAATATGAAAAAAACGCCACGGCAACTGTCGGCTGCTACGTTAGTCATGTTACAACACAAACTGTCATCGTACTGAACGGGCGACATACCAGCAAAATTCGTAGCTTTAACCTCCATTTCAGCAACAGAATAAGGTTAATGTTGTGACTAAAAACTATACAGATAAATGCAGAGTACCTAATATTTGCTGAATTAATTAACAATCGTGCTTACAAACTGTCAAAACGGTCAGCTGCTGAGAAGCTGTGTTCAGAAGCCATCGTAGAGCGGCGAACTAGCTTCCAACATTAGTTAGTCAAGGGAAACAACCCAGGCAATGGCATTTTCAACACAGGAAATGGTTATTTCCCTGTACACTCCTTGTGATCATGTCGCGCAAGCCTGTCCATAAACAGCTAAACTTATAGCAACGGTTAAGAAAAATCTTGTCATTAATATTATATTGAATCTGTCACAACGGCTTGTCACGTTACTACAAAAATGCCGTCATGATATTCATATGCATATTTTTTTTTTTTTTTTTTTGTCCAGGGATTCATCCCAATACAAATCAGTAGATGTCAAGTGCATGCTTATAAACAAACTGCATACCTTCAACAGCATCAGAATACATCCACAGACAAAATGTTGATCCAAATTACAGCTACCAAACAAGGTCGTTTGCATGAATTCCGGACAGCAGTCTTGTAGCGTCACTAAATGTTAGAACAATGTTAGTACATAAACACCAAAAGAGAAAGTACAATATGACAATCTTGAACAACTTTATTGATCATGCTACACACGTCTTGGTCAGCTGCCACATATTTCTCATTCTTTCCATACTGACAGACACTCAGCAAGTCAACCCTCATACACATACATGCACCACTTTTCACTACCACACACTTCTCAATACATTTCATTTTGAAGCTAAAACCAGAGACAACACATTTGGGCACAACTGAACTGTGGAACCTCTCAGCAAAGCTAACATTTTTTTTCTACAAATGTGACCATTCACAATGACAAGCACTTACTCTGATCAAAACGTTATAAACTGTTCCTATCCCAAAATGACACATGTATACAATGTTCTGGGATTAGTTGGGTAAAAGAACTGTATTGACAAAATCAACCCCTAAAAAGTAATTTGTAATCAACTTGTTTCACAAGGAAAAACAGCATTGAAAACCTATATGAACTACTCAAAGCTGAATGAAATCATGACAGCAGAGAAGACTAACTCAGGCTGTGCCTATGCTGCATGAGAAAAACAGTAATAAAAAGTAATAATAATAAAGTATTTTGAATCTTGAAAAGCACTTCAGTGCCACAGACAGGTGTTTTATCACCACAAAATACCCTCAGCAGCACAGGAAAAATGTGACACAGGCCCTGCTTTCACTGCAAAAAGAAATCCATGCAAGTGAAAAAAAGCACACTTGATTGTTACAAGATCACCATCCAGTAGACAAAAACAAGGTAAGTATCGATTCACCACCTAACAGAAGAACAACTGATGTAGCCCCATCTGTTGCATGTGACAATGCCTCTGGTTGGAGAAATAAAATGAAGACCATGCCACTCCTCAGTGAAAATGTTAACAGCTCACAAACAGGAACAAGAAATGAAAATTCCATTCAACCTATTCAACTTAACACAAATAACATCTGCAGACATAAAAAGGCCTACCCAGAAGTCATGCAGTGTGCTGTTCAAACACAAGGGTCAGAAATCCCCACAAGTCTCTGATGGTTGCAGAGGATCTTTGCCTCTGCCTGACATTAACTTTGTTGTTTATTCTCAAAGCCAAAAGCTACAAAACCACAAACCAGCACACATTTGCTAAATGTTCTGGCTATATGCCACAATGTGTGCATAGAAAATAAACTTTGCTGTCAGCCTTGCATATATGTGCTGAAAGATAGGATGCAGCCTCCATCTTCCACAAAACCTCCGAACTGCAGTCCAACATGCACACACACACAATCAAAAAAACGCAAAAAAACCCAGCTGCTAATCCAAATGAACACCCATAAAATTACACACAGGCCACCCCCCCCCCCCCCCCCCCCCCCCCCACGAAAGATAAACATACTGCTTGTGTAAAATTGACCCACCTCCTTTTTACCTTCAATGGTACATTGCTGCCTGGAAGGTTGAGCAAAAATTCTGGCATTTGCCACAAAGTGCGCGTGGTTACATCCACCTCCTGGTATCGGTGTCTAGTACAGTGATATTAACCACTGGTACTGTTGACAATACTGATGGCTGCATGTACAAGGGCTGAAGACAACCACATACACCAATGTAAAGAAAAATATTTGTGCACGACTGCTTGTAAAATAAAGCCAAATCACAGCCTTTCTACAAAACATTTTTTAAAAATAGAATAAAACTGGTTTGGCAACAGTGAAGAAAAAAATGAATGTTATTTCCTACAAATAAAAATTCTGCACGCGTTCATCAGAGTGAATGAAATTCAAACAAAAACACATTACCACTGCCATGACAAAAAATAAAAGCCAAGAAGAAATTCTCTCTGCTAAATGTAAGTTTATTTTCCTCAAAGTCAGAAGAATCTTCAAAATAACAAAAAATTCAATTTCAATAGGCCAGATGTTTCCGATACAGTTTCATGTGCGTTTATGAGGAAGCAATTTTATGACAAAAATACCGCTCAAGTCAAACTGACTGGAAAGATTTAGTAATAATGTAAATTTATGAACATTAGCCATAGATCTTTATTCAAAACACTTGAGATGGTTACATACAACAACAATAAAAAAAAAAAAAATTAAAAAAAAAAGAAAATAAAAGAAAAGCAGGAAAATGTTTCCTCATGAAATGATATACAATCATCAAAATGACTGTGTAATTTAACACATAATGATCAGAATTCAGTGAGTTCGCTTTATTGTTTAATACAGTATTATGAATGGAACTTCAACAACAAAACAATGGAACTTGTGAAACAGACTGTACATAGAGTCCTACAAACACCAAACCATGAAAGAGTACAGCAATAATAGTAGTTGTACATCCAACGTGAGTACACTATGCATATAATGCACAGCCAAAGACAGTTGTACAGGTCAGCCTGAGCATTACATGGAATCCGATTTAATGTGGTCAGGTCTCTGATTTCTAAGAGGATACCTGAACAGCAAAAGATCCTAGGCTGTTGTTGGCCTGTGTTGGTACATGCATGGCCCAACTAAGGTTTTGTCAACTTCAGAAACGTTTAGTTTTCTTCACAACATAAATTCAGAATAGCAATCATGCAAACGTTGTTGGCTCGGTTCCCAGGTAACACACTATGCCGAGGCTGACCTGTGTTGCAAAGCTGATTTAAACCAGATGAGAAAAAAATACAAGCAGCCTGAAACATAAAATACAATATACTTCATTTGGATAATCATGCGGTATTTACGGATCAAAAACATCAACACCTGAATAGTGGCAGTGCAACAGTAGAAAGTGACATTCTACAGAGTACCAAACAAGTTATAAATGTACCTTTGCTGGTTAAACGATAGCATGTTTTACAAAGCTAATTACAATGAATGTTTTGTCACTTTTTTAAAGTGAACAATTATCTCTCATCATAGACTAATACACAATCATCTTTTGAGCAATATTTCATTCATAAAATCTGAGAAAAATGGTGAAACGGTTACGAAAAGAATGTGGTATGTTTGAAAGCTTCTGATGATCATGTGATTCAGGGACTCTCCATTTCACTGTTGATAGAGAAAAAACCCCAACAACAACCCAAAACAAAACTGAAACATCCAGTTCAAGAGTAAACCTATGCCACGGCACTGGTAAGGTACGTAGATGCTCACAAGCCACTGACACATCTTACTTGCGTCAATCACATCAATATTGATCTTAATCCCCGTGTGCTTGGGTGATAGTGTGAAAAATAGAAATAACCGAAAACAGTTCAAGGACTATCTATGCCCCATAATCCGCAGCCAGCATGACATAAAAAGGCATCATCAGGAGCTCAGGAGAATTTATGCCTCTTGCAGATGAAACAGGATGGCCGAGGGGCTGTTCTGTCTAAATAAAAATCTGAATTTCAGCTTTTGGGATTCTGAAAAAGCTGAATCGGTCTCCAGGATTTAAAACAGACACCCATGCCTTGTGCTTACAGCCAGCAGTACTGATTGCAATACAGGTGACTATAAGCGCAAGAGACATCAAATGTGCAAGAGTTCTGTGAAATCCTAAACTGATGAGCACTGATTTGATTTTTGAGACCAGAGACCAAATGGATGGGACAAAAACCAAGGAAAATACAGAAAAATCTTACTGCAAGTATGATTGTACAAGCTGCCTCTTCTCAGGTTTGTAAAACTTAAACAAACAACACCCTTCAAGCCGCTAAAATTGTATAAAAACTATGCTTGATGAGACATCTTCATGCCAGCACAAAGGCTAGCATATCTTTCGCCCCAACAAGTGATGTGGAATTACTTCTTGGCAGGTGTGGTCTTGGCTTTTGCAGCAACCGTAGTCTCTTTTGCGGCGTTCTTGTTTCCCTCTTTGACCTTCACTTCTGCTGCTTCCTGCATGCAAAGTGGTTAAATTAACATTTATCAATATTGTGTGATGGCAACAAGGTCATTGGTAATACTGAAACTTAACCTCTTTGTGCACACATGCATTGAAACTGTGAACAGTACTGGTGGCTGCACACATGCATTGAAACTGTGAACAGTACTGGTGGCTGCACACATGCATTGAAACTGTGAACAGTACTGGTGGCTGCACGCACAGGAAGGGTTAAGCTGCTATCTGCCTAGACATTTAAAAATATTAACTCCATCACTGCCCAGAAACAGTAAACACGATTCTACTGTGCAAGAGACATAGATCCTCATGAACCCAGCGGTTGCTGAGGCTCATGAGGAACCATGCCTCTTGTTGAAACCACTTCACATCTGTGTTTCTTGTTCAGCTTTGTGAGAAATTAACAAAGATTATAGAAGCACAATCTGTGTCAGCCAGCAGTGAAGGGGTTAAGAGCAAATATGCAACACCAACAATCTGCCTCTGACACCATACACAATGAAATGTGCTGGTCTGTTATTCTAGGTCTGGCAGCTCAAAGCAACAAAGTACAAGGATGTCAAAGACTTTATGGCTCTCGTGTATGACCAATCCAAAACAAGATGAGGATTTCATCCCAAAGTCTACTGTATTGTTTTGAGCTCACACACACTATTTCTTTAGAAACATTCTGAGTTGTTCCTGTTTTTAAGCTTATCCATCTGATTCATCTCTCTCTACCGTGACTCGTGCCCCCCACTCCCTGATCAGGATGGCAATGGCACACACAAACATAAATGGTAGAGACACAGCTATACAATCTGTGGGCTGGCGTAGCCACAGCCATTTTGAAGAACAAGGTGGGATGGCCCATGCCCACAAAGCCTCTTCTGTATGAGCTTGCATGCATTTTTCATCTTTTCCACAATACGTTCGCAAACATCATAATAAAAATAGAGAGGTTGTCTTCCTAAATCAAGGAGAGCATTGTGTCAGCTCATACACATGTCAAACACTGATGTGCTGGTGCTTTGCATCAATTAGGAACATTGTATAAAACACTGATGTGCTGGTGCTTTGCATCAATTAGGAACATTGTATAAAACACTGATGTGCTGGTGATTTGCATCAATTAGGAACATTGTATAAAACACTGATGTGCTGGTGCTTTGCATCAATTAGGAACATTGTATAAAACACTGATGTGCTGGTGATTTGCATCAATTAGGAACATTGTATAAAACACTGATGTGCTGGTGCTTTGCATCAATTAGGAACATTGTATAAAACACTGATGCATTTAGTGCTTTTATGTGCCGTCACCAGCAAAATCTATGTTTTCTCAAAATTTAATCAGTTTCACACATCTGTCAAACACACGCGACCCTTGCGACGAGTCGACTACATTAGTATACACAGGAAGGTCTTAGCTACCTTTATGCCAAATTTGATTTAAAATTGTTTGCAAAACTGTTGATAATAACTACAATTCTCTCTAAAAAAAAAAATTGGCATTTTACACACATTTGCTGACCTCTTGTAACCCTTGACCTTTCCAAGGGCTCATCCAAATTAGTATGCATCGAAAGGTCTTAACATCAGGTATCTCTGTAGCAAATTTGGGTTTGAAGTTGTAAATAGTATTTTAGGAAAAAAATCTTTTGTCAAAATATAGCTATTTTTGACCTATTCCCTGAGCTCTTGTGACCTTGACCTTTCTGACGGGTCATCCAAATTAGTATGCATAGATAGGTCTTATCATCAGGTATGTCTGTAGCATATTTGGGTTTAAAGTGGCGAACAGCAGCCCTGAAAATGGCGAGTAATTTACTCGCCATGGCGAGTGATTTTTTTTTTGGGCGAGTAAAAAAAAAAATCCACTCGACAAATGCGAGTGTGCTCGTGCATTTTCCAATCCGTACTTCTTCAGTCCTAAATCCGAAAGTGCCCAAACGTTTAAGTTTCACTTCTCGTAATACTAAGCAAGCAATAGCGACAAGTCAGGGCTTCCGTTTTAGTGCGTCTATGACGCATTAAAACTCAAAATCATGTACTGAAAATGTAACTACGGGATAGTCAGACGCACTAAAATTCAGTGCATCTGCGTCCGAGACGCATCATCCTTGCACCACCGTGCGTACCCTAACAGAGGTCGGTGCAGTCGTTCTACTTTTAGTGACGACCGAGTTGGTTCGTTTAGCCGCTCGCTTGGTCGCGGCTGCGTTCAGAATCACCCCGACTCCGGGGTCCGTGTGAGTGTAACTGGAAGGGCAAACTGTTAGTTTACGTGTGGTTTCAGCATGTTATTACAAAGTGCGCGCTACATGTTGAACGCGTTACTTGCAGTGACATCACCATTCATACTATTATGGGATACCGCATGGTGCGTTTCACTTTCGATCTTGAACGAAGTTGTAAATGGAGGAGAAAAAGCAAAGGAAGCTGGAATGCTTCTGATTCTTCAATCCGGCACCGTCTGATCATGATAATCGCTTAGAAGAAAGTTGCACTTCGACACCATCGTCTCCATAAACAAGCGACAGTACCAGAAATAATACCCCTTGGCCGTGTGTGGCACCACCGCTGCGACTCGCAGTTTTCAGAGTTCATGGCTGCGTGTATTTCCATGGCTAAAGCACGACGGCACACGGATGGCATGCGCAATGTGCATGGAGGCGAACTCAAAAAACAAGTCCAGAAACTTTGAACAGAAATAAGTTTGTCAGTTTTTTTTTTAATCGTCGTCGATCAGGCCATCTTTTGGTACACAGGTATTAGGCTTTTAAGTACATTAGTTCACACACACACACAAACACAAAGTGACACACACATACAGAGAGAGCAGGAGTGAGAGACAGAGAGAGAGAGAGAGAGAGAGAGAGTTTAGACAAGTCAGACTTTGGTTATCGATCTGCATTCGGCAGAAAACGCTATATTCTGTTACAATACATTATCAATCGATCATACAAATAAATAAATGTATATGTTTTTCTGTGTGAGAGAGAGACGTAGAGGGAGACAGGCTTTTGCACAATAGCTCACTAGTTAAAGAATCGGTATCATGGAAAGGACACACACACACAGTCACAACACATTTGAAGAGAGAGCGAAATGAGTTATTTTAAGGAACATACAGATGATGCAGTTTTTCTTAAATAAATCTGCGGACCCTCTATAATCAAAGGTCTGAATTGACTTTGAAAAAATAAGCCGAAATTAAAAAGGCGCAAGAAATTATACACGGAAACAGTAGTAGTAGTAGTATAGTAAATAGAGCGGAAAATCGGCGGAAATCGGCGAGATTACCGAGGAAATCCTCGAAACAGCGGAACAATTCAGACCTTTGATAATCCTAATGCTAAAATGGGGGTCTGTGTACCCTCTAAAATTTATACCTGGGGGTCTACAGACCCTTTAACCTGTTGTGAAAACAGAAGCCCTGCTCTACTTGCAAAAAATAAATAAATAAATAAATAAAAATCCGACCACAGTTCATGTGGAGACTTTGTCAGTTATTTCTCCACTTGATACTATCAAAAGCCTGAAGTCAGGACATAAACATTAACTTGGTTATGATTGTCTGTTCAAATATTTGTTCTCAATGCCTCTGGGTTTATTGATTGATTGATTGTACATTGCTTAACGTCCCGACAGCAACAAGGCTTTCTCAGGACGTGCCTGCACTGCTTGTGAAAAAAAAACAACCAACTAAACAGAACATTGAATGTATGTCGCCAGCCGGTCAAACACATTAAATAAACCTAACACATGGGGCCTAAATAAAGCTAAGACCATTTAGCAACACACATCCAATATCAAGAGCTACAGGCAGTGCAGACAGTAGGGAGAGTTTAAAAAAGGCAAATACAGGTGAATGGACCTCGGGTAGACAGAAACACATGCCCCAGAATAGAGAGAAAACCCCACCCTGTGGGGCTGACCAGGGTGACCCTGGGAACTAAAAAATACCTAACCCCACCCAAGTCCCCCAGGGCAGACCCGGGTGGGGTTCAATGCCTCTGGGCAGAAAACATTCTCTAACATTGGGCGTCAAACACTTGTGGTACATTATATTGTTGCGTTGGGCTATTTTCAGTACTAGTAAAATTTTCTGTTTGGCTAGTGACATTTTCAGTTTGGCTAGTAAAACTTTGAAGTCACTAGCCAAAGGCTGGTGGGCAAAATTTTAGACTTTCAGGGCTGAACAGTATTTCAGAAAAAAACATCTTTTGTCCAAATATGGCTATTTTTTATCTATTTCCTGAGCTCTCGTGACCCTTGGCCTTTCTGAGGGACCAACCAAATTAGTATGCATAGAAAAGTCTCCCCAGCAGGTATATGTGTACCAAGTTTGGGTTTGAAGTTTGTCAATAGTAAAATGCCAACATTAAAGTTTACCACGAAGGATGGCGGACAGACGACGGATGGACGACCACTGGCCCAGAACAAAGACTCACTTTTGCTTCACACAGTGACTGAGTCAAAAATTATGGACTCCGATGCGGGTCAACCGACTTTCTGTAAAAGGTCATTTAACTCTTCAATGAGACGTCCAATTTCAATATGCCTGGATGCTCTCTTAGACACCCCCTGAATGAAGCATTTCCTCTATTTTCAAGCTTGTAGTGTACGTAAGCCAATTTTGGACATTTTCGTGTTTTCATACATATGCATGCATACAACGTTTCATGCCAAAAGTACATTCAACAGCAAGGTTAGAGTAGCTAGACGTGACGTCATTTTGATCTTGTTACTTCTTTACCACAATCTGACTCCCGCCTACCTGTTATGTCCTTTGCATTTGAGTATTTGAGAAAAAATATTTGAGAATAAAAGTATTTTCAAAGTATTTGAGAAAAAGGTATTCAAAGTATTTGTGAAAAAACATATTTCCTGAAAATATTGCTATTTTGACCTATATCTTGACCTTCTGTGACCTCTCCAATGGGTCCGCCAAATTAGTATGTCTGGAAAAGTCTTACCATCAGGTATCTCTGTACCGCGTTTGGGTTTGAAGTTGAAAACAAATGAAAAGATCGCTATTTTACCTATTCCTGGACCCCCTATGACCTTGACCTTTGAGCAAGGTCACTGAAATTGGTATGTTCAGAAAGGTCTTGTCACAATGTCTCATTGGGCCAAGTTTGAAGTCTGTGCCTTGATTACACTCTTAGAAAATGCTAACGTTAAAGTTTACCACGGTGATGGACTGACGACCACTGGCCCAGAACATACTCACTTTTGCTTCGCACATGAGCCAAAACTTCACAACCCAGTCCAGAAATGTACAAAGTAATTTAATAAATTCTAAATGAATTGGAGCCAAGGAATGTTTACATTATTAACATTAATAAATGTTAAATTAACTCATTCAGCCCTGACACACCACTGCAAGACATGGATCAAGCATAATAGTACATGGGTGTTGCCAGATTAGCTTGGCGCCTGTCGGCGAAAAGCTAATCTGACACTACGCTTGAATTATCGTAGTCGATTCATCTCCTGCAACTGGTGCATAGTTGTTAGATGACGCCTCCAAAATTTGGGAAATACGGCTGTGGGGCTGAATGAGTTAAAGTTACCTTGGCACTCAACTCTTCCTTGCTGTTTTTTGAATTGGCTGCTGCTTCAGAGTCAGTCTCCTGTAAAAAAATAAAATAAAAAAAATAATGCCAACTTCAGATTACAACCCCTAAATATGACTGAATAAAATCCTGAAATGTGTTCCTGCAACCACCTTGTGAATTGAAAGATCATGAGTAACATTTTGAGTGAACACATAGGCAAAACCCATACCAATAGCAAAAGGGTTAGCACCCTCACACTAAAGGAAACACATCAAGACTAAGATCAAGACTGTGTGAGGGTAAAATATTTTTCTCACCTCCGTTTTGAAAATGCTAAGCTTGTGTTCTGTCTGGCAATGTTGACAGAGTGCCCATGCACTGTCGAATCGAGCATCACATGACGCACAGTCAAGCTGTGCTGGGTCCTTTTCGTCTGCAAAACAGGAAAACAAAATTATTCTTTTCTTACAAATCAAATCATTCTGAAAATGTTTCTATACAATAACGGAGAGAGAGAGAGAGAGAGAGAGAGAGAGAGAGAGAAAGAGAGAGAGAGAAAAATCAATGAATCTTTATTTTATAATGGTAAAGATATTAACAATGCCAGAGGCAATGCCATTTATCAAGAGAGAGTAAGAGAAAAGAAAAGTGAAGAGCAGAAAATATATAACTAAGTACAGACACTGGCCGATGTTGAACATATGCAAAACACAAATGTACACTAGCTAAGCTGTGTCCACTTACACAATTTCTGAAACTTAATGCTTCTTTTTCTAACCTTTCTTTGGAGGATTGGTTTGGCACTGGCAGGATGCCTTCAGGCGGCAGGGTATTTTTTTGTGTTGGGCCAGACTATGCAGGCTGGTGAACTGCATCTTGCATACACCGCAAATCAGGATGTCTGTAGTAGGTAGACTGCTGCCAGCTGAGAACAGGAAAAAGACCGAACAGTTACACTCATATTTCCTAATAATAAAAATCTCTCTTACACTGCGCAGTATCCCTTACAAAATGGCTCAAAGAATGACACTAGAAAAAACATGTACAATACACGCACACAAAATAAAACAAATAAGAAAACCATACATGCATGTGCTGATGTTAACCCCTTGCGTGTCGGTAGTGGTTTTAGTCGTGATGATTCCTACAGGACACGCAAAGGGTTAAAAAAAATCTTTAAACACTACCACACATATGCAAATACAGGTATCACACAAACACTGTACAGAGCATTGGAAAAACAATCCATCATACTGCAGTAGCAGTTATAACCGTCCTGTTCATGCAGCCACTGGTACCATCACAGTACAACTGGTCACATACACAGGGATTTAAGCTATGTATGTCTGAGTCAGTGTTCAGGCAGAAAAGCACTGCAAAACAGATAAGAAGTTTTGAGGTATTGTTTAAAGACTGAAGGTGAAAGTGAGGGAGCCTGGCATATGTGAGACGGGAAGGCATTCCATACTCATCACAAACATTTCATTTAAAAACCTCTGTGCATGCTGGAGACAAGTTCAAAATCAATGGTCTCGCAAGTGTAACATACCTCAACCCTTGTGCATGCAGCGACCAGAACTGCATACAGTACTGGAAGTTGCATGCATAAGCAGTTACCCCGTTAAGTCCCATTTCTCACATTTTGGAGGTGTTGCCTAACGACTATGTACCAGTTGCAGGAGATGGCTTGACCATGATAATTCAAGGGTAGTGCCAGATTAGCTTGGCACCTGCTGTACGGATCCAGGGCTAAAAGGGTTAAAGAGAACAGTACAAAGTGGATGAACATAGTAATAAGCTACAACAATGTGTCCCAACAACAACTTCATAGTCCTTATGACTCACATGTATGACCAATCCACATAATCAATATTTACAACCTTGATTTACCTGAAGTGTCTTACCATAAATGAAGGTCTGGCCTTCACACTCGTGAAATCCATGTTTTCTAATACATTTTTTCACAAACAGGTATCTGACAACCTCCCATGACTTTTGACCTTTGTGAGGTGTCAACAAAATTAGTATGACTGGAAAGGTCTTATCATCAGCTACCTTTGTTCCAAATCTGACTGAAAAGTTTGTAAAAGAAATGATGGCATGAACTGCAAAGCCCTAACACCTGACTGTGAAATAGCCCCACAAAGGCCGTTATGTTGGATCACCTGCTACTTTCTGTTTTGTTCGAGAACCTGGAGTTTAGAGCTATAAATAGCTTTTACCTCAGCTCTGCCGCTTGGTGGAGCTGAGTGTCACATAAATTATGCTTCAGCGGTAAAACAGACACAAAGGGATGTAATTATGCAGTTATGAAAGAAATAAGAACCATAGCCACTCCGCGGGGGGCATTATAACTCATTTTATATATATCAGGTGTTGATATCGTCAAACAGTTTTATGCAATTTTAAGCATGCTCCGGGAGCGTTTAGGGCATTTAAAAGCCCACTCTTGCTGTGACTGTTCAAATAAACACTTCTGCAGCAGATGGTTACAAAACGCTATGTACGGGTCTAGTTTTGGTTCTTTCAGACCCAAGACAATCCAGATCAGCATTCTACCCCAGACACATGGATCGACCATGATAGTTCAAGGGTGATGCCAGAATAGCTTGGTGCCTATGGGTGCCAAGCTATTCTGGCACCACCCTTAAACTATCATGGTTGATCTGTGTCCTGCACTGCAAAGCAGTCTTCTGAGGACAACGGCAAAATTTGGGGATTTCGGTGTTGGGGTAGAATGAGTTAATTAAAGCTCTGCTACTTCCAAGTGCTGAGAGCTCCCCCACCCCAAATCTTTACACAGTTTATACAGTCAACTTTGCAGGTAACACAGCTCCCAGTTACCCAGCCTCACAAGTGCTCACACTTCATTTCACTGCTAGCTGTTCAAATTAACGGATCGTTAGTATTGCAGGGCTCACGGTTTGTGGGAGCATAAAAAACTGTTACAAGTCATTCTGATCACTGACCGCCATTCATTTTGATGCCGCGATTTCTTGACTTGTGCGCCGCGGAATTCATAAATCTCCAGAAAAATGACTGTTCGGGACATGTATCAATCTCTTAAAACTTGCAAACACAAAGACACGCATGCTGGCGCATAGGAGATTCTCATGAGCCCTTGCAGTCTGCAGGGGCGCATGAGAATGTGTCAGGCCGGCACTGAGAATTACACAAAGAGACAGGCATTTGCACATGTATGCACTCAATTCTCGCGAGCCCATGCAATCGGTAGGGGCACGACAGTCGAGCTGACGCCCAGGGTGAGAGAGCAGTTTTATGATGCCTCAGTAGTTAGTTATTTGGGTTTAACGCCGAGCAGGCAACTAAGGCCATCTCACGGCGGCGCCTCAGTAGTAAATTACATGACTGCACAGTAAACCAAGTTGTAAGACATGGGGACACGACAGAATTAATAACGGGACCTTTGTTACCAGCCTCTCAAATATCTGAGCGAAAAGCACATCCATCAATGCGTAATGAAACAATGTCTGAGCTTTTCACAGTGTGTCACGGACAGCTATATTTTTACTATGACAGTTTGACTCTGACAGCTGACCTCGTTCAGCAGGTGACAGAAAATCAAGGTACTTTGTAAATTGTATAGTAAACGCCATTCAGGCAACGCAAATGTAGCTGTAAACCGCTATAGGAGGTTCTACTGTAATGCTATTTGTTTCAGCCACCTTTCTCTCACTCTCAGAACATCCTCAAAACTGTCATTTCACAACACATTGAACAGTGAGCGTGAACAAAAAGAAACATTCAGGTTACTTCATATTTGCTTGTAAAAGAATTTGTTTTGGTCAGTTGAATTCTACTACAGAAACTACAGTGCACCTACAACAAGTCTGATTTTACCAACAGAAAAGCTTTAGCATGTTTAAAATGACATTACAAGCATTTGCATAGCTGTCTAATTGCTCAGGCCCTTTTCATCGATAAAACACAATTTTTGTTAAAATACACTGTGACCTTGATCTTTGAGCGAGGTCACTCAAATTAGTATGATTACAAAGGTTTTGCAACAAAGAATTCTTTGGCCATTTTTGAAGCCTGTGTCTTGAATAGTCTCTGAGAAAAAGCCAATGTCAAAAGGTTACCATGAATGACGGACGATAGACACCGGCGGCCCAATACATAGATTCACTATTGCTATTGGATCTGAGCAACAACAAAAAAATTTCTACTAGAAACGGGCATTTTCCATCCATCTGCTCACCTCGTCCTGTGACATCTTTCCAAGGGGTCAACTAAATACATATGGTCAAGAGTACAACTGGGTGTCCAAAGAGTGTGACATGGGTCTCTGATTTTGAATTTAAACATATGAGCATCATTTTGCATGATTGTGATGTGTTTAGTCATAAGTAACATGCCCCCCCCCCCCCCCCCCCCCCCCACCCCCAAAGAATTTCCCCAAGAGCAGTCGTTTGGGTGTAATTGGCGAAAAACCGTTATGGTTTGTACATAACATTTACACCGTCACACATTTATAAAATACATTTTCTAGCTTTCACAAAGTAGATTCATGCTGTATAAATTATCATGTTATTCTTTCCTTACAAGGCTATGCTTCATTTAAACTTCAAAGAAAGTTTGATGGGGTGAATAGATACACAATGGTGCAACACTGAAATTGTTTGAACATAACTTTACACTCAGCTATACATTTATGCCAAAAAATGCATAAATCATATTAAAAAAATTGTGTGTGGTATTAAACACACAATTTCAATTGCACAGTGATTGATTCCAAACTATCCTAATTGAGATAAGTGTGAACACAGTAGCTATAAACTTTAAACAAAATTGGATGACTTGCTTATGAACAAAAATTTTGAAATCCTTGACAACACAGCAAAGAAAGTCAATTAAGATGGTGTGTTTTCCCTTTATTGTACTAAACTCTTGTAGATTGAGGCTCTTTAACTAACATGCATAAATCCAAAAATAACAAAACACTACTCAAGTGATGTGTTTTTAACAAATACACTTTTATTTATCCCAAAATTGTGTCTAAACAAGTAATGAAAGCAGCAAATACATATTGTAATTGTTTGTACATAACTTTACACCACGAGCTTCAAATTTCAGCAAAAAAGTGCCTCCACAAATGGACAAGAACCAGAAAATCAAAATCACAATCACCTGTAGCTTTCTACTACACTACAGAACAGCAGTGATGCAATTACCAGGTTTAAAAATTGATAATACAAGGGAATAATGTGTGAAAATGGCAAGTTTGAACATAACTTCCGAACATGTTGGTATTATCAACACTGAAGTCAAAATTAAAGATAAAAATGGGAAATTACATCAAATTCTGTCGTCAGTAAACCCCAACATTTACCAGCTCTAATAATTGTGTCTACAATGTTTAAAGCAAGTAGCAAAACAAATCTGTACATGTTTGTACATAACTTTACAACATGGGGTTCAAATCTCTGCACAATGTGGTTCCACAATGTGAGAAAGCACCAAGTGAAAAAAGTTTAAACTTTCAATACATTTTAGAACACCAACAATACATTTAACACTCTTGAAAACTGACGTTAGTTCGCCATTGCTCATGCTTGCTATGGGCCGTGTGACATCGGAGCCTACCTTTTGCCTAAATACCTCCGCAAAGAAACATTTTTCTGTACCACTTTCAAACAAATATAATTTAGCACCAATTGACCACGTTTACCACGACCGATGATTTTCAGCAGACCACTGGCACAGAAAGTACTCACTTTAGCTTCATACTTGAGCTAAACATGGCAGAAACAATAAAAAATGTATCAAACACAACCACTCTCCACTCGCGTGCACTGTTGGAGAGTGGCAGGAAATCTACAGCTGATACTACAATCATATCATTCCCATCTTCTTGGATGTCATCTATTTCAGGGTAAACAAACACTCCTTGTTTTGTCTGGTGAGGCTTGAGGAATTTGACCCTCAGAGGATCTACTCCGACAATCACTCCTGAAACAGAAAAAGAGAGAATGCTTTATTTATGTTGCATAATGATCACAGCGCTTTCTTGAAGCAACCCATAACAAGCTTTCTGATAATCAAATTTCCTAAGAAAACTTCAAACTCCTTTTCTTTATTGGCCAGTGACAACCAGTTCCACTTGTTTCTGTACGCAAACCAAGGGGAATCACAGCGTTGGACAGACAACAGTTAGATCCCCTGCCCCCGCCTATCAGGCACCCAATCGCCAGCCCACAGAGAAATACGCAGGTATAGAACAAGACGATCATTTCCATCCACTTGTTTCTGCCATACCTTTCAACCTTTTGTAATTTTTCAATGTCTCCATCTCAAACTTAAATGGAGCTAAAACATGTTCAAAATCCACATTTTTCTGGTTTCAAATACTTTAAAAAGATTTCTGGCTGCTATCATTCGTAAGCACAAGTATGCCGACATAATGATGATAATCTTGCTCACCAGGGTACAACCTGTCAGCATACTGCACTACCACACGTGTTAAGCATCCATTTTCTGGGTGCTTTCATGGCTGGGAAAGACCCTTCAGCCTCGGAAACTTTTAATTTAGGAACAAATCCCGAAGAACTGAAACAGAGAGGGTCAGATAATTTCAATTTGTGTCCAAGTTAAATATTTATTTTTAGCTAGCATCAGCCTAATATGTCTGGTTATTTTTCAACAGCTTTGTACTAAAATGGCTGGTTATTTGGCCAGCACAACAAAGAGTAGTGTAACATGGAAGACAATGTGTGAACCAAACACAACTGTGGTTGAACATAACTTGACAACACATGATGTTGTCATGTTATGTACAAACTACTTAAAACAGAAAAATGTATATTCTGGGTTTAACAATTTATATTTTAGTACCCAAGCTGTATTTTGATAAATAAAAACTAGCAAAGTGGACATCCCAAAGACAGTATACTAGGAATTGTGCTACAGTAATGAACATAACTTTAACACTTTACATGTCAGTCTAGTTTGTCAAGTTATGTTCACACAGTCATCTAGCTAGAATAATAGTTTGTATATTAGTTACAATAGACAAAATAATCAAACCAGTCTTCCACTTTGAAAGAGACTGTTACTATGAAGGAAAATGTTAGCTGAGCGCTGTTTTAACTGTACATAACTTTTCAACATAATTGTTGTCAAGTTATGTTCAAGGCATTTCTTTAAAATTGTCATTTCTTGGGTGCAGAAAGGTGTTTTTAAAAAATGCACAGACTATCTGTACTTATCATACAACACTAAACCATACAAAAATAGCATGAAGCACAGTGTAACATAACTTTACAACCCAACCACCGTGTTACGTCATGTTATGTTCAGTCCAATACTGCCAGAACAGGGTTATTCTTACTTAATCTTATGTTACATAATAAAGAAACAATAATATAAAGTACATAAAGACAATGGGAACATTTTCACAGCTTAAGATAAGAAAAACGACCATTTCTTGATTGAACGTGCCACGTCTGTTCCCTTTTGCACTGTGTCATGTTATGTACAAACGCTATAATTCAGCAACTCATAATCTATGACCCGAAGTATAAATCAAATTAGCACAAAATCCCTTCCTACCAACAAAAATTGGTACAGAAATGTATGACTTGTCCTTCCCCTAAAATGCAAAACTCATGGTTTGAACATAACTTTACGTAAAGATTTACCTGGCCAAACTGTGTAAAGTTATGAACAATCAAACAGCAGAAGCAAAAGACATTTACTCTATTTTTTATATCAGGAACGTTAAAGACAACAATACTGAATCAACGAAAATGTGTGATACATAGTGTTCTTTTTAATCTTTAAAAATAAAGCTGAAATTGCCTGAACATAATGCTGACCTTCAACCGTGTGTAAAGTTATGTACAAGCGGACACAACGCAAGGTGACGGTAAAAGGTAATAATTATTGTTTCAAAGTGTTGCTGCGCTACAAAACTAATCCGAACATACATTACTTGTTCTGTTTTATCCTTTGAAATGTTGAATATTGCATTCAGAATCTTGAACATAACTTAACAACCAAAACTAAACCGTCATCGTAGGATGGAGGCAAATTCCATCAAGTAATGGTTTCTTCCTTTGTTCAAAACACGCGGTCATTGAGCCGATTGATTTTACATTTGTTTGCGTCAACATTCATTTGAAGTAATTAGAAACGCAGTAAACTTACATTGCTTTTTTTTAAAACATTTATGGTGTTCAGACATCAATTTTGCATGAATGTAACCATTTACAACCAAAACTTACCTTCAACTTTGTCGCTTCACTGCTCCATCGATGTCACCTGTAGGTATGATATACGTAGGACTGACCAAATGCAGATCTCAAAATGGCCGTCGATTCCAGAAAATCACGTGCGTTGATAATTGCGAGATTTTTTTCCCGTGTTTGAACATAACACAAAATTTACAACTTTTGGGTTGAAGAAGTTTAAAACACAGCCTTCTTTCAATTCTCGAAAGGATTTCAAATTTGTTTACGGTAATCAGAATAAAGAGTAATGTTGTCTAGGATATGTTAATTAGGTGCCTCACGGTAAGTTTTTTTTGTGTTCCGGTTCACAGCGAGATTTGCACGTGTGAAATTGACGATGCACGTTACGTTCATTCTAGCCTTTACTTGCCCTCAAACTACTTTAAACGTAGACACATGTAAAACTCGACAATATGGTAACAAAATAGTAACTTGCATTGGCTCTCTATAGGCCTAAACTTGGTTTCGAAATTCTATTTCATTCCCCGGAATTTTTTATCTGAAAGTGAACACACGTGAGTGATGTTACGATTCAAAATTTTGGCTTCCGCCGCTCGATCGCACAAAACAATGAATAACTCTTTTATCCCATCAGACGTATGCAAAAATGACAAAGGATTAGAAGGTATGTTCAATTTCTAACCAGTTGAGATATGGTTGGGTGAGTTGCATGCCCGATTAAGATTTTGAAGGCTTTGTTTTGTCAGTCAATTAGCGAAACCGGCACTCGCATAGGCGAACTCTTGACCATATGTGTAGACAGGTGTAACCATCAGGTATGTCTGTAGCATGTTTGGGTTTGAAGTTTATTTGATAGTTCCGAAACAACTTTTGCCAAATATGGTCATTTTTGTCTCATGAGTATCAGTAGTACAGTATAACATCTTTTGGACGATCACTGAATTTTACGGTCACCTGCCGTTCTCACCTTCGTGATGTATGGATGTTTACTATTGTACCCCGATTGTATGATGACATGCACAATGCAGCTAACGTTCACCGTTTCTAAGCCAAAAACATCTTAAATTTATGGCCATGGACGATTCTTAATGAACTTGGGGTCAAAAGGTCGCGTGCGCGAAAACGAGGCTATCTGGGGCTGGAAACGCGACAGCAACATGGGGAGTGAAAATGCAGAACATCGAGACCTATGAATTGTAATAATAATAATAATAATACATAGTTTTTGTATAGCGCCGTTCTCCAGGAAAACACTGGACTCACTGCGCATGCACAACAGCACACCCTTTCTCTCTCAGACACACATGCATAATTATACACTACTTTAAACCACCCCATCCCTTCCCCACACCTTACATTCACTTCCTCTGGGATCAGAATAGGTGGCAGTCAGTCAACAGTTAGCTAAATATGACCTAAGTTTTAAATGCCCGACAAAAAAGAAGAAGAAAGAAGAAGAAAAAAAAAAGAAAAAAGAATTGTGCCTTATTTTGAGCATTAGCAAATATCTGACCACATATAAAAATCAGTCTCCCGTAAACCAATCACAGCCATTTGCATGAACCTTGATTGAATTACTTACTTACGCCTGTCACCCCTCCCCGGGTATAGGCCATCGACGAGGGACCTCCAGCGACTCCTGTCCTGTGCTTCTCCTTCGATTTTACTCCAGGTGGTTCCCAGTCTCGATGTCTGCTTGGAGGTCTCGACGCCAGGTGTTTCACAGCCTGCCTCTTTTCCTATTTCCCTGGGGGCTCCATGACAATGCCTGCCTAGCGATACTGGAAGCTGGCTTTCTCAGACTGTGACCAATCCATCCCCATCTTCTTCGCCGGATTTCATTCTCTGCTGTTATCTGCTCTGTTCTCTCCCAGAGTCTGACGTTGCTGATCTTCTCTGGCCAGTGGATTTTCAAAATTCTTCTAAGGCAACCATTTATGAAGATCTGTACTCTGTTGACTGTGGTTTTTGTCAATCTCCAAGTCTCTGCTCCATATAGGAGAACTGCTTTTACGTTGGAGTTGAAAATCCGGACTTTGGTGTGTTGTGACAGCTCTCTGGAACTCCACACTTTTTTCAACTCGAGAAAGGCTGCTCTGGCTTTACCGATTCGTGCTCCGACATCTGTATCAGTGCCGCCTTTTTTGTCTTGATTGAATTTTGTTCGGATAAACTTTTCAGTGAGCATTCAGAAGATTGTGGTTTTATGATTTTCTTCTACACGCCTGAGTGATGAGATCTATTTGAGTGCTTTGTCAATGCTTACAAGGAACTTGCAACACACTGACTGCACACTATTTTTTTTTTTTTTAAAGATTTGACAGCACATTAACATTGTTGGAGGGGTCAATTCGGTTATATTTTGTGAATTTAGCAAGCGAAAAATAACACAGCTTGAATTCAATTATCGGTTGTGGGTCTACTTAGTGTTGTCCCATGCTGCCCCCCCCCCCCCCCCCCCACCCCTCGGCAATGTTTTCAGTTTGGTGAATTGAAGCATGTGTGGGTGTGCGTCAGGTAGATAAATAAGCTAGCGGGTTAACACTATCTACAAGTGTTTGTCCACTCTTAACCATTTTGCAGTTGGTAGCAATTTCAGAAGTGTTTTTCACAGGCATCATTTCAACCAGAATGGCTGCCGACAGCTAAAGGGTTAGAATTGTTGAAGTCAGAAGACGCCAGCAAAATAACATTATAACATTCATCACTCTGTGTGTGTGTATGAGTGTGTGTGTTTGTCTGTGTGAGTGTGTTTATGTGTGTGTGTGTGTGTGTGTGTGTGTGTGTCTTGTTTGTTTGTTTGTGTGTGTGTGTGTGTGTGTGTGTGTGTGTGTGTGTGTGTGTGTGTGTGTGTGTGTGTGTGTGTGTGTGGCAGCACTACTCAATCATCTAACGGGATCAACTATGACATTTGAAGGGTAGTGCCATGGAACTTTCATGTGTTAAGCTGATCAGACACTACCCTTAAGCTGTCACAGCTGATCCCCTGTTTTCTTGGAATCAAGATTGAAAGCCAAAACTTTAATACAATGACATTCTATAGCAAAACACGCACACATACACAATCATGTGAGAACAGGCACCCAACTTAAATTTTACAACAAAAATTTTTTCACATGGCAGAGCCTGTTCTGGCAATCACCATTTTTGCTAGAAGAAAGTATGAACGTGAAGTTAACAGTTATCAGTCAAAATGGAAACACAAAGAACCTGAAAAATAAAAATGCAGGGGTTACACAACCAAATAACTATGTACAGACATTGTACACTACCTATAGTAACTATCCCACACTAAAACGTAACAGAAAATGTAATAATTTAGATAAAATCATCTAGACTTAACTTCGCGTTTGTGAAGAAAGTGGCCGTAAACATTTCATGCTCTCTCAAGAGAGGTCTTGTAGGGAAAACTGTGTCACCTGAGCTGCAGCCATCTAAATGATGGTTTGTAAAGTCAGGTGATCTGCTGTAAGGATGGTCGCTCAACACAGTAGTTTCTGCTGTAGACCACAAAGTTTATACATGCAAAAGTTTCTCTCACGACCAGCACACTTGCACATGCACCCACACACTGACGAGCAGACGAATTCGGACCAACCACTCCTCCCTCCATTGAGTTCGGTTGCTTTTGGAAAGGTATGAAATGAAAGTTTCGTGTTTTCATTATTCTGAGCTCTATTTAATGTGCACACAGGAATAAAGCAATGGTGTTTCCATCTGCGCTTCGACGGCTCCTTCTCTGTCGCCATTGTTTATACTGTCTGCCCCTCCCACATGTTCCGCATATAGCCTCGCTTCGATGCGTGACCTTCACCTCATTGTGTTGTACCCGTCTTTTCTAAGCGTGTTTCTTTCTCCGTTGGGTATTTCTTCACCTCATGAATATTCGTTGAGAATGGTCCATGGCCAGATCAATGCAGTAAAGCTGCCATGCCCGACACCTAGCAGGCCGCCACACATGCCAGAATTCGTGCCATTACACAATGACAGACATGCCATCGGCGCCAGCTGCGTGAAAGATTGTTCTAACTTCTATCTATTTGACCGTGTACACATCTCTTTTTTGTGTGTTTGCTGTGTGGTCATGACCAAAATTTGACTGCTGTTTTGCCCTGGTGCATAAACTCTCATGTGCCCCTGCAGATGGAAGGGACTCATGAGAACTGGGGGCATATGTACACAAACGCACGTGTCCGTACCATAGGCCTACATCTCAATTTCAGCACTCTTACACTAATATGGTGCATATTGTATAACAGTGCTAAGATTGACTTCTAGGCCTGTGGACTGACATGCCAACTCACGTGTTCCTGCAGACTGCAGAGGCTCATGAGAATCTAGCGCACACATGCACCAACATGCGTGTCTTTGTGTTTGTAATTGTTGGAGACTGATGTGTATCCAGAACATTTTTCAGGAGATCTATGAATTCCACGGCTCATTAGTCAAGAAATCGCAGCATCAAAACAAAATCAGCGGCGGTCAGTACTGAAATGAGTGACTTGCCAGTTTCTATGCGTCGGCCACAAACCAAGAAGTCAGTACCAACGATTCCGTACTACATATGCCCGTGCTTTCGGAGAAAAATAAAATAGCAACATCTAGGCCACAAAAAGCACAATGCATTTTGCATCCGCTCGGTGATTATCAGAACAATAAGTTCACCGGATATTGACCCTGGCTTGTGTCAGCACCATGCCCTCCTTCTTCTACCTTTCCTATTTGTTTAAAACATGAACATCGCAGTGACAAACATCGACATGCATCACCCTGTCCCTCTCCCTTACTAGCACACATGAACCCTGTTTTTTTTTCCATCACCGACGAGAAGGAAACATCGGCATCATTAGAACATGTAACAGAAGCATGAAGAGGGCAACAGAGGTGCTGTTTTTGGTGATGGCACATCTATATGCTCCTATCTGACTTTCACAAGCATGCCTAGGTCGGTTTCATCAAACCTCCCGTTAACGGTCACATACTGTTTACACTCACTTTTTCTTCGCAACAGGGGTGACCATTTATACGAGGTTCTAGTTCTACTGTATTTCAGTAAAAACAAGAATTAGATAGGCAAAGCCCTTATGGCTCACATGTATGACCAATCCACATAATAAGCAGGCCCTTTGTGTGTTCATACATATATGTGACCCTCTCTCACGAAACCAGTCTTAACTCGCAGCGAGCCGATCAGCGCTACACGCAGTAATATGTGGTGGGGGTCAATCTGGGTCATTTTCACTTTTTTGCAAAAATGTATTCTACATACACCAAAGTATCGTATGGTTAAAATCTTTATCATGAAAAATGCCATTAAATAGGTTAAAATGATTTTAAAAGTCTGAGCTCGGCCCCAATTATTCTTTTGTTTTGTGCAAAATGACCCATTTTTAACATAACAGAACACGTTGCATCCCCTACAGAACCCCATCAAGTTATATACCGTTGGAAAGGCCTTTGTCCACGCTTTCGCGGGCTTGGGTTGTGTTCTATATTACACGGATGTGTTCCTCCCAAATAAGGAAAAAAGGGCGTACACAAATGTTCGATTCTGACCAATCAGAGAATAGAACACTTAGCCGCATGGCAACGATGAAGTTACACGCATTCTGATTGGCTGAGACAAGACTAAGGGAAACAACTGCATCCTGTTCCGCTGTTCAGTTTTTGTCTGTTTACAACAGGCGAAAATGAAAGCAAGACTCGATTAAACTATTGTAAATCAGGCAAACAAAAGCCTGCAGATCAGAAAGAATTGAGCGACCTGATCACGGACTATTTCGTCGCCGATTCTCATCACGATGATAGCTTCTCATACAACGATTTTGAGTTTGAACCCGCCGATCGAGAAACGAGCGAAGAAGCAACGGCTGCATCAGTCTTCAACTCTCAATTCAACACATTGATCGAGGTATGTGCATCATTTCTGAATGCAGATGTATGATCATTAGTGTGTGTGTGTGTGTGTGTGTGTGTGTGTGTGTGTGTGTGTGTGTGTGGAGTGTGTGTGTGTGGAGTGTGTGTGTGTGACCAACTCTCAACAAAAGATGAATAGGCTAATTGTACTACTAATGGCAATACAGAAATGGCTCACATAAACAGACAGTTTAAAATGATTTTGTACTATTTTGTTCAGATGCAAAGGAGTGGATGATCCCCAGCATTCTGAGTGAGTGCATGCGGAACGGACTGAAGACAGTGCAGCAAGTGGAATGAGCAGCATGAACGCTGGGTATGTATAATACATCATTTTAAGCACTAAACAGAATCATGCAAATTCATGTGTTGTGTCTAGTGAGCAATGACAGTTTATTTTCATTGACTTCATTATTGTTTTTCTTTCAGTTTTCTGACTTCATTATTGTTTTTGTTGCTGTTTTCTGACTTCATTATTGTTTTTGTTTCTGTTTTCAGTATCAGCCAAAAATCCTGACACGCCTTTCAAAGCACTACCAGGCACATATTCAACATGACAAAAAGCTGGGGGCAAAAGAACAACACCCTCAGCTTGACGCTCCAAGACACAGACCGCGTGGTGCGCTTTATTAAAAAAAAAAAACTGTGCATAGGAGGACAAGGAGTAGCTTGAATGGGATCAAGTCTGTTGGACGCTTCAGGTTCAGTCGAAATGGAAAAATGTTTTACAAGACTACCCGCATCACCGACGCTGAAGAGGACAAGGTGCTGGCTGTTCCTGGCCATGTTGCTCACTTCCCCCCCCCCCCCCCCTCCCACCATGGCACTGGCAGCCATCATACCAGTTCCTGGACTTTTCAGAGACATACAACAGTACCTATTTCAACACATTCAGGACTACGCCCGAGACAACAAGTGTGACATTGTGTGCCCTACTCCTCACAGCTGATTTCCAATGTGCAAAGACAACTGTCTGGTTACTGTGCTTGTGTGGTGTAGTGTGCTGTGCTTGAGTGGATAGTTGGATACTGAAGGGGATGTATTTGGCGAAGTGGTATGCTGCCTGCAATACGTGAGGACTTTCCTTTTTTACATTTCTTCTGCAACCTGTGTAAGTAAATATTGTGTTGTTGTTTTAAGTTGTTGCATGTTTACAAATTTATATATGAATGTGGAACTACTAATACTCAGTTTGTAGATTTGTTTTTAGCTTTTGTGACTTCATTTTGCAGGGTAGTGGTAATAAATAGCATTCATTTCAGTCTGGGACAACAGGCAGCTGACTGCGACTTCTGTTTTGCATGTTTTAAGGATAATTTCTCTCTAGTGTCCTTTCAGTTTGAATCAGTGGGTATAAATGACAAACAATGAAATAAAGTGATTGGCAAATTCATAAATTGGATGTAAATTGTATTCAGTCTTTGAAATGATGGTTTTTATTTTGCCTTGGTGATGGTGGTTTTCAAGTTCCTTGAACGAGTCCGCAATCTAATTTTAGATAACATTTGCCACTAAATAAGAGTGCTACAGAGAATATTCATACATGTTTTGCCTAAATATATTATAGCAATATACTTTTAAGCTCAAACAGAATTGAAATTATTTATGCCTTGAGTTTGATAGCAAAATATGAAAATGCATTTTTTCCCCAAATCTGTCATGTTTACATTAGGTATGGCACTTTGGGGGGCTATTTATCTCAAGATCCTGACTAGCTAGCAACTTAATGTGAGGTTTTACACATAGTGATGGACTTACTGAACCACCATGTAAAATATCAGGTTGATTGGTTGACTTTGAACCCCCGTTGCTAAGGTAGGTATGCAAGACATGCACACAGAAACTTTGCAGGCTGTTTTCTCAAAATGGCCACCGGTGCATTTACAACTTTAAACCCTAATAACTTCTACAAATTTTGCACTACAGCATTCATTCATATATCAAATTAATCAGCAGGCTCTGTACATTTCAGAAATGTGTATATCTCAAAACACCCAAAATGCAAGTTAAGACTGATTTCATGAGAGAGGGTCACATATAAAAGAAAAGGTTGGCTTTTGTACCAGTGAAATCCAAATGGTCTCAAAATGTATGTATTTTTCACACGTCGACCCCTGTGACCCTTTACCTTTGTGAGGGGGCAACCAAATTAGCATGCAGGTGTTATCATCAGCCACCTTTAAGCAAAGTTTGATCGAAAAGTTTGAAAATAACTTTGAAAAAAACTGCAATTATGTCAAAAACGTACATTTTTCACACACTTGCTGACCTCCTGTGATCTTTGACCTTTCCGAGGGGTCATCCAAATTAGTATGCATAGGAACGCCTTATCATAAGGTATCTATACAAATGTTGGGCTTGAAGTTAAAAATAGTATCTGAGAACAGCTTTTGTCAAAATATGGCTATTTTTTACCTATTTCTGGACCCCCGACCCCCCCCCCCCCTCCATGACCCTTGACCTTTTCCAAGGGGCCATCCAAATTAGTATGCATAGAAAGGTCTTATCATCAACTACCAGTGTGCCAAATCAGACTGAAAAATTGACAAAACCTCAGTAACAAGATGAGGATTTCATCCCAAAGTGTACCGTATTGTTTTGAGCTCACATGCGATTATCTTTAGTTTAGGAACATTAAGAGTTGTTACTATTTTTTAAGCTAATCCTTCTGACCCCCCCCCCCCCCCCCCTCGATCCGCACAAGCACTGACACACATGGTGCCAGTAATACGTTCTGTGGGCAGGTGTAGCCACAGACTGTCTTACCAATCAAACTGTCAAAAACAGAGAGAGCATTGCTTCAACCCATACACATAAGCAATCCAGACCAAAAAGGTGACTGCCAAGCGTGTGAAATGCAAAGAAGTACCCAACGGAGAAAGAAACACGCTTAGAAAAAACGGTACAACACAATTTATTAATATTTCGGGTAAATACCCTTTGTCAAAATAGACAAACAAACAGAGACATTAGCCGCTACTTATCTTCATATGCAGAAGGAATGTGGCAACTGTGGGTGACGTAAAAATAAAAAATAAAAAGAAAAGAAAAGGAAGAACAAAAGTAAAAATGACGTCAAAGAAAAAAATCGTAAGAGAAAGACTCTGAGAGAAACTAAACACGAGAGACAAGAGTGTGTGTAAGCGCGCGCAGGAGCGAGCAAAAGTAAATGCGCGTGTGTGAGGCCGGGGAGAGAGAGAGAGAGAGAAGAGAGATTGATTGATTGTACATTGCTTAACGTCCCGACAGCAACAAGGCTTTCTCAGGACGTGCCTGCACTGCTTGTGAAAAAAAAACAACCAACTAAACAGAACATTGAATGTATGTCGCCAGCCGGTCAAACACATTAAATAAACCTAACACATGGGGCCTAAATAAAGCTAAGACCATTTAGCAACACACATCCAATATCAAGAGCTACAGGCAGTGCAGACAGTAGGGAGAGTTTAAAAAAGGCAAATACAGGTGAATGGACCTCGGGTAGACAGAAACACATGCCCCAGAATAGAGAGAAAAACCCACCCTGTGGGGCTGACCAGGGTGACCCTGGGAACTAAAAAATACCTAACCCCACCCAAGTCCCCCAGGGCAGACCCGGGTGGGGTAGAGAGAGAGAAGAGAGAGACCGCGAGAGAGAGAGAGAGAGAGAGAGAGAGAGAGAGAGAGAGAGAGAGAGAGAGAGAGAGAGAGAGAGAGAGAGAGAGAGAGAGAGAGAGAGAGAGAGAAAGAGAGAGAGAGAGAGAGGGGGGGAAAGAGCGAGAGAGAGAGAGAGAGAACGAACGGGGAGTACCCTTGGGCACGAAGTAGGCTGAGTGTCTAATACACAAAGCCTGCTAAACGCCAACCCGAAGGCAAACTTTATATCACCATCAAGTTGAGGACTACCTCGGGGAAAAACGGGAGAACCCCGGGAAAAAAAACCCCAGCATTTAGCATGGTACACAACAAGGAATATCAATGAAACAAAGTAGGTAGCGGCAGCAGTGATGTTGGCATACGGGAAAGTGGGTAAAATGACCTGTGTTCTCAGCAAGTTTTGCCAGTCATTGGCTTAAATTTGGGAGTTATCAACGTGATTAGTTGATAAAGCAAAAATTCCTCTAGTCTCTCTTCGATCATGTTTGCGTGAAACCGATTAAAACAATGCGAAAACGCCGATTCAAAATCGTACCATTCGAGCTTGGTGAAGCACGGCGCCATGTCAAGTCGCCATTGTTCAGTCAAACAGCACACAACACATCGCTAAATCGGGGGAGATTCCCCGTGACATTCAACACATTTGAATAACGGAAACTACTTTATGTCAAAGGTTAAAGGTTGAACTTTATTTTCGAAGTCTGTTTTTGTTTGTCCACAAGGCCTTTGCTTTAAAAAAATACCACAAATTGCACGTGAAAATAAAGAGCTGTCGTTGCGGCTGCACTGAGAAAAAGCTTCTAAAAATTACCCCTACAACCATGGTACCGCTGGAAAGATAATTTTCCGCTGATTTCAACGGTATACGAAACTTCCATCTTGGATTAATACGCGCAAAGCAAGAGCCAATCAAAGGTAACCACCCGAAACACGTGACGAGGATTAAAATCATGGCCGACTCTAATGTTTTGCGCGAACGTACAAGCCTCACTTCAGAAGCAATTTTCACCAAAATTGAAGCCATCAATGGTAAGTACTGCTTTAGATAGCTCGAAGAATACTTTTTCTAAATGGTAATAATGTTTAAAAGAAATTTCAACCGACATTTTGTTGTATATTGTATGTCAAATCGATCGGGAATTCGAAGCGTGTTCTCCCCCCACAGACCGATCTTGTGGAGTGGTGACGCGATTGTTTGTTTTCTTTTTTTTGTGAAGTGAAGTTGGAAATATTACCCAATTCCGTGTAATTTAGTGTTTATACAAGTATTTTTTTACTTAGCTTATGTTTCCATTTGCGTTATTTTTGCACCCAATGTTAAAAAAAGTTAAGTCATTTAAACCGGATGTTACTCTGAATCTGTCGTCTGCTCGAAGTTGACGTCCTAATTATAAAGCTAAAATGTACTATCTTCGTTTAAAAGAAAAAAAAATAATATTCAGTATTTTGCCAGTATCAGAGCATGGAATTACTCGTACTAAAAAAAGAGGAAAACCCCTTTTCACTAGGGGGGTCCGGGGGCATGCCCCCCCCGGAAAAATTTTGAAAATTTACATTAAAATTTGTGCAATCTGGTGCATTTTAGAGAGAAACTGAGCAGTTTAACCACCTAAAAATCTTGCTTTTTTTTCGTATTTTTTTGGGTGCACTTTTTATTTTTTGTGTCAAAGGTTTAAAAGTTATACTAAAACTTAATAAGCATTTGGATATATTCAACAGAATATATCCAAATGCTTATTAAAATACATCTGAATGTCTTTCCATTTTTCATTTATTTGAGTTTAATTATATAATATATACTTTCTTTAATAATCTCTGATTAGTCTGATTAATCAGCTGTAAGTATGGATTCCTTTTCTCTCTTATTTAATACTATGGTCACTGAACTGGAGAAAGGTTATATAGATTTTTCAACATAATTTCATCAAACTTTACTGGAAAAAAATACATTGTAATAAATTTATTCACCATCAAGAGTAATATTTCCAGTGGCACTGCTTTTAGCTTTCTTGTGTTTCGCTGTAGACACGTGAGCATCAAGAGCTACGCGGCCGCGTAGTTAATATCAAACTCTGCGCAGTTCGCGGTAATACGCCTGCCCACAGGCCGCTAACTTGCGAATACACTGAGCGCGGAGCTCGTCGTTTACGCTTTTCTCGAGCCAAGTCCATCTCCAAATATTCTTGGCTCCAGAATCGTCTATTCTGTCTCCGCGTTTAAGTATTTTCTCTTTGCCATATTTTGACCAGACTACGACTACCACTGAAGACCGGAAGCGACCTGTGCGAGCTAAAGCTAACGCCTCGCTCAATTTTGAATACGCGATTTGGGGATATCCGCCACATAAAGATCGCGAAACACGGTATTGGCGACTTTACGATTTTATTTTCGGCGGAATGGCAGCTTCATTTAAGCGGAAATCCGCCAAAAAGAGGAAAATTCCACGCTCTGCAGTATATATCGACATTACATTAAGGAATATCATTAATTTGACATTTCTACAATATGAAAGACTAAGTTACTAAGGTCTTACTCTTAGTTTTCTGTGTGTTTTCCATACCACTACCAGTTTGTTTTTTACTGTGACTTTCAGGTTTTATTATTATTTTAAATATGTAGAGTCATGAATGAGTGTTATTAATCTGCTTTTTTTTTTTTTTTTTTAAAAGAATGTGACGACCACATCCAAAAAGTGCTTAAAGTGCTACAATGTACCGGGCCTGGCTCTGGCAGAGGACGGCCTCCCAAGCTGCAGCCCCAACCATTGACTACATGACTGCTTTTGCAACTGGAATCAATTCGTAGAACTAGAAGGTAGGTTTTTTAACCTACCGATTTTCAATGGTTTTTCTCAGTGTTCTACTATTATTTCTTGCAATCATTGAATCAATATATTTTCTGTTTTAAATCAATATTTGCAAACTTTATTACAAATAAATTGTCTTTATATTTCTATGTATATATTTTTAAAAAATTTAAACACAGATTCAAAATGTTGAGATGCCTGTTTGTTGGCAGATTGTCTATTCCATGGGATGCAGTGAACAGAGTGTTCACTGAGATGACCATTGGCGACCCACTGCAAGGATTGTCCCTCAAGTCTGAGATGGAGGGAGTGGTGAAGGAGGCTCTGAGGATGCCAGCTTCATATTTTGACACTTTCCTTGGAACAAATTTAGAACTGTGTATTTCAGGTCAGAACGTCGGAGCGCACCTGATGAAATATGGCATACTGCACCAGCATTTGAGAAATCCTGAACTGATCAAAACCTTGAACCTGGTTGACTCTGCCATTACCAATGGATTGGTTGTTGACCTCCAGCAGTTCATAACTGAGGCTTGTTTGGAATTATGCTTTGTGCTGCAGTTGGCTTGGTTTGAATTATGCTTAGTGAGCAGCGGCTTATATCATATATGTTCATTGTGGCTACTTTTGAATAGATGGATAAATCACCAACATGTCATGAGACTTGATTTTATAAGTACATTACACTGTGATCTTTGTGCATGGCAAATTTCAGGTCAATAGCTTGTATAGTTTTTGAGTTATGGCATTATTAAACCGTAAGATACCCATATAATCAGCTTTTTCCGTTGTGCAAATTGGTGTTTTTCCCAACTTTGAGGCTCCGTCACAAATAATTGAGCATGCTATGCAGACTGGAAAAAATTAGACCTATACACCTATATGTAATCTTTAAAATCTTCCATTTTGGAGTACATATCTGGTTTTGTTGTAAAGCTATCGACGTCAAAAGTTGCCATTTCATGCCGTTTTGAGCTTCCAAAATTGTTATTTTGTCCATACTTTAGACATCTGGTTCTCCTCAGTGTTTCATTGTAACAGAATGATTTCTTTAGAATCATCTGCCAGCAACATGTAGTTTTCAATGATGTATACATCATGCATGTAAAAGGAAGTGTAAGTATTCTGGAAGTCACCAATTTTGGAAAATAATCTGGCGTTTTCCTTACGTTCATATAATCGCAACTTTGACTGGTTATATCTCTGGAACAAATAAAGATATCGACTTACTTTTTTTTCTTCTTTTTCTTGTATTTACTCATATTTTCACATGCAAAATATTTCATTCTTCATACTCTGAAAAAAAAAAAAAAAGGTTGCCGCTACCTAAACAAAGCAAATAATCAAAATCAGTAAGAGAATAATGGTATAAGAGAAGAGTAGGTAGTTGTGAAACCATCTTCAAGGGTAACTTAAAAAAAAAAAAAAAAAAAAAAAAAAACACCCGGGTGTGGGGGGAGAGAAAGACAAAAGGGGCGGGGGAAGGGGAGGAGGAAAGGGAAGAGAGAGAGAGAGAGAGAGAGAGTAATGTCTGGGCCAGGAAAGACCGAGAAAAATTTTTGATTAATAAACTGGGCACTGCGGCGCCACTCGGGATGAATATGAAAGATTAACTTTTTTTACCTTGCCTGTGTCTTTTTTATCTGCTGTCATTTACCTTACTGAGTCGCTTCTGTATGATTACTCACTAACCAGATAGGTGAGGCTGGCGCTGATTGATATGTACTTTGTGACTCCCATGGGGACTTTTTCAGCGCTGGCCGTACGTTTCGTTGGATCCCTTGCCCTTCCCTGTCGGGCGCCTGGTCGCCGGTCCTTGGATTTATGCGCGGTATGGGGGGCGATCGTGTGCATTCCCTTGGGGATGTATGTGGTCGTCTTGTTCGCATGCCTGTGCGTTCGTCCTTGGGCTGGTGGGTGCCTGTTGGGTGGGGCTGGTGGCTCTGGTTGTTTGTCTTTCCCTCCCCCCCCCCCCCCTTTTTTTTTTTCTTTCTCTCTCTCTTCCCTTTCCTCCTCCCCTTCCCCCGCCCCTTTTGTCTTTCTCTCCCCCCACACCCGGTTTGAGTTACCCTTGAAGATGGTTTCACAACTACCTACTCTTCTCTTATACCATTATTCTCTTACTGATTTTGATTATTTGCTTTGTTTCATTGATATTCCTTGTTGTGTACCATGCTAAATGCTGGGGTTATTTTCCCGGGGTTCTCCCGTTTTTCCCCGAGGTAGTCCTCAACTTGATGGTGATATAAAGTTTGCCTTCGGGTTGGCGTTTAGCAGGCTTTGTGTATTAGACACTCAGCCTACTTCGTGCCCAAGGGTACTCCCCGTTCGTTCTCTCTCTCTCTTTCTCCCCCTCTCTCTCTCTCGGTCTCTCTCTTCTCTCTCTCTCCCCGGCCTCACACAAGCGCATTTACTTTTGCTCGCTCCTGCGCGCGCTTACACACACTCTTGTCTCTCGTGTTTAGTTTCTCTCGGAGTCTTTCTCTTACGATTTTTTTCTTTGACGTCATTTTTACTTTTGTTCTTCCTTTTCTTCTCTTTTTTATTTTTACGTCACCCTCAGTTGCCACATTCCTTCTGCATATGAAGATAAGTAGCGGCTAATGTCTCTGTTTGTTTGTCTATTTTGACAAAGGGTATTTACCCGAAATATTAATAAATTGTGTTGTACCGTTTTTTCTAAGCGTGTTTCTTTCTCCGTTGGGTACTAACCCATACACATGAATAACATTAGGTACTCCAAAACTTCTTTGCATGACTAAGCGCGACCTAAATTTCACCCATTTTCCATCAGTGATGTTAACCAAAATACGCTGCGTATCAATAAAATGTATACTGGGTTGTAGTATGGTGTCTACTCTTTGTGTTCATGTGTGTTTCTGTGCTTATTTTTTTTACATGTTTAGTACTTATATTTGTGTTTTGCTGGTGTATCTATTGTTCATGACTTGCCGCGGCGGCACAACGTGCGCGCGTTGTTCACAGCACACATCCACTTTTCAATCGCCTTGCGTGTCGCGTCGAGGCGACACAGGCTAAAAATAGCTAGCCAGTTAGGTAGAGTAGAGCTAGCCCTTCATTTTCGTATAATTTATTTTTGCATACGATCACGGGAACGTATACAAATTTCAAGTAGAAAAGTTTCAAAGTAATATTCTTACTCTTCTACAAAACAGACAGGAGCGAAAAATATATGCCTAAAATTGTCAATCATTTTTCTATATTATTGCAAAGTTTCGTATATATTCATTACTTTGACTCCGCACGCAAAGCAAAAGAGCGCACACGCTGCCTCTGTGTACGAGCTAACGCGTGTTCGGAGAATGGCGTGCACAAACGATAGCGAGGCTGTAGTTGTACCATGTGCTTCGGCGAAAATATATCGTCAGATTTAACCAATCTACCGACTTCAGATGAAAATATCGATATGTAATACCATTTTTTGATTGATCTGTACATTGCTAGTTTTTACATTTGCTTTTAAATTGTATTCGAAGTGTTTCTTTTGAGCAAGCATCGGTGCTGTCTTGCGAGGTAAACAAAGCGTGTTGGGTTATCGTCGGAAATACCGAACATAATTTTCTCTTTCACAAGAAAGTATGAATTAAACATTATTACTTTAAAAGATGTTAAGGTACGTTTATATTTAAGTCATTATCTTCTGGCGGTCGTAGACTTTGAGATAAAGTTATTTTTGTGAAGTCACGTGACCTTGTTTTTCGTCTGCTACTACTACAGTATGATGAAGTACTTTCTTTTTTTTAGATCAGTGTGTAGTTTTCTGTCCGTGATTTGTATAGACAAGCAAATTTCACACAAGTGTTAAATTATAATTCAACAATTTAAATAGTTGAAATTGCTGGTGATCAATTTTGTGTTGTTTGTCAATTTTTATATATATATTTTTTTATTTGGTTGGGGGGTGGGGGGTGATGGCAAAAACAAATTTCCTCTATGTTTGTAATCTATCCTGTTTCATTATTCAGATCTCATTATCCTGATCATTTTGATGTTTAAATCATGTTTCTATCTTAATTATAACCCAAGATATGATTTTTCTTGTGTTTAGTTGATTTTCAGCCATCAAAATCAGTGATTTTAATGAGTTTGAGGATCATTTTCAGCAAGATGCCCTTGTTCAAGAGCCTCGAAAAAGACTAGGCTGTCACAGATTACTAAAAAGAGTTGATTATAGTAGAATTTAGTACCATTATCATTATAAGGTTGGTTCTGTGAAATTCCAAAAATGCCAAATCATTCAATTTTCACTGTTGCCAAAAAGGCATGCCAAAAAAATAAACAAATTAATTCATAACTTTTTATCTAATTGTCCGATTATTTTCAACTTGATATCATTGGAATTAGAAAAATGAGACCTATCTGAAAAAACATATTTACAAATATGATCATGTAACTTAACAAATCGCTTTGGAGTACCTAATAACATTGACTTTTCATGCTTTGTGTTAGTTAGAAACATTGTATAACACTGATGTGTTTGGCGCTTTACGTCATGATCATTGTCCGAGTCGTAAAAGGCACGCAAGGGTCTATACCATGCAGCCTCTTCCAGGGTTGACTCTTTGGTGGCAGTGAAACGTTGTTTGAACATTTTCAAAAATGAATTAATTATCATTCAAAAAGTTGAAGAGGTACAACGCTAGCTAACGAACTCATTCAATGTCTTGCTTTAAGCTAGTTATATGCAAAATATTTAGTAAGAATAAGAAAAATTACGGACTCTAATGCGGATCAACCACTTTTTGTGAAATGGTCATTTTCTCAATGTGTAAACTAATTTTTAAATATTTTTAAAAAGATGGGATGAAGCATAACCCACAAAGTCCCTTCTATATGAGAGCTGTCCTCGCTGCCAAGGGTCTCTACCTTTTGTTTTTGACCTGATTCCAGACCTGCCTACCACCAATTTTTTTTATAGTATTTATAATCGCCCAAAATAGTATTCTTGGGAAAAAAATAGTATTTTCATAAAATTGTAGCAGACTATTATCAAAACGTACAAACAATAGAAAAATCAATTTATACTGATAAACTAGACCATTCCGTACAACAAGAAACATTTGCTTAAACATCCCGGACATGGAATCCGCACAGGACAAAGGAAGATTTGAATCAACAATAAAATGAACCATGCAGATTTCAGCACTAGTTGCTTGTTGACGCAAAATTTCGCCTGCTTCATGAGACTGCTTAGAAAACACAGCCTGTAATTAACGCACACGTTTCTGGGCATCTTCCAGTCTCTTATGGATATTAGTTGATAAATGCTTTTCAATATCATTTCGGCCACCATGTGCACATGAGAAGTCACAATGCATAGGTTGGTCTATTCTTTGACAGTCCCCAATATGTCCACTATTTAGCATACTGTGGCAAAAAAATTCTGGTGCTTAGCTTTCTTTGAGCTAGAAAAATCCACTGTCCTTCCTACTTTGCTCTGACATTTTGTATTTTGAGACTTTATTGACTGACACAACACGCACTCCCCCCCCCCCCCCCCCCCCCCCCCCCAAAAAAAAAAAAAATAAAATAAATAAAATAAATAAAAATAAAAATAAAAAAAACAAAAATCGTAAATTTTACGCATTAATTGTATTTTCGTATTTTGAAAAAAACATTGTAAAAATACGCCCAAAAATCGTACGGTAGGCAGGTCTGCTGATTCTGCTGTTGAAATATCTCCTTTTGAAAAAGCCTCGCAGATCTGCCAATGCGCCACAGTGAATTCTAAAAGGGGCACAGTGCATACGTCATTGGTTTGTCAAGTCATTTGTCACTACATTTTTTGCTTTTACGTAATTTTATATTTAATGTGACACGAGTTTCACTTTTGCTGCAAGACTTGAGAAAATGGTGACAAATCTAGAATTTCACGGTACAATTTCAGTCTTGCTATAATTTGTGTGAAATCAGGTCAACTTACCAAACTACATGGTAGATACCAAGTAGACCTGCATGCTCTTCTTAAACTTTAAGCGCGTTGATGGGTGTGTGTGTGTGTGTGTGTGTGCATGCTCCAAATATCTCCAAGAGGAATAGATCTTTCCGGGCGCATGAGGATCAATGCCTCTTAGAAATCCGCGCATGTGTGTGTGAGAGAGAGCGAATTATGTCATATTTAGAGTATTGCGTCAATTTCTGTGTGCTGAAGGAGTTGCTTCTCCAGATGACAAGGCTATTTACTTACTTACTTACGCCTGTCACCCCTACCCGGGTATAGGCCGTCGACGAGAGACCTCCAGCAACTCCTGTCCTGTGCTTCTCCTTCGATTCTACTCCAGGTGGTTCCCAGTCTCTTGATGTCTGCTTGGAGGTCTCGACGCCAGGAGTTTCTCGGCCCACCTCCCCTCCTCCCTCCCCGGGGGCCCCATGACAACGCCCGCCCAGCGACACCGGAAGCCGGCCCTCTCAGACCGCGACCAACCCATCCCCACCCCCCTCGCCCAACCTCATTCTCCGCCGCCATCCGCCCCGCTCTCTCCCAGAGTCCGACGCCGCCGATCCTCTCCGGCCAGTGGACCCTCAAAATTCCTCCAAGGCAACTGCTCATGAAGGTCTGTACTCTGTCGACCGCGGTCCCTGTCAATCTCCATGTCTCTGCCCCACACAGGAGAACCGCTTCCACATTGGAGCCGAAAATCCGGACCCTGGTGTGCCGTGACAGCTCTCTGGAACTCCACACTCTTTTCAACCGGAGAAAGGCTGCTCCGGCCCTACCGACCCGTGCTCCGACATCCGCATCAGTGCCGCCTTTTTTGTCCATGATGCTCCCGAGATAGGTGAAGGACTCCACCTCCTCCAACGGGGTGCCAGCAAGCAAGACTGGTTCTTCCCTGGTTGCGTCCAGCCTCACTGTCTTTGTTTTCCGTTTGTGAACGGCGAGGCCCACCTGGGACGAGATGCCAGCAAGCCTCGTGGTCCTGTCCTGCATTTGTTGATGAGTGTGGGACAGTAATGCCAAGTCGTCCGCAAAATCGAGGTCGTCAAGCTGTGTCCACAGTGTCCACTGTATTCCACTTCGTCTGTGCTCTGTGGTCATCTTCATGACCCAGTCTATGGCCAGTAGGAAGAGGAACGGAGACAGCAGACACCCCTGCCTGACACCAGTTCTGACCTGGAGCTCTCCGGTGAACTGCCCCCCGTGGATCACGCGACATGTCATGCCATCATAGCTGCTCTTGATCAGGCGGACGAGCTCTGTGGGTACACCGTAGCGTCGTAGGAGTTTCCACAGAGTCTCTCGGTCCACGCTGTCAAATGCTTTCTCATAATCCACAAAGTTGACGTACAGCGGGGAGCCCCACTCCAGAGACTGTTCCACGATGATGCGGAGAGTGGCGATCTGGTCTGTACATGATCGGTTCTTCCTGAATCCTGCTTGCTGGTCTCTCAGCTGGGGGTCAACGGAGCTCTTCATTCTCTCTAGGATGATCCTGTCGAAGACCCCTCCCGGCACTGACAGCAAGGTGATTCCTCTGCAGTTGGAACACTTGCTGAGGTCGCCTTTCCTGGGAAGCTTGATTAGGTACCCCTCCTTCCAGTCAGCCGGCATCACCTCCTCTTCCCAGATCTTTCCAAACAGTGGGTACAGCATCTCAACTGTTGTCTCTAGGTCTGCTCTCAGAGACTCCGCCGGGATGCCATCCGGCCCTGCTGCTTTGCCATTCTTCAAAAATGCCACTGCTTTTCTGATCTCTTCCCGGCTGGGTCCGTCACAGCTGATGGGTAGGTCGGTCTCTGCCGGCCGGATGTCGGGGGGGTCGGGTGGGCTAGGTCCGTCCAGCAACTCCCCAAAACACTCGGCCCACCCGTCGAGCCGGTCCGCTCCGTCTGCAACAGGCCTGCCCCCTCTGTCCCCCACTGGTCCCTCCGTATGGCCACACCCACCCGACAATCCTCTGGCAATGCCGCAGAGCTGTCTCACGCCGCCGCCGCCCCCTCCGCCTCCACCGCCAGGCCGTCCGCGTAGGCCCTCCCGTCCGCCCCGACACTCCTCTTCACCTCGCGGTTGGCTTCCGAGTATTCCCCCTGTGCCCTTACTTTGGCTGCTCTCGTGCGACTGTTGTTGACCGCTGCTTTCTTCTGCTTCCTCGCTTCTATCTTCCTCAAGGTCTGTGCCGACAGCCAGTCCCTGTGGTGGTGTTTCCTGAGCCCTACAGTGTCTTTGCAGGTTGAGTTCAGGGCCTCTCCAACCGCCTTCCACTGCTGCTCTGTGGTGACCGCCTCCTCTTCATTTACTAGCTCCTGTAGCGCCCAAAACCGGTTGGACAGCACCAGTTTGAACTCTTCTCTAACTCCAGTTTCTCTCAGGAGGCCTACATTATAGCGCTGTCTTCTTGTTGTCTCTGTGCGGCTTTTCCCCAGCTTGAGCTTCATTCTTAAGGTAAGCAGATGGTGGTCTGAGGCGACATCTGCTCCCCTCCTCACTCGAACATCTTGAAGGGATCTTCTAAATTTCTTGCTAATGCAGATATGGTCTATTTGGTTCTCTGTTGTATGGTCAGGTGAGACCCAAGTTGCTTTGTGTATTCTTCTGTGTGGGAAGATGCTGCCTCCAATGACAAGTCGGTTTAGAGCACAAAAGTCTACAAACCTCTCCCCGTTCTCACTCATCTCCGAGCCTAGTCCCTGTTTCCCCATCACCTCTTCGTATCCGGTGCCGTCCTCCCCTATTTTGGCATTAAAATCGCCCATGACGATGGTGATGTCTCGCTCCGCACATTTGTCCACGGCACTCTGGAGTAGGTCGTAGAACTCTTGTTTCTCTTCCTCGTCACTGTCATTGGTGGGCGCACAACACTGGATGACGTTCAGCTTGAGCTTTTTCTTGGTTTTAAAGGCTGCTGTTATAATTCTTGGCCCAAGAGGTTCCCAGCCCATCAGCGCTCTCTGTGCCACTGGTGACAGCATGAGTGCTACTCCTTCTGTATGGGGGGCATTCTCCTCTTCATGACCTGAATACAGAATCATCTCCCCACTTAACAGCCTTTTCTGGCCAGACTGCGTCCATCTGGCTTCACTGATGCCTAGCAGGGAAAGGTTGTACTTTTGCATTTCCGCTGCTATCTGGGCGGCCTTGCCGCTCTGGTACATGGTCTTGACAAGGCTATTTACAGTTTTAATGTTTTTCGGAAAAGGATTAATTTTTTACTGAAGAAGTTAAAAGGGTACAAAGCTGGCTAACGAACTCATCCAATGTCTTTTTCCAAACTAGCTATGTCCAAAATGTTAAGTAAATATGACAAAAATTACGGACTCTAATCTGGGTCAACTGACTTTCTATAAACGATCTTTAATGTCTTCAATGAGACAACCAATTACAATATGCTCGGAGGCTTTCTTAGCCACCCCTTGAATAATGTATTGCGCAGTTTCAAGCTTTTCAATACAGTAATATCAGAGATTCTCTTGTTTACATACATAGGCACACACACACACAAGCCACTTTGCGCCAAATGTACGTTCAGCAGCGAGGTTAGCGTAACTAGACATGACATAATTTGTATCTTGTTACTTCAATTGTTAGAGGTTTAGCCTGCCCACCTTTGACATCAAGGACATGGTATTAAATTTGCCCTACCGCGACCCGTCCTAAAAAGTTCCTAACTCGAAGGGACTTCAAACTACAATTTTATCAAAAACTGTCATTTTTCACACACTTGCTGACCTCCGGTGACCCTTGAACTTTAAGAGTGGTCATCTAAATTAGTATGCACAGAAAGATCTCACCATCAGGCATCTCTGTACCAAGTTTGAAGTTGAAAATAGTATTCACGTCTTTTTAATTAGAAATGATGGGTGCGGCCATTTTGAACATGACCTTCGACCTACTGGGGACGACTTCCGGTTTTGCTTGCAAACATGGAAGCTGTGAATACAAAACCCTACACGAGTTCCCGATCTAGCGACCGACATTGCGCAGTAAAAGGTTGCCACAACAATGAAAAAAAGCTGTATGACTTGTTGCAAATGCCATGTTTTGACCACAAACCTTTCATTCGCCGTTATTGTTCGTGTTTGAAACCTTTTTGTTTGTAAAAAAGTGTATCACATCGCACACTATCCGATGAAATGGCCTGTTTTTTATCGGCCGGCCGTACACACTCGAGCGACACAAGTCAGTCTGAATTTTTATGTCTAGTTCATGTATGTTTCGAGGAAGTTTTGCTTTAAATTGCCGGTACTCCTCATCGTCAGCGGACCAAACCGTGGCGGAGATAGTTATTTTGCGCAGCGTTTTGTTGCACGTATCAAAATCTCCGTTTAAGTTATATCCCCATATTTTTGGTAGGGATTAGGACTACCGACTCTAAGGCCTACCTACTGATGCCAGCAGGTTGTTGTCTCACTCACGCCCTGATATTTTCATACGGTTTTTGTATCATGGGCGTGTGTGATCTTCAACTTTTGTGTAAATGTGGTGTTTTTTTGTTTTTTTTTGTTTTGTTTTTCCTCCAACTTTTTATGTTCTGTCAGTACAATAGTGAAACTTATTTTGTTCTGTTTTGTCGGTACAATAGTGAAACTTGTAGTAATGTACCCAGTAATTCATATTTATTGTCATGCTGATAAAATTAAAGAGTTTGTTGGCAGATTGTCAATTTTTTGTGTTTGTGTCATGAATTATCCTTAGAATGCATTACTCGCAATTCTTTCATTGTTTTCAGTATTATTATATTAATGTATACATGTATGGTGCAGCAATACAAGTTTTGTTGTCTCAAACATTTCATAAATAACATGAGAATATTTTGCCACCCAAAAGTAGAGACCAAACAAAGTGTAGAAATAGTGTTATTAGCTTGAGATACACTTGAAAACAGAACACTTAAATAACTACATGGCTACACAAAATATCTATGCATATACACGAAAACTTCGCAAAAAACTTTCCAACGCGCACACGTAAACACTTCTCTGAAAGGCCAAACCGGAAATGCTACACAGCCGAGCAACCTGTTAACCGACCCATTTGAGAATATTACTGTTTGGTAAAAAAGAGGTGAATAGAGGAGAAACAATTTATGTCAAAATATGGCTATTATGTACCCTTTTCTGGACCCACTGTGCCCATGACCTTTGTGAGAGGTCACTGAAATTGGTGTGTTTAGAAAGGTTTTACCGCAAAGTACCCTTGGGGGAAGTTTGAAGTCTGAGGCTTGAATAGTCTCTGAAAAAATGCCAACATTAAGGCTTACTACTGATGATAGACGGCCCATTACATAGACTCAATTTTGCTATCGCACGTGAGACAAAAACCTGTTCACCAGCAAGGCGCCAAATCTATGCCCTGCCATATGCAAGCTACATTATAGTACCTACAAATAAGGATAGAGGCCAATGGCTTAAGTTCAAGGGTGGTGCCAGAATAGCTGCTTGGCGCCTAGAGGCTATTCTGGCACTACCCTTGAACTATTCTGGTCAAACTTATTTGACACACTGGTGTATTTACTATTCCGATATTAGAGTTAACTAGCCTGAGCAATTTTTCAATTAGCACAGGTGAACGGGTGAAGCTTTTTGGCACCCGTGGTGTTAACCCCCTTGTGTATTCAGTCACCAGTACTGCAAACAGTACCAATGGCTGCATAATAAATAACTTGTGGAAATCAGCAATGAAAGCGGGGCGGTCCATGACGCAGCGGTAAAACTAAAAGCACCTGCCACCAATGCTAGAGGTGCGAGGTTCGATACCCGGTTCCGGCATCAGACTTTTCTCCTCTAGAGAGTGTCATCGTTAATTCAGGCGGACCGTCGGGGGTTCTGTCTCCGTGTGCTCTGGCTCTTCCTCCCCGAGGACTTTGGTATCAATTTCAGCCCATTTAATCAAATTTCAAACGGTTTGAATTTCCCCAAAACTTCAGTAGCTCGCTTGAGCTTGCCCTTAGCACCACGTGAATGTTCCACGTTTATGTACAGTGTTTGAGTGAATGCGCGTGATTCACATGAGCGCGATTGTTGGGTTCAGTTCGAGGCGGCGCTTTGAGCCGATTTTCAATTGGGATAAAGCGCCTATTTAATGCGCGGATTTATTATTTTGATTTAAAGCCAACGACAGTGACAAATTAACTGTTTTGGAACTATAAATACAGCAAGACTTACAAGCACTTTTAGCAGCAGTAGAATTGACTGCAGCCTTGGTAAATGTAGCCGTTGCTCGTTTGACCACAGCAGCAGCAGTCTGTCTCGCTGCTGACTGAATTGGACGACGCAATGGTGGAGTGGGGGCAATCCGATTGTTGGACAGCGTGACTAGCGTGCGCTGAAGTGATGCATTGCCTGTGCTCTCCTGCCGGGGCCGTTTTGCTGGAGGCATGGAGGGGCTCGTTGCAGGTCGCATTACTGGGCGTCTGAAACAGATCAGTCTTTTATTCTAAGTGTGCTCACCTTCTCATGTGTCTATTAGTTTGGGAACATGAGTAAAAAACAAAACAAGACTAAGCTCCAGCGTATTATCATCAGTAGCAAGATAACTGGTGTTCAGCAGCCCTGCCTTTCTTCTTTGTATCAGAAGCAGGTGCCTAAAAAAAAAAACTTCCACATTGTATGTATAATATTTCAGGTAAATACCCTTTCTCAAAATAGACAAACAAATATAGAGATCAGTCGCTATTTATCTTCATTTATCGCAGAAGGAATGTGGCAACTGAAGGATGCGAGGTAAAATAAAAGAAAAGAAACAGAAGTGTGTAAAAAAGAGAGAAGAAATAAAATAAAAATGACATCAACGAAAAACTCATAAGAGACTGAGAGAAAGTGATAACGAGCTACAAGAGTGTGTGTAAGCACGCGCATGCGCGAGCAAACGTGAATGCATGTGCGTGAGGCCAGAAAGAAAGAAACTTTAGAAAGAAGAAAGAACGAACGGGGATTACCCTTGGGCACGAAGTAGGCTGAGTGTGTAATACACAAAGCCTGCTAAACACCAACCCGAAGGCAAACTTTATATCACCTTCAAGTTGAGGACTACCTTGGGGAAAAACGAGAGGGCCCCAGGAGGGGGGGTAGCCAATCTCTGATCAACACATATGCCGGTGCACACAAATAAAGACGGACACACGGCGCTTCCCATCATTAGTACGCTCTGTGGGTTCATGTAGCGATAGGAATTTTGAAGAATAATACTAATAGCATGAGAAACAAATTGACGTCACTATAAGGTTGATGTCAGGTTGTTGTTAGTCTCATGATGCTGTGAACACAGCGACGCATTTCATGTTTCATGTCACTCATCCAAAATGCACGCAGCCTCTTCTAGGGCTGTTTTCTTCCACACAGCCTCTGCATGTCCGTTTTATGGGAGTATATACTGGATCCAAAACGTGCAAAAATGAATTACTTATTATTAAATTAAAAAAAGTTTAAGATAACCAACGCTGGATTACGAACTTGTCAAATGTCTATTTCAAAACTAGCTATCCAAAATTCCAAGTGAATGCAATGAAAATTATGGACTCAAATGTGGGTCAACCAACTTTCTGTAAGAGGGAGGGAGATTGAACATTGCTTAATGTCCCGACAGCAACAAGACTTTCTCAGGACGTGCCTGCACTGCTTGTGAAAGAAAAAACAACAACAGAATATTGAATGTATGTCGCCAGCCGGTCCAATACGTTAAATAAACCTACGACATGGGGCCTAAATAAAGCTAAGACCATTTAGCAACACACATCCAATATCAAGAGCTACAGGCAGCGCAGACAGTAGGGAGAGTTTAAAAAAGAAAAATACAGGTGAATGGACCAAGGGTTGACAGAAACACATGCCCCAGAATAGAGGGGAAAACCCACCCTGTGGGGCCCAACCAGGGTGACTGGGAACTAAAAATAGTTAACCCCACCCAAGTCCCCCAGGGCAGACCCGGATGGGGAGGAGAGGGAGAGCGAGAAACAGATAGTTGTAGTTGGTTGTACATTGCTTAACGTCCCGACAGTAACAAGACTTTCTCAAGACGTGCCTGCACTGCTTGTGAAAAAAAAAATAAACAGAATATTTAATGTATGTCGCCAGCCGGTCTTATAAGAATAATAAGAGTACTTTATTATCTCGAAAAGAGAAATTCGGTTGTGGTACATTTATAACAAATAGTACAAACAAGACATAAAAACATTATAGCATAATTATGAACATTTTCTCCCTGCACTTGCACAGCTACAAATTCCAAATGGATAAAGTAAACACTACAAAATCTTTACACATAACTCTTACACATCTCACACAAACATCTTTTATGGACTGAACTGAGCGGCACTTATACATTCACACCCACCTCTACATATGCATACATAATACGCGTGTTTCAACCTAGTCCTAACCCTCACTACTTATTATACAAACGTCTCAGTACATTATTACACATTATTACACACGCTGCATAATTAAAGTCTACCATAATAAAATAATTAGTGGGTAAACACTCAGTAACAACAATCCCAGTATGTTCATGTTCACCACCAAATGAAACACAATATAATCACTTCTCTAAAATCAACAAGCTCCATTCCTACTGATTGCACAGGTAAAGGGGGATAGGGGGGAGGAGTTAGGTTTGGGTATGCGTGGATGTACCTACAGATTGCTTAGAGTGATGGATTTGGGGATGAAACTGTGCTGTAGTCTAAGTGTTCTAGCTTTGTGCGTGCGGAGTCTGCGGCCAGAGGGGAGGAGTTCATAGAGGTGGGCAAGGACATGGGATCTGTCTGAAGCTATCCGCCTACCCTTTCTCACCACACGCTGTTCATACAGGGACTCCACACTGTTTTGCTTACTGCCAGTCACTTTGCTGCAGATGTTTACCATTCGTGCCAGGGTGTTCTTGTTCTTCACACTCAGACCTCCATACCAGCACACAGAACCGAAAGTGATGACAGACTCAATAAAAGAGCAGTAAAAAGTTTGAAGGACAGAGGGGTTCACATTCAGCTTCCTGAGTTTCTGGAGGCAGTAGATGCGTGACTGACATTTCTTGTGTATGAGGGAGGTGTTTGCGTTTAAAGGACAACTTATCATCTATGACTGTTCCAAGATACTTATACTCAGTCACACGCTCAACAGACACATCATCGATCATCAGAACAGGGACAGGGGCAGGGTTTCTTCGAAAGTCTATCAGTAGTTCCTTGGTCTTACTCACATTTAGGTCTAGAAAATACGCTAAATACGCTAAATAAAGCATTTAGCAACACACATCCAATATCAAGAGCTACAGGCAGCGCAGACAGTAGGAAGAGTTTAAAAAAGGAAAATATAAGTGAATGTACCAAGGGTAGACAGAAACACATGCCCCAGAATAGAAGGGAAAACCCACCGTGTGGGGCTGACCAGGGTGACCCTGGGAACTAAAAAGTAGTTAACGTACCCACCCAAATCCCCCAGGGCAGACCTGGGTGGGGGTGAGAGAGAGAGAGAGATAGAGACTTTTATTTGTGTCAATTATATAACAATGACGTATCTGGTGCTTTGCGTCAGTTCAGAAACAATGTATAACAACAGCAACAATGTATGTGTTCTTCGTGTGGACATTTTTTTCTGCGATGAATTATTTTTTTACAAAACATTGAATAGACTGATACAAAGCTGCATAACAAACTCATCCAATATCTTTCTCGAAGTTAGCTGTATTCAAAAGAATACAACGCAAATTACGGACTCAAATGCAGATCAACCGACTTTGTATAAATGGCAATTTTTCTTTTTAATGAATAATCCAATCATAAAAATGCTGAAAAGTACTCTCTTGAAGAAAGCATTTTCCTATTTTTCAGACCTGTACTTACACAGACGCATTTAAACTTGTGTCTACATACATACATATGACTTTTCCTGCCAAATGTACATTTAACAGCGCGGTTCTGCGTAGCTAGGCATGACATAATTTTTTATCGTGTTACTTCACTGTCAGAGTCTGATGTGTGCCCGCCTATGTTCGTTATTTGCATGCTACGGAATGTGCTCCAACCACCCTTATCTCGAAAACAAAAACTCTTTTGATTGGTTATATAAACGCTGTTATGGCTAGCGGCCAATTTTATGTAGTTTAATTACACGATAATTTTTGTCCCGTGGTCGTTTCAGTCGGGTCAGCCTCAGACCGATCACATTTTTCTCCCATACAGTGCTTACACACAACACAAACTAATTTTACGCATACTACCAGAAATCGTGTTCATGGACGCTTCTGTACACACCGAGTTTCCTTAAATCTTCATGGAAATAATCTAATGAATGACCTTTAAAAAAATGTAGTTGAGTGTCTGGTTAAGTTCTTTGAGTAACAACCGCAGGAACAAAACGATAATTCCCGCTTCTATAACAGAAGGTGTGCACTATTTTGTTACTGTATTCAAATGCGTGTTCCGGCGGAAATAGCATAAAATGCGGGAAAGGGCCTTTGCTTACTCAAAGCCATTCACTGAAAGCGTCCGGTTGGTGAACAGCTCCCCGCAACAACTGCGGTGCATGTGCAGTCCCCGAACAGTAAAATGCAAGAATCATGCATGTCATTGTTTGCCGGATTCGTCATAGGCATTGTGCTTCTTTGACACAAAGGTTGATTTGGAACATGCTGTGCAAAGACTGTATGCGCTTCACGGTGTATGAGTTCAAAGAAATGTTTGGTTGTTGCATGGACGCCACAATACACTCGTGACTAGTAAATGCGTCATGTGTCCTTGAAATAACCACATGAATGTTTGTAACGACCGTGTAACGGCTTGTTTCTTTAGAATATAGTACGGACACAGGGTGTAAAATTTGACTTTTCTTGCATCATTTTTCTTCCATGAGCATTCTTTATTATATTTTAATCCATTTTGAGCCCAGCTGCAATTCAGGTACTTGTCACAGAAAACATCTAAACATTGTTCATTTTGTCCACCATGCTTTAAGAAGTCTGTCCTGCAGCCAATAGCATAGTATTTTCAAATTTGTAGCCAAAAATGTTTAAATACACTTTAATAAGCTGTTTACAGCCACTGTTTGGTGTCCATAAAGCAACCACACAGTATACCACTAAGATCACAAAACTATTTGTGGCTCACACAAAAACCACTGTGTGAACTATCTTTTTTTTTTATAAGTTCCTTCTATTTATAGAAGGGACTTTTTAGGACTGGCCACGGTGGGGTGAATTTAATAGCATGTCCATGATGTCAAAGGTGGGCAGTCTAAACCTCTAACAATTAAAGTAACAAGATACAAATTACGTCATGTCTAGTTACGCTAAACTTGCTGCTGAATGTACATTTGTTGTGCATATGGTCACGAGTACAACTGGGTGTCTAATGGTAAAATCTACACCCTCCCTCACAAAACCTGCTACAAAATTATCAGAAGTGGTGAGATCAAACTAAGGCATACATCATTTTATAGGGAAATGGATAAGGTTTCCAGTGATACATGAATGATGATCTTTGGGTGACCACAGAAGAATTTAGGACATTATCACAGTTTTTTTTTAATCAAATCCGAATTATAACTTGAGACCAAAACGTGACACATTTTACACATGCTCCATGGAACTCAGATTTTCAAAGGCATGCTGCACTATGAAAAATCACTGTTACTGTCACAAGATGTTTGCAATGTTGGCCTAAATTACCATTGAGTTGATGATTTTCTACAGCGAGTTGCTTTTGCATAATTCACCATAATATAAGAGCCTGCTTGAACATAACACGTGTTGTAAATTTTGTCAGCAGAAATCCTACTACTATAACACATTGTGACAAATGGTCAATTATTAAAACTTATGTGTTATTTTGTAGATTAGTATGTACTTTGTTTTTATGATGAAAGGCTTGTGGTTCTTACATGGAAAATCAAATGATCCAGGTTTGAAGATTTGTACTCAGAATGGTGTAAATGTTGAGTTATGTTCATACAGTTTAGGCACTTATTTATCTCTACTAATCTGTTGTTTTTGCTGAAGACAACTGGTGTAGTCAAGATTTTGAAGAGGATGCATGGGTGATAGATGAAAGAAACCCTTTACAAGGTTTACAGTATGCATCCAAATTTTGGGTGTAAATTGTTTTGTTCAAGCAGTCCAGCAAACTTTATAGATATATTATTTTCTTTTCACTTATTCTGCAATAAATCTATTGTAGGACTATACTTATTTAGACAAGACCTTGGTAGGCCCAAAAATACCTAGTTTTGTTCAGTTGAAATACTTTTATTGTATTTTTTTCTGCGTGCTGGTGTGTAAATGTTATGTTCAAACCAGTAAGCACATTCTTTTTTTTTGAAGGGTAAATTTTGTTGCAAATCATATAGTAGATGATGCCAAAACATAAAAATAGTTCTGCACATGCTGGTACACAACACATTTTCCCTCGTGAACAAAACTTGACACAACTTTGTGGGATGTAAAGTTACGTTCAAACACTTATCATCTAAAAAAGAAAAATCACTTTATATAAAAAAAACTACCAATAGCTGAAAAGATGCTCTTTACTTTTTTTATAATAATAAAGCATGTGATACCTTCTAGGATAAACATTTCTTTGTTTTTGTTTGTACATAACTTTACACCATCAGTACATCACATGCACTGTGTAAAGTTACGAACAAACACCAATTTCATTTCTTTGGCCGTCCTGCAATAAAGTAGGTAAGATAACCAGATAAATCTATAAAATATGAATTTCAAGACCTATAAAATGTTAGTGACTGCACAACAAGATAATGTCACAGCTATTCCTCATGAACATAACTCTATGTCGTGTCATGTTACGTTCATGCAATGATGATTACATGGTAGGCACTCGCCAGAAACTCTCCCAGCTCCCTCTCTCCACCTTCAACTGGATAGCACCCCCATCTCCCTCTCTGACTCGGCCAAGAACCTCGGCGTTATCCTCGATTCCTCTCTGTCCATGACCAGCTTCGTCTCCGCCATGGCCCAGGCATGCTATTTCCACCTCCGCCGCATCAGTCAGATTAGAAAATACCTCACTACCGAAGCTGCCACCAAACTTGCCGACTCTCATCTTATCTCGCATCGACTATTGCAACTCTCTCCTTTCCGGCCTCCCTCACTCCACCACTTTCACTCTCCAACGCGTCCAGAACAATGCTGCAGGCCTCGTCCTCAGAAAGAAAAAAATCCGACCACATCACACACCTGCTCAAACTCCTACACTGGCTCCCCATCCCCCAACGCATCCAATACAAAGTTCTGCCTCTCTGCTACAAATCCCTGAACAACTGCACTCCTGCCTATCTCTCCAACTTACTTCACCCCTACCCGCTCCCTCCGCTCTGCCTCCGCATCCCTCGCACCAAACTCAACACTTTCGGCCCCCGCTCCTTCTATGTCTACGGCCCATCCACCTGGAACACTCTCTCACTCTCTCTTCGTCAGAAACACTGTCTCTCCTCCTTCCAGTCCGCCCTCAAAACTCACCTCTTTCAACAGTTTTAGCACTATATCACCACACTCCCCACCGCAAGCTGACCGTCGTAATGTATTTCACTATTTGTGGTACGCGAGTCATTGTCTAAAGCGCTTAACGTTATATTGATTGTACATTGCTTAACGTCCCGACAGCAACAAGGCTTTCTCAGGACGTGTTTTTTATCCCACCAATTTAGAGGCACTATGTCGCAATACCTGATGTCCGACATATCCAGACTTAAAAATTTTAACAGCCATTTTCTCAAAAACCATTTCAGATATTATTTTTTTCTTTTACAAACACATTACCAATACAGTGTACATCACCCAAATACATTTTCTGGTACTTTATGTCAAACTTTGATTTTCAACCCAGTTGTCCTCTTTGTGACAGCACCTTTTGGCACTTAGTCATGTATATGCCCATGTATGTGTGCATATGTATGTAAACAAGAGAATCTCCAATATTTCTGTACACACAAGTTTGAAACTTGGCAAAATACTTTCTTAAGTGGGTGGCTAAGAGAGCCTCTGAGCATATTGTAAGAAGTCAGTTGACCCAGATTAGAGTCCGTAATTTTTGTCATAATTACTTCAACTTTTGCATATAGCTAGTTTGGAGAGACATTGGATGAGTTCGTTAGCCAGCTTTGTATCCTTTCAACTTCTTTAGTAAAAATTAATTCTTTTCAGAAAAGAATTAAAACACTAAAAAACCTTTACTTCTTGTTCAAGAGAAAGCCAGACAGTGATGGTGACGTAAAAAGGCAACTCCATTACCACGCAAACACTGACATAATACTCTAAATATAATGTCATTCTCTCTCGCGCGCGGGGCTCTCTCTCTCGCACAAATGTGCGCATCTCCAGGAGGAATAGATCCCCATGTACCCTCCAGGCGCATGAGGATCTATGCCTTTTGGAGATGTCCGGAGCGCGCGCATACGCACTAACATGCACATGAACATCGACGCGCTTTCAGAAGAGCATGCAGCTGACCCGTGTACTTAGTATATCATATAGCTAGGTAAAGTCAACCTGCTTTCACAAAAATTATAGTAAGACTGAAATTGTACTGTGGAGTTCTAGTTTTGTCACCTTTTTCTCAAGCCTATGAAGCAAAAGTGAAACTCAGATCATGTAAAATATAAAATTACGTAAAAAATAAAACTTACGTCATGACAAATGACGTTCGACAAATCAATGATGCATACGTCCTGCACCCCTTATAGAACTCACTGATGCATTGGCAGATCTGTGTGACTTAATAATGAGATAATTCAACATCAGAATCAGGTCACAGACAAAAAGGTAGAGAGCATTGACAGCTCTCATATAGAACTTTAGAAGGGACGTTGTGGGTTCTGGTTCACCTCATCTTGTTTTGTTTCTCATACATTGTAGGGATATTGTGTTGGCATCCTGTCTCGGAAGACAATGGAGTATATGCGCTTGCTGGGTCAGTCACCGGAGTGACCTCTCCGGGGCGCAAGCCTGGGCGAAGTGTATGGAGATCCTGGGATGCCCAGTCGTCAAGATCCCCCTCTCGGCCTCGCTGATGTATCCAAAGGAATGCAAAAGCAGTACGTTTGGCACCAGTTTGGCTGCAGGAGCTGCCAGAACAGTGCGTGAATACAGGCAGCTGTCTGCCTTCGGGGCTCCACTCCTGAATTGAAGGGTTTACTCCCCCCCACATTTGGCCGTTGGATCCAACCTGATCTCCTCCGTCCTCTAGCCATTGGCTGTCAGAAACAGCTCATCCGCCTAGTGGTGCAATGTGAACACCACCCCCTCACGTGGTTTAGCCCACCAGCTGAGGTGGTTTGCCAGGGTGTGGCGCTTGGAGCCAGCACGTGAGAGATTAAGGAGATGGATGAGGACCAGTGATGCCCGTCCGTCCTATGTAGGACGCAGCTGCCGAACAGCAAAGGTACTACCTCTATCCAGAGCCCCCTACTCCTGTAGGGATATTAGGAGTACATTATACCACATTGCCGGACAAATTGCAGGAAGTTGGATTTGTGTGGCCCCTTATGTCACACATTCTGACCATCTTTTCAGAGAATGACCCACTAGCACTAGCAGCAGTTCTCAGGGAAGGAAAAGGATGTTTTCAGAAAGACTGAAATTTTAACATTTTTTTTTTTTCAGGTAGTGGTTGGTGTGCACACAGAAAAATGTACTGTGCATGCATGAACACTTCACATCACCCATAATTTCTGACTGCAAACACATAAAAACTGATATTACCTTTGGAAAGAGTACATAAAAATGTGTAGTCATGAAAATTTTCAAAGCCCAATGTTTTATAGTTTATGAAAAATCCCAAATTGTTGAAATAAGATGATTTGACATTTCATAAAATGCTATGTATTAGTAGGTACAGGCAGCCCTTAAACTACACAAATCCCTTACAAATATGATATCAAGAAATGAATGTATTATTAAAAATAAAAGTTCAAGCAAAAATAAGAACAAAAAAAAAAAAAAAAAACCCAGCAAGTGTCTAGCTCAAATAGTTTCAGAGATATAAGGAAAAGACTTTTGAAAAAAAATTGTCACGTCTGAGGCTGTTTTGGGGAAGTTGCATGGCAAGCAAACTTTGACAATCCACAATTTCTTCAGATCTATTCTAAATTGGCTGAAAATCTGAGTTTCTGTTTAAAGTATTGGTCAGTTTAATTAAGCTCAATTATTTTGTGTGTGATGGCAATAGTGGTTTCTGAATGCCAGTTAGCTGAAAATACCTCTCCAGCTAAGATCGGCTTGCGGCAAAAACAAGAATTTCAAAATTACACAACTTTCACATTTCTTGTCGGATTTTAACATTTTCAAGTATTTTGTGAATATCTTTTAAGATGCTTTAGTTTGATATCCTACAACACGCTGATATGCCAGCTTTTAGTGTTTTTAGTCCCCCCCCGAAAGCCATTTCTTAACTGTCACATAGGTTAGGTTTCCCCGTTTGTTGTGCTATTCTGCACAGGATCTGATAACACTCATCCCCTGAAAACAAATGCCGTTATGTATTTTTTTGCTAAGTCACAATGAAGTTGCCAGACCATGACTAAATGGTATTTAATGCTTTAATCCTTCAGAAATGTGCCCGTAGCTCACCACTCGCCTCTGCTTTGCGTAGCAGCCGACGCATAGCCAAGAACCATAACTTTACCGGAAGTTGAAAACCGATCGCCAGTGACCAATTTTAATTTTAAAATAATAAAATACCGGCTGGTTACTTTTTACTTTAACTACAATAATGCAAACTAGAATGCTCAAATTATACGTTTCAGCATAATAACGATAAATATTCAGTCGGAAACCGAACAGAAAAAAATGTACAAACAGCGTTCACTCGCGAGGCCTACTCAGCTGAGGAAGCATCATTTAGCTGCTTGCACAGTGATCAAATTGCACGCGATTACATAAAATCAAACTTCATAACACTCATGAAAATAAATTGGCATTGTATCAAAATGGATGTAGAAGACATTTACATTGTCTAAAGCGTGCGCATGCGTGTGCGAGTTGTGAGTGCGCGCTTAGAGTTATAAAGTTATAATTATTATAAGATAAGAGCATTATAAATACCGTAATTATTATTATTATTACATTAATAATGATGTGAACTTATTTAGTTCATCGCCGATTTTTGACGAAATTATCAGTGCACTGGGGCCGCCGTTTTCGTACACACAGCTTCGGCATATTTGGCTACGGGTGACCTCGGAATTTCAACCAATGGACGCGTACGATACATGTTATCTCGTCGGAAACGAGATTTTAGAAAAGAAAAATGAATGAACTTTTGAATGATACTATGCAAGCTATGCATAATATTTCAGCAAGAGGACGAATTTTTAGTTCAAAAGTTACAATTTGCAATAAAAGTCGTTTTTAAAAAACGTCTTTCTTATTTGGCACCATTGCAAAGCTCACGACGAGTACTTTCCAGTGACGTATACCATTGCGTTGTTCTATTTATAGTACACGTCCGGTGAGCATTTGAAACGACGTGACGGCAGTGAGCTTGCTTCGGGAAGCGAGCAACTGGTGCGGTTTCAACGAAAATGGTCATTTTTAACAACTGCTTTTTTTCACAAACAGTACAACATCCACACTCATACTTGGACTCAAACGAAAGAACGCAACGTTTTCTGCAAATGCATACAAAGTTTATTGCATGGAAGCCTAAATTAAAAGAGCTAGACCTGTTTGAAGCAAAGAGGTTGGAGGGCAAAAGTCAGGTGCATGATAGTGTGCTATGTATAGGGCTGCCGATACCTAGTATTAGGGTCGTATAACTACATAGTATCTACGACTGACAATATGCCCGCGTCCAATCTGATTAAACCCAATACATAGTTTGTACCGACTTTTTTTACAGTTCTTAAACTGGTATACTTTAGAAGATATTCCAGCCTAACAACGGTTTTTTAAAAAATCAACGCCGAGTTGCGCACTTTATTATACTAGCAGTTTACACTCGCACTATATTCAGTGAAGTACGGGGTGCAAGTTTGCCGGAACCAGACTAAAGGGGCGGAACCTAAATCTCTCTGACAAAAGAGTGGGTCGGTCTATAGCTTGGCAGCTACAGGCACCAAGCTATCCAAACACCATTCTTGAACTATCATAGTCAGTCTACACCCTGTTATAGCATGTTAGAGCTTTATGTGTTAGTTAGCATACCTGTCCATGGGTACACCTGGTCGTTTCTGTGTTGGTCTGTGTTTGGGTTCAGAGACAACGTTCAGGTCTGAAAATAAAATAATCCAGTTATTTTCTTGCTGAATTATGCTTGTGATATTTTAGTATGAAATTATTTGAAATAATTATTTTTTAAAATGATCATTACCTCCTAAAATGCTATACTCTAATATTAACTTTGTGTACTGCCAAAACCGTTACAATAATAAAAACAAGAAGTATTCAATTTTATCATAAACACAAGTTGGCAAACACAAATTAAATAATTTATTAATGACATAGCAGACCACTTATCACACCAGGATAAATGCTGGATTTGAAAAGATCACTTATATTCTTAAAAACCGCAAATTAAAGAGTCACATTTTGTGTACCTTAAAGAGGAAATCAATCCTTTGAAATGAAAAGGAGTGAATTTCTGCACCCTGAACAAACACAAAAATCAACTCTTTACCAAGAGGTTGTCCAGCGTACATCTGTCCGTCCTCAAAATTGACAGCCCTTCTGGCTTCTGAGGGATGGTTGAATTGGACAAAGGCATAACCCTTGTGCATAGAGATGCCAGTCACTATGCCATAGCGGTGAAAAATAGCATCAACATCCTCTTTACTTAAGACAAATGTGTTCAGATTGCCCACAAATACACGAGAGTTCTTGGCCGCCGGGTCATTGGAGTTGGTGATATTGCTGACTTGTGCAGATGGGGGACCTGGAGGCATCGGGCCAGGTGCCATGGGAGGTCTGCGCATCATTCTTATCCTGAAACTAGTGAAAGAAAAACACATGCGATTTCAACTGATGAAACACAACAAACAATATTTTATATATACCACAAAAAAGTGTCAGTTGAAGATTAATGAATTGCAATTAACATTGTACTATAATGTAACTTGTAAGAAGCCTCCATCTGTAGAGTATCCAAACCCGCACTTGCAAGTTTTTGAAGGTATGAAATTGAAAACATTTTTGACAAATTATGCATTTAGATTTCTGATGACATGTTCCTTCTGTCCTGTGACATTCAGACTGGTACTGGTAGTGGTATCGATTACTTGGAATACATATTGCACCCAGGGCATGATATTGATAGTGGCCCAGTCATTCTGTGTCCATGTACTTAGGTTTTCTAAGTGCATTTGGCAACCCCCTCTTCAACATTCTAGCATGCGATTTTCAACAATTCCAGTTTTGTGTATACCTAAAGTTGTACACAATGGGAAACACGGAGTGTTATTAAATTTAAAGACATGCTGCGGAAAAGCGCGTGGGAAAATTAAGCATAATACAAATCTGATAATTAGTAACACATAGGGTTTAACAATATTATTATATATAAAATATCAAGAAAAAAACGAACACATGTAGACTTTGTGCGTATTACTACTAATTACTATTACTGCATTAGTGTCGTGAAAACAGAGAGGGTCACGTGGGACGAAGTCAAGCAGACTCAGGATAAAGATCTAGAAACGAAAATAGCGCGATCAGCGTTAAGCAGGCAACAATGAAGCATGTGGAATGTAATGTATGCGTGTCCAGGATACTGCGATTGAACGACTGCACTTCGAACACAATGTTTAGTTTGTGTTTTCAGGAGCTTACTGACCCATGTGGCGGCCGGGAGCAAGGCCTTCCACTAGAAGTGGACCATGTAACGGTGGCAAAATAAACAAAGCAGCTGAAAATGGGATGCAACAAATAAACGACACTCCAAAGCATTATCTTACTAACCTGAGTATATTCCTTACAGATATTCTGGACGCCCTTATTTAAAGAAGAACCTTCGAACGTGCTTTTGCTTTCCCTCAAAAAAATGTGCTAAGGGAAGAGATGGCGCCGTGTGCTTCCGGTTCAAAATGGTACAAATTGTGAAATGAAAGTTGTTATTTTTTAATCGTGCACAAACTATGAAATTTGTTTACCTTGCAGCATTTATTGGCCAATAGTATTTTTGTCATAGGAGCAACCTGTACAAAAGTATTTTTTAATAGCCATTCCAGTGTCAGTTTTTACTGTGACCTTATAAAACGTGATTGAGGTAACCGTCTGCACATCGCCACTGTCCGAGTGCAATCACCAGGTATTACATTTTTCGTGGAGTTAATGCAATTCAATGTTACGTGCATGGGCTTTCATGTACGTGTTTAACGATTCGTTTGTTTGTGTGACAAGCGATCAAGCCTAAATCGAAGAAATGACGTGAAGGCCAATGAACTGGCCTTGTGGTTGTCTTGTGAAATCGAACACGTATGGCACCTGACAGCCCTCAAAAAACGAACGCGGTTGCACGTACACACACACACACAGATGAAACGTTTTTATTCAGGATTAAAGTTTTATGCATAGCAATGCCTAACTTCCAAACTGTCCTGCGAGAGAGATGATGATGAAAGTTTATTTATCAACGGTAAAATGTTTTGAGAGAGTACATGCAACTTGCCACCACTTCAGACAGCTTGAACCTCCCCCACCCACCAGGGAGGATAGGGGGAGGGGGGGGGGGTTTCTAGAACCCCCAATCTCCCCCCAGGCCAACAATTATTTAATATGCTCCTTTTTTACAGGATGCTATAATAAAGTTCCTTTTTTGGGGAGGATGGAACCCCCCTCCTCCCTCCCCCTATTTGATTTCTGGAGGCCTTTTGTGTCAGGTTGAAACTTCCAAACAAAAAGTTGGAACCCCACACTCCCACCCAGAGGTAACTGATCTGCCCCTGACCTTACCAGACCATCTCCCTGGGTTGGCGTTGGAACTAAGGCTGTTCCAGCAGTGAAATAGATTTACCACATTGTATTAATTCTGACATTGCGTTTTTCCAGGGACGGGCATGTGAAGTGCCCGGGGTAATGTTGATCTTCTCCACCACCACTATCATGGGTCTCAGCGCTTGAATGGATAAAATGCATGATAGGGCCTGCCCATCCCAGCTGTCTCAGGAGTTTCAGAAGTGCAATCATGAGTCTAGCGACATTAATTCGTCCATTACTCAAGTCACTGGCTAACACCAAGCACGTGCTGTTTTCACCCCGATGGCTTCTGTTTACCAATACAGGTCTTACAGTCGGTCTGTCCGTTACTGGCGATGTGTGTCAGCAGTGGTACCAATCCACATACCAACAGAAAAATAAACTCTGGGACAAGAAGCGAACTATACGCATGGGTGGTACAGGGCTGATGATGGCACCATTCATCCACTACTGGTACATCTTCCTCGACCAGTGGCTTCCAGGCCGGACGTTTCGCATCTTGTGGAGAAAAGTGCTTCTTGACCAGCTGATTTGCTCTCCAGTCTATGTCTCCATCTTTGTTCTGAGTCTAGGCATCATGGAAGGCCAAACTTGGCACAAAATCAAAGAGGACTTGAAGGCAAAGGGGACAGTACTGTATGCTACAGAGTGGGCTGTGTGGCCACCAGCACAGTTTGTCAACTTTTACTTCCTGCCCAACAGATACAGGGTGTTGTATGACAGTACTGTGTCTCTGGCCTTTGATGTTTTCTGGTCATATGTGTGGTATGAGATGGACATAGATAAAGACACAGGAGACACTAACAAGAATGAAGACACAGATTGTAAACAAGTGAAAAATGAAGATGATATAAAGATTAAATCCGTTGAAGAGCAGGTGGAAGGAACAAATGTAAATACACTCTGAGGGCAGTGTGTAATATTTAGAATAAAATTAATGTGAAATGCTTGTATTTGTTTTAGGAGTTTTTTCACTCATTTACTCATGCATTTACTCATTTTTTTCTAGGATGTTTTATTTTCAAATGCTGATACTTCTTATCGTCAGTGGACCAAACTATGGATATGAGCATTTTGCTATTTTATTGCTATTCATCTCTGAACCAGTTCTGTGATTCAGTACAAAGTTTTTGTTGAGCTTCATAGCATCAGCATTTTTTGCTCGAACTCTAAGCTGGTAGACACCTTCCAATGTGTGTTGAAAATGATAACGCCTGCGTCACACACATGAATGTTTCAACTTTCCTTTTTCATTCGTTTCCTTCCTTCCCCCTTTCTTTTCCTCCTGTCAGGTACATTTATTGCTGTGCCATTTGGTACCTCTGCATGTAGCACTTTGTGAGTTTTCCGCTTTCAATTATTTGTTTCTGGCACGACGGTGTGGATGTACTCCCTTCTTGTTAGTCACATATGCACATTGGTTGAGGATTACCGTCTATGGCCCCATTGTTAAGGCGAAATCATATGGGTGAACAACACGTTTGCACCCTCATTAGTGGGAAGCAGCCCAGCGGAGGGGCATCTGGTATTTGTCCAGCTCTTCCCCCACTGCCTGGTGGCGTCTGCCTGAACAAATTCCAGAGATTCGGTGTGCATCAATATAATTTTTATACACAGGAGAAAAGTGGAAAATCTTTCAAAAGTCTTTCAATTTACAATATTAAAACTCTATATGAGACGTACCTAGCATATTGCGAACCGTTCACTCTTTTTGGCTGGAGCGGGTGCCATTTAGACAGCCCCTGTTAAAAAAAAAAGTGGTAGTCAAACAGATTAAACTGGGAGTCAAAGCATCTGTTCCTACGCACTTAAAAAATATCTTGTCAGCAAGGTGCACACATGACAGAACTGGATGTCAGAATTAAAATCTGCGTTTAACAGACCCTCGGTAGTGTTACAGTAAATACGACGTACAGAGCTAAATGGTGTCCATCAAACATGATCATGTTTTGGGACAGAATACACATTTTAGAATCGGCACGCGTGATTTTACTGGATTGTGTTTTAACCAATTTAGCCCTGACACTGCAACAGGAGACTGATCAACCATGACAATTCAAGGATAGTCAGAGAATAGTTTTGTCCCTCTAGGTACAAGCTGTTTTGCATTACCCTTGAACTGTTGTGGTTGATCAATCTCCTAAACCGATATGTAGTTTTCTGACTTTGTAAAGACAATTCTCAGCCAAGACCCTCAGGTTAATGTGTTATGAAAACTTTACATTTTCTGTCTTTCATTCTGGTGATTGTAATGAAATTATTAACTTTAACCAGTCTTGTGTTTGCATTTGATTTTCTATACATGGGGTACTTGTAGACTTGTTTCCATGCATATCTTTGACTGCATGAAGTCAGAATTCTGTTTCTTCATCAGTTTTGGTATAGTGGAAGATGTCACTCTAAGTACTGGCTGCTTTGCCACCAGTCAACACAGGATATAAAGTTCTGCCTTTTTTATAGCATACATCGGGCCTTATATTATATAATACATATATAACAAGAAAGGCAAAGCCATTATTGCTCAGATGTTATACCTATTTTCATGTGTGACCTTTGTGACAATAAGTAAAGGGCTGGCTTCTGCACCAGCAAAACCCATGTTTTCTCAAAATGTAAGCATTTTTCACACATCTGTCAACCCCTGTGAGACCCTTGACCTTTGCGATGAGTCGACTAAGTTAGTATGCATAGAAAGGTCTTATCACCAGCTACCTTTGTGCCAAATTTTACTGAACAATTTGCAAAGATGTTGATAATACCTACGATTTTATCAAAAATTGGCATTTTACACACATTTGAAGTCGTAAATAATGTTTGAGAAAAAAATCTTTTGTCAAAATATGGCTATTTTTTACCTATTTCCTGAGCTCTTGTGAGCCTTGACCTTTCTGAGGGGTCAGCCACATTAGTATGTATAGAAGGGTCTTACCGTCTGATATCTTTGTACCAAGTTCGGGTTTGAAGTTGTGAATACTATTTGAGAAAAAAACATCTTTTGACTTTTGTCAAAATATGGCTATTTTTTTTACCTATTTCCTGAGCTCTCATGACCCTTGACCTTTCCGAGGGATCAACCAAATTAGTATGCATAGAAAGGTCTTACCATCAGGTATTGTTGTACCAAGTTTGGGTTTGAAGTTGTGAATAGTATTTGAGAAAAAAATAAATTACATCAAAATATACTTATAGCTATTTTTGACCTATTTCCTGTGACCCTTACCGTTGTGAGAAGTCACTCAAATTGGTTTGTTTAGAAAGGTCTTGCCACAAAGTATCCTTGGGCCAAGTTTGAAGACTGTGGCTTGAATAGTCTCCGAGAAATTGCCAACGTTAAAGTTTACGACGGTCAGACAACCACTGGCCCAGAACATACTCACTTTTGCTTCGCACATGAGCTAAAAATTGCCGAGCAGTCTTGAATGATAAACATATCACAGCATAGCCCTTTCTGGCCTATAGGAAATACATATATACATGTATATGCGACTGCAGGGGGTTCATGTATTTTATATACGCCAGACATGACCATGCTATGTTTTACAGTACATTTCTCATCTTTCACCGATTTAGCCTGCTGGAGGCTGTCATTGGTGCTCAAGTGGTGTATGTCACTATATTTTGGAAAATATGTGCAAGTTTGGGTCCCCCTGTCCCTGAAGTATGACAAAGGTTAAAGAAGAAATACCTGCAGACTCCAGTTCAACTTTTGAAGATTGAGCATGTTTTGAGAATGTATGAATGATCTCTATGATTTTATCTTTAAAGTATGCAAAATGCGTGAATAAGGTGGAAATAAACTACAGGTACTTATACAGCATTGTGATCGTTTTTCAAATCATAATTCATCATGAAATTTTTGCCACACACAAGCACGCACACAAAGAATGGTAACTGCACTCGCATCACTACAGAAAAAAACAAACAAAAAAACCCCCATCAATAAACAAATATATGTGATCAACAATGTTCATACAAAAAAATGTTTATTTTCTAAATTTGTGAATACACTTACAGATTAGCATATTGCGTCAAAACGAGAAAGAATTTCAGATGAAGTACTAAGCATTATTTACAATGAAAACAAGCAAAGCCCTTATGGCTGATGTATATGACCGGTCTACATGTGTGACCTTTGTGACAATAAGTAAAGGGATGGCTTCTGCACCAGCAAAATTGACATTTTTCCAAAAATGTACAATCAGTTTTCACACATCTGTCAAACCCCCATGACCCTTGACCTTGCGATATGAGTCGACTAAATTAGTATACATAGGAAGGTCTTAACATCATCAGCTTCCTTTGTGCTGAATTTGATTGATAAGTTTGTAAAACTGTTGATAATAACTACAATTATATCAAAAATTGTCATTTTACACACATTTCCTGAGCTCTCTTGACCTTTCCGTGGGCTCATCCAAATTAGTATGCATAGATAGGTCTTACCATCAGGTATCTCTGTAGCAAATTTGGGTTTGAAGTTTTGAATAGTACTTGAGAAAATAAAATCTTTTGTGAAAATATGGCCATTTTGTACCTATTTCCTGAGCTATTGTGAACCTTGACCTTTCTGAGGTGTCAGCCAAATTAGTATGTATAGAAGGGTCTTACCATCAGTTATCTTTGTACCATGTTTGGGTTTGAAGTTGTGAATAGTATTTGAGAAAAAACATCTTTTGTCAAAATATGGCTATTTTTTAAAACTATTTCCTGAGCTCTCATGACCCTTGACCTTTCCGAGGATCAACCAAATTAGTATGCATAGAAAGGTCTTACCATCAGGTATCTTTGTACCAAGTTTGGGTTTGTGACATTAGACGCGAAGCGCCGTGTGTGCGTTTGTATGTATGTATGTATGTGCATATGTATGTAAACAAGAGAATCTCCGATATTTCTCTACACACAAGTTTGAAATGACTTGGCGAAATACTTTATTAAAGGGGTGGCTAAGAGAGCCTCCGAGCATATTGTAATTGAATGTCTCATTTATGAGAAAAACAACCGTTTATAGGAAGTCGGTTGACCCAGATTAGAGTCCATATTTTTTGTCATATTTACTTTGAAATTTTGGATATAGCTAGTTTGGATAAAGACATTGGATGAGTTCGTTAGCCAACTTTGTATCCTTTCAACTTCTTTAGTAAAAATTAATTCTTTTCAGAAAACAATTAAAACAGTAAAAAACCTTGACTTCTAAAAAAAAGGCTACACAGCGGTGGTGACTTAAAAGAGGCAACTCCGTCACCACACAGACATTGACATAATACTCTAAATATGACGTAATTTTCTCTCTCGCTCTAACAGACATGATCAATCCAGACCAAAAAGGTGACTGCCAAGCGTGTAATATGCAAAGAAGTACCCAACGGAGAAAGAAACACGCTTAGAAAAGACGGGTACAACACAATTTATTAATATTTCGGGTAAATACCCTTTGTCAAAATAGACAAACAAACAAACATAGATACTTATCTTCAATGGCAGAAGGAATGTGGCAATTGAGTTGCCACATTCCTTCTGCCATTGAAGATAAGTAGCGGCTAATCTCTATGTTTGTTTGTTTGTCTATTTTGACAAAGGGTATTTACCCGAAATATTAATAAATTGTGTTGTACCCGTCTTTTCTAAGCGTGTTTCTTTCTCCGTTGGGTACTTCTAACAGACATGCGCACATCTCCAAGAGGCATAGATCCTCATGCGCCCGGAGAGCGCACGAGGATCTATGTCTCTTGGAGATGGTTGGAGCACACGCGCATGCACGCACTAACACGCACACACACACCCACATCGTTGCGCTTTTAGAAGAGCATTCAGGTGACCAGATATAGCTAGTCTGGAGAAAGACATTGGATGACTTCGTTAGCCAGCTTTGTACCGTTTCAACTTCTTCAGTAAAAATTAATTTTATTCAGAAAAATATTAAAACAGTATAAAAAAAATTGTCATCTGGAGAAAGTCGGACAGTGGCGGTGACGTAAAAGAAGCAACTTCGTCACCAAGCAGACATACTCTAAATATGACGTAATTCTCTCGCTCTCTCACATATACGTGCATCTCCAAGAGTTGTGAATAGTATTTGAGAAAAAAAAATTACGTCAAAATATAGCTATTTTTGACATTTCCTAGTGACCTTGACCTTTGTAAGAGGTCACAAAAATGTGTATGTTTAGAAAGGTCTTGCCTCAATGTATCGGGCTAAGTTTAAAGATTGTGGCTTGAATAGTCTCTGAGAAAATGCCAACGTTAAAGTTTACCACAGGCGACAGCAGACGGACAGAAAACCACTGGCCCAAAACACAGACTCACTTTTGCTTCACATGTGAGCCAATAAAACCAGGAGAAATCCATTTCTAACAAAATGTGTGCTTCACAACTGTTAAGGCAAAATGTTGAAGATCAGCCCTCTGTTGCATGAGTGAGTTTAGTCCTGTGCCAGCCACTAAGCAAGTGGTCCGCCATTTTGAGGCACCTTACTTAACAGCTTGTACATGGCTCACTTATGCAACTGACCCCAGGTTTACAGTGTACTTTTGACATACACGTACTACCGGTAATTATCTTTTTCTATTAAAATACATCAGCTGTGGGGCATATAATATAATCTGACAGTTTAAGGGTAGTGTCTGAATCATGTGGCACCTACCAAACAAGATTAGGATTTCATCCCAAAGTCTATTGTTTGGAGCTCAGATGCGTTTATCTTTTAGGAACATTCAGGGTTCATATTTTTAGGCTTATCATGCTGATCCATTTCCCTCCTCTCTAAACCAACCCTTGATCAACACACGCCGGAGTTCCCAGGGTCACCTTGGTCAGCCACACAGGGTGGGTTTTCCCCTATATTCTGGGGCATGTGTTTCTGTCTACCCTTGGTCCATTCACCTGTATTTTCCTTTTTAAAACTCTCCCTACTGTCTGCGCTGTCTGTAGCTCTTGATATTGGATGTGTGTTGCTAAATGGTCTTAGCTTTATTTAGGCCCCATGCCGTAGGTTTATTTAACGTATTGAACTGGCTGGCGACATACATTCAATGTTATGTTTAGATTTTTTTCACAAGCAGTGCAGGCACGTCCCGAGAAAGTCTTGTTGCTGTCGGGACGTTAAGCAATGTACAATCAATCAATCAACACATGTAGGCGCACACAAATAAAGACAGACACAGGGCGTTTTCCATCTTTAGTACACTCTGTGGGCTCGTGTAGCGACAGGAATCCATCTCCTACTCTAACCCACCCTCTGATCCACCCACACTGGCACACAGAAATAAAGGCGGACACACGGCAATTCCCGCCTTTGGTAAGCTCCATGGTCTGGTGTAGCATAGCTATTCTGAAGAAGAATAATAGCACAAGCAGCGAAATGACGTCACTTCAAGCTTCACTTCATGGCATTATCAGTCCCACGACGTTGTGTTTATAGTGACGACTCTATGTTATACATCACTCATCGCAGTACTAACATTTGACATATCAGAGAATCAACTTTGCAATTTTCTTGCTGATTTTCACACCTAGGGCTTACAGGTCACAATTTGACCTAATCCTACCACAGGGCCGGGACAAACAGCAGGCTTATGCAAACACCGTTTATGAAAAATCATGCAGATATTAATCATAATGAGAAGATAGTTTTTTTTTCGTAAATGAAAAATTAAAGTTATGGTAGCTGTATTATAAATGACTCCTAAAAAGTGGTGCAGAACATTGTCTTATTTTGAGATCTAGGGCATACAGGCATGGGTGGGACAGAAAAGAGATCTAGAGCATACAGGTCACAATTGACCTAATCGTACCCGACTGCCGAGACAAACTGTAGGCTTATGTAAATACCGTATGCTAAAAATCATGCGATTATTAATGAGAAGATTGTGTTTTTTTACATAAAAAGATTCAAATGTTTTAAGATTAAATAATAATAAAATAATAAATCAGAGCATTAAATAAGCGCTTTACCCAATTGAATATTGGCTCAAAGCGCCGCCGCGAACTGAACCCAACAAGCACGCTCACGTGAATCATGCGCATTCACTCACACACTGTACATAAACACAGAACATTCACGTGGTGCTAAGGGCAAGCTCAAGCGAGCTACTGAAGTTTTGTTAATTCAAATCATTTTATGCTTGAAATTTGATAAGGGTACCAAAGTCGTGGGGGAGGAAGAACCGGAGTACCCGGAGAAAGAACCCCCGGCAGTCCGCCTGAATTAATGGCGACACTTACTAGAGGAGAAAAGTCCAACGATTAACCATATAATTCGTGAAATTAATCCCAAAAATGTGAAAATATATATATAAATATCACTCAAAACGTTCTAGAGGTACAATGCTGGTTAACAAACTCATTCAATATCTCCCTTTTATCTAGCTATACGCAAAATATCTAGTAAAAATAGGAAAATTTACGGATTCCAGTGTGGATCAACCGATTTTTGTGAAACGGCCATTTTTTCGCCAATGAGCATCTTAATCAAAAAGTTTTAAAAAAAGGTCCCGAGATAATTCATATAGGGACAATATCCTAAAATTCCAAGTTTGTCCATCCTCAAACGTGGGCTCTAGTCAATGTCACATACACACACACTCGCCGCTTGGCGCCAAAAAGACATTCTCTAGCAAAGTTTGCGTTGCTAGATGTGACGTCTTTTTTATCTTGTTACATCGTTGCCAGAATTTCTGCGCCGCTCGCCAAAACGTCGTGTGCATGCTCCGGAAGGCACCCGACCCAGCCCCATTTCAAAGTCTACTGTATTTTTTAAATATGGTAGACAACATAAAGCACAGCAAGTAGTTTTTTAATGTGTGTGAGGTGGGGTACACACGGGTGACAAGTCTTCAGTCCTTGAGGCTGGTTCAGCCTTTTCAAAATACCAAAAAGCTGAACTGAAGCTTTTTGGTTTAGACAAAACAATCCTTTAGCCAGCCTATTCAATCTACAATAGGTGTAAATTCTACAGTGGCTCATAAAAATGTACATCTCTTGCATCCACAGATTTAAATACTGACTCATGCATAATTATATAGCTAAAGAGAATTTGAGTGTATTCTGATATGCAAGCATCATGCAGTACAGATTGTCCCTGTTCTATAGTGGGGCATAGATAGCCTGTGGACCGCTGTTAGTCATGATGCAGGAAGGCCTCTGCAAGACATTTTTTTACCCTTTCAGTTCGCTACAACCATGGTTGACTGTCTCCTGACTGTAATCCAGTTTTTAACATTATATGTCAAAACTGGTAGAGTCTTGAAACAGAAGAACCTGGTGAACAATGGACCTCAAAGAAAAACAGAAACTTGTTGACAACAGACTACTTTGATGGTTCTGCCATTGGCGTGGACTCTGTATTTTTTGTCACCTCATTCTTCTCTTTGCGTTTCAGCTGTTCTGCACAAACCTGCACACACACAAAAACAATGTATGTTTTCAGTACTCAAGATTTTTACTATTTTAAAAAAAGGTAAGTGAAAGAACTGCAGTTAAATTACCATACTGTGTGTTTAAAATTATTGTTGTTCAAACTGTGTCAGCAACTCGTGAGTCATCATCAAAAGTTTGCAGCAATGTTCCTGTGAACAACAGCCTAGTGATAACAATAAAGTGTAAAAATGGGTATAACTATAGTACATGTGGCGATGTGATTTTCAGTCAGCCACAATCCGTGAAATGTGAAATATGAAAAGCCTTTGGTCAGCTAGGGAACTGCAGGAGCAAAAAGGAGGGGAGGAAATACGGTCGCGCCTGGTTTGACTGGTTTGATATGTACCAGATATATCTCATGACAGCTTGATGATAACTGACTCGCAGCTACACCCATCTGAATTCTGGGCCCTTCGTCTCTCTGTCCGTTGGCATATAGACTGTGAAGTCAACAATTCTTTATCGTGTTCTACATCCACATAGTTCATTCTGGTAATCTGCATCCATGTGGCCCCATCTGAGTGTATGGTTTGACTGTCAGAGAATGTCAGAGAGAATTGGAAAAAAACAAAAAATACCAAGGCGTGTTTTGGTACTATGGGTCAGGTCAGATATGTTAACTATTTAGTGAAAGCAAATGTATTGATATAATCTGTAGTTGTAGAGAATGAAATTAGAAAGTGAAATGTAGCACTGTGCATGCACATGGTTCAGTTGCAAATGCAACTGAAGACTTTTGAGCATGTAAGCAACAACTAAACAAACAGAATGGGAAAGGAAGTGAAGGAAACAGTCTTTCTGCTGACCATAATGACCCAAATGCTCAGTGATGTACACTTTTTGACCTTCACCAACATTCTCAATGGTACCTGCACACAGAGTGGGACCCCATGCATGCAAAATCCTGGAACATGTATACATACCTTTGTGCTAAATTTGATAAAACCCTTTTAAACGACTATGACTTGCAGGCGGTGGATTGACCTCACCATGATAATTCAAGGGTAGTGCCAGATTAGCTTGGCGCGTTCAGGTTCCAAGCTAATCTGGCACTACTCTTGAATTATCATGGTCAATCGATCTCCTGCTGTAGGGTGTTGGTGCTGAAAGGGTTAAAAAGTTTGCAAAACTGTTGATAATACATGTAACTGCAATTATATATAAAATTGGCATTTTACACACATTTGCTGACCTCTTGTGACCCTTGACCTTTCCAAGGGGTCATCCAAATTAGTATGCATAGGAAGGTCTTATCATCAGGTATCTCTGTACCAAGTTTGGGTTTGTAGTTGTTAACAGTATTTGAGAAAATAAATCTTTCGTCAAAATATAGCTATTTTGTAACCTATTTCCTGATCTCTTATGGCCATGGACCTTTTTTTCTGAGGGGTCAACCAAATAAGTATGCATAGAAAGGTTCCACCATCAGGTATCTTTGTACCAAGTTTGGGTTTGATGTTGTGAATAGTATTTAAAAAACAAGAAAGGCAAAGCTCTTATGGATCACGTGTATAACCGATCCACCGACCACGACCGGACTCAACGTAGCATGCTGGAACGTCCGAACCATGCTCGACAAAGCAGACAGCGGACGCCCTGAACGTCGCTCCGCCCTCATTGCCCATGAATTGCGGAGGTTAAACATCGACATAGCCGCGCTCAGCGAAGTACGCCTTCCGGACGAAGGCAGCCTCCAAGAACTTGGTGCTGGGTACACCCTCTACTGGTCAGGCAGGCCTGCATCAGAAAGACGGCTCTCAGGCGTGGGTTTCATGGTCAAGACATCCATTGCGACTAAGCTGGAAAACCTACCAACGGGCCACTCAGACCGCATCATGTCCATGCGCCTCCCACTGAGACACCAGCAACACGTCACCCTTCTCAGTGTGTACTCCCCAACCCTCCTGGCAGAGCCTGCTGAAAAGGACAAGTTTTACACTGACCTGCGCAGCCTCCTACAGAGTACCCCTGCAGACGACAAAGTCATCATCCTTGGCGACTTCAACGCCAGAGTGGGCCAGGACTCTGAAGCCTGGAAAGGAGTCCTCGGCAAGCATGGCGTGGGGAACTGCAATGACAATGGCCGCCTACTGTTGGAGTTCTGTGCGGAGCAGCAACTGGTCATCACCAACACTACTTTTCAGCAAAAGGACAGTCGAAAGACCACCTGGATGCATCCTCGCTCCAAACACTGGCACCTTATCGACTATGTCCTAGTGCGTCAGAGGGACCGCAGTCACGTCCTCCTCACCAGAGTGATGCCCAGCGCAGAGTGCCACACTGACCACCGCCTTGTCCGCTGCAAACTCAGGCTCCACTTCAAGCCAAAACCCAAGAAATGGGGGCCCCCCAAGAAAAAGCTTGATGTTGCCAGCCTTCAGCGTGACGATGTGAAAGCTGCCTTTCAGACAGATTTACAGCGCAGGCTCAAAGACACAGCGGACCCAGTAGACTCCTCCCTTTGGGAACAACTGAAAACTGCTATTGCAAAATCCTCTGCAGAAGTCTTGGGTTTCGCCAGAAAGAAGAGCAAAGACTGGTTTGACGAAAACGATGTAGAGATCCAGGAACACCTAGCAAAAAAAAGAGCCGCCCATCAGGCCCACCTAGCCCAGCCTTCCGGCCCTGTGAAGAAGTCTGCCTTCCGCCTCGTCTGCAGCAGTCTCCAGCGCAAGCTCAGAGATCTCCAGAATGAGTGGTGGACCCGACTTGCACAGAGGACCCAGCTTTGCGCTGACAATGGTGACTACAGGGGCTTCTACGAAGCACTGAAAGCAGTGTATGGCCCCAGGCACCTGGTACAAAGTCCCCTGCGAAGCGCGAATGGCCAGGCACTCCTCACAGATAATACCTCCATCTTGAACCGCTGGTCGGAATACTTTCAGAGCCTCTTCAGCGCTGAGCGCGCTGTTCAAGAAGCAGTCGTCCTACAAATCCCACACCTCCCAGTAAAGGTTGAATTGGACGAACCGCCCACCGCTGAAGAGACCCTCACAGCCATCCACCAGCTCAAGAGTGGCAAAGCAGCAGGCATTGATGGAATACCGCCAGAGATCTGGAAACATGGAGGCACAGCACTGCACAACAAGCTCCATGACCTCTTTCTCTGCTGCTGGGAGGAAGGAACACTACCAAAAGATCTCCGTGATGCAGTCGTTATCACCCTGTACAAGAACAAAGGCGAGAAGTCTGACTGTTCCAACTATCGGGGAATTACCCTGCTGTCCATTGCTGGGAAAATCCTTGCAAGGCTGCTCCTGAATCGGCTGGTACCTGCCATCGCTGAAGACCAACTCCCAGAGGGCCAGTGTGGCTTCAGAGCAAACAGGAGCACCACCGATATGGTCTTTGTGCTGATACAGCTACTGGAGAAGTGCCGCGAGCAGAACAAAGGGCTGTACGTAACATTTGTCGACCTAACAAAAGCTTTCGACACTGTGAGCAGGCAAGGCATGTGGCAGATCCTGGAGCGACTTGGCTGTCCCCCAAAGTTCCTCAACATGATTGTCCAGCTACACGAGGACCAGCAAGGCCAGGTCAGACTCAACAATGACCTCTCAGAACCATTCCTTATTCTCAACGGCGTAAAGTAGGGCTGCGTGCTGGCACCGACCCTCTTCACCATCTTTTTTAGCATGATGTTGAAGCAGGCCACAGTGGACCTCGATGATGACGATTCAGTGTACATCAGGTATCGTCTCGATGGCAGCCTGTTTAACCTCAGACGACCGCAGGCTCACACGAAAACCCTAGACCAACTGATTCGTGAGCTGCTTTTTGCTGATGATGCTGCCCTCGTTGCACACACAGAGAGAGCCCTGCAGCGCATCACGTCTTGCTTCGCAGATGCTGCCCAGCTCTTTGGACTCGAGGTCAGTCTGAAAAAGACAGAGGTCCTCCATCAGCCAGCACCCAAGACAGTGTATCGCCCTCCTCACATCACCATTGGCGAGTCTGAACTAAAGTCAGTGCACCAGTTTACTTACCTTGGCTGCATTATCACGTCGGACGCCAACCTGGACAAGGAGCTTGACAGCAGGCTGGCAAAAGCGAACAGCGCTTTCGGGCGACTTTTCAAGCGGGTGTGGCACAATCAACAGCTGAAAACAGGCACCAAGATCAGCGTGTACAGAGCTGTGGTCCTCACCACCCTGCTGTATGGTTCCGAGTCCTGGGCCCTCTACCGCAGCCAACTACGACTCCTCGAACGCTTCCACCAGCGCTGCCTGCGTACCATCCTGGGCATTCACTGGAGTGACTATGTCACCAACGTCGAGGTCCTTGAACAGGCTGAAACTGTGAGCATCGAGGCTTTGCTGCTGCGGACACAGCTCCGCTGGGCGGGGCATGTCTCCAGGATGGAGGATCATCGCCTACCAAAGATCACCCTGTTCGGCGAGCTTGCTACTGGACACCGTGACAGAGGGGCACCAAAGAAGAGATACAAAGACTGTCTCAAGAAGTCACTTAGTGCCTGCCAAATCGACCACCACCAGTGGTCTTCGCTTGCTGCGGACCGTGACACCTGGCGCTCCACCATTTACAAGGCAGCTGTCTCCTTTGAGGACTCTCACAGAGCTAGCCTTAAGGACAAGCGGCTCAGGAGAAAAAACAGAGATGCCGCAGCTCAGAACCCTGGCCATACCTTCCCCTGCAGCCACTGCGGTCGAACCTGCCTGTCTCGGATTGGCCTCCGCAGCCATGAACAAGCCTGCAGACGTCGTGGGCAACTCCTATAAAATCTTCGTTCGCGAAGTCAAGCCAAGAGAGAGATCATGTGACCTTTTTGACAATAAAGGCTAACGATACTCATGTTTTGTCAAAAGATAAGCATTTTTCACAAATCTGACCCCACCTACCCCTCGTGACCCTTGCAATGTGCGACTAAATTAATACGCACAGAAATGTACTGCCATCAGCAACTTTAATGCCAAATTTGATTGAAAAGTTTGCAAAAACTTCGATGAAAAATACAATTCTAACAAAAGTTGGCATTTTTTGCACATTTACCGACCTCGTCACCCATGACCTTTCTGAGGGGTCATCCAAATTGGTATGCTTAGGTAGGTCTTGCCATCAGGTATCTCTGTATCAAGTTTGAGTTTGACACTGAAAATAGTATAATTAAGAAAAAACATTTTTGGTCAAAATACAGCTATATGTTTTCCTATTTTGGGATCATCCCATGACCCTTGACCTTTATGATAGATCAGCTAAAGTAGTATGCATTGGAAGGTCTTATCATCAGTTACCTTTGTGCCAAGTTTGACTGAACATTTTTGCTTTGCACGTGAGCCCCAAAATAAATTTTGTCAAAATATGGCTATTTCTTTTTTGCCTATTTCCTTATCCTCTGTGACATTAACCTTTGAAAGAGGTCACTGAAATTGGAATATTTAGGTCTTGCCACAAAGTATCCTTGGGCCAAGTTCGAAGACAATGGCTTAAAATTTAATAGTCTCTGAGAAAATGCCAACCGTAAAGTTTACCATGGATGGACAACCACAGGCCCAGAACTTGGACTCGCTTTTGCTATTACATGTGAGCCCAAAATGCATAAAATGTTAAATACAAAACCAAACATTAAGTCCAAAAACAAAAAGATGAGCATTTCATCCCAAAGTCTACTATATTGTTTGGAGCTCAGATGTGTGTATCTTTTAGGATTTTAGGAAGATTCAGAGTTGTTCATATTTTTAGGCTTATTATCCTGATCCTTTTCTCTCCTCTCTAAGCCAAAACCTGATCAACACACACGTCGGCACACACAAATAAAGACGGACACACCGCGCTTCCCGCCATTAGTACGCTCTGTGGAACAGTGTAGCGACAGGAATCCATCTCCTTCTACTCTGACACACCCTCTGATCCACACACATAAATAAAGATGGACACACGGCGATTCAGTCCCGGCATTCGTAAGCTCTGTGGTCTGGCGTAGCATAGCTGTTTTGAAGAAGAATAATAGCATGAGCAGCGAAATGACGTCACTTCAAGCTTCGCATCATGGCATCATTAGTCCCACGAAGCTGTGTTCATAGTGATGACTCTATGTTGTTATACGTCACTCATCGTGGTATTAACATTTGACATATCCATCAGAGAATCAACTTTGCAATTTTCTTGCTGATTTTCACGCCTAGGGCTTACAGGTTACAATTTGATCTAATCCTACCCCAGGGCCGGGACAAACAGCAGGCTTATGCAAACACTGTTTATGCAAAATCATGCGGGTATTAATGAGAAACTAGGTTATTTTCGTAAAAGAAAAATTAAACTTATGTTAGCTGTTTTACAAATGACTCCTAAAAAGTGGTACAGAACATTGTCTGATTTTCACACCTAGGGCATACAGGCATTTGTGGGACAGAAAAAAAAGTTGAATCCTGAAGCCGGGGTCTGGAGGCGTCTGTTAAGTGGAAAAAAAGAAAAACGAAAAAAAGGCAATTTTTTAAATCCGGAAATCCGGCTGTAGCCGGAAAAGTCCCACCCATGTACAGGTCACAATTGACCTAATCGTACCCGACAGCCGAGACAAACTGCAGACTTATGTAAATACCGTATAAGAAAAATCATGCGATTATCAATGAGATGATTTTTTTTTTTCATAAAAAAGATTCAATTGTTTTAAGATTAACCCATATAATTTGTGAAATTAATCCCAAAAACGTGAAAATATATTTTTTGAAAAAATATTTAATTATCACTCAAAAAGTTCTATAGGTAAAATTCTGGTTAACAAACTCATTCAATATCTCCCTTTTATATACGCAAAATATCTAGTAAAAACAAGAAAAATTATGGACTCCAGTGTGGATCAACCGATTTTTGTAAACGGCTATTTTCTCACCAATGAGCATCTTAATAAAAAAAATCGAAAAAAAAAGGTCCCGAGATAATTCTTTTAGAGACAATATCCTAAAATTTCAAGCTTGTCTGTCCTCAAACGTGGGCTGTAGTCGCTGTCACATATACACACACACACACCCTTATATGGCGTTTGGCGCCAAAATGACGTTCTCTAGCAAGGTTTGTGTAGCTAGACGTGACATCATTTTTATCCTGTTACTTCTTTGCTAGAATTTCTGTCCCGCATGTCATGTGAATGCCCCAGAATGCACTCCGACCCAGCCCCATTTCAAAGTCTACCATATTTTTTTAATACGGTAGACAAAAGCAGGCAAAACAGAGACACTGCACACACTTTGTATGACCCTCAACCTTATAGAGGGGTTAACAAAATTAGTATCAGGGCAGAAATTACCTGCAACTTGACAAAACTCTTAACTCACCTTTTTGTGTCGGTTGAGGTGGCTGTTGAGGACATAGGTCTTGTCACACGTTTCACATTTGAAGGGACGGTGTCCAGTGTGCCTCTGCATGTGATGTGCAAGGCTGTACCGTGTCATGAAGGATTTGCAGCACACGCCGCACTGCAGGGGGTCCACACCTGTGTGCACAACCTTGTGCTTTATAAGCCACTTCTTGTGTTTGAACATCTCGCCGCATGTCTGCAATGAGATTAGTGAATATGTAATACAGGGTAAAAACAACACAGAAGAAAAAATATAGCATACAGACGAGCAAAAGAAATGCAACATTTTGGGAATCACCGTAAACACTTTAGTGTTTCTGATGATTCCAAAAATGTCACATTTCTTTTGCTCGCCAGTATAGTGCAAATGTAGGAAAAGCCCTGTAATTTTAAAGTCACAGCAAAATACACAATGTTTCATCATAATTATTAAGACTTATGAAATGATCTAGGGTCTGACACATCATGCATGTTTTTTTGTGCCTTCTAACTTACCTTCTAAATAAGACATAAAATAGTTCAAGCCTTGGTAAAACCAACATTTGAACTATTTCAGTTTTTATTTCAACATACACATGCTCATAATAACACCATATGTAGAATCAACAGACCGCATATTCTGCTAAACAAAATGTGCATATTATTGAAAGAACACACCGGGCACACTGCGCAGAAACAACATAAGGTGCACAGTAATGAAGCAACATATGGTGCATCCGTTCAAGTCCTACGTCTGTGAATACAAAATTCCCCTTTATCAGCCACTTGTGTTCGAGCAAATCACTGCAGGTCTACAAAGTCAATAAGAGTGTGACCCCTATAACTTTAAAAAACCCCTTGCATATGCAGTCACCAGCACTGTTCACAGTAAGGTTGGCGCATACACAAGGGGATTAAACCATTGGCCAACCATTACAAATGTACTCGCAGTTCAGATGCGTAATTTGCAATATATCAGTCGACAGGACGGCTAATGCTCTATGGCTAAACAGAAGGTGCACCATCGGAACGCAAATCCTTTAAGTTTAACTCATTCAGCCAGGCACACGTATTTCCCAAATTTTGGAGGCATCATCTAACGACTATGCACCTGTTGCAGGAGATGGATCGACCATGATAATTCAAGGGCAGTGCTGGATTAGCTTGGTGCCGACAGGCGCCAAGCTAATCTGGCACTACACTTGAATTATCATGGTCGACCCATCTCCTGCTGTAGTGCCTCAGGGCTGAATGGGTTAAGCAACCTTCAGCTGTCCAAGTACATAATGCAACTTAACCCATTGGCTGTCGGTAGGCAGTTTATTTTGTTGCATGATTCCTGAGGAATCGTGGCAACAACAAAAACCCACTACCGACTGCCAGAGCGTTAACCCCTTGCGCATGCAGCCACCATCACTGCTCACAGGACCAGCAGCTACATGCGCAAGGGATTATAGAAACCCTGAAATGTACAGATACTCACGTCACACTTGTAGCTCACGTTTTCATGCTCAAAGCGCATGTGTTTGTGCAGGCTGTTGATGTGGCTGTAGGACACGCCGCAGACTTGACACTGGTGACGATCACTGTTGCCATGTTCCGTCAACTTGTGGTCGTTGAGTGCATACTGCTTGGAAAATTTGGCCGAACATATGTCACAATTGAAGCGGAAATGCTTCGTCTCGCCCTGAGGGTTCTCATGGCGATGCTGTAGAGGAGGGAAAGATTTGGTAACAATTAAGTATTTAAAAAAGTATAATACAAAACAGTATTTAGCTGTTGTATAATACTGAATATTTTTGAAAGCGATCTGCTCCATGGCAGACCTTAATTGATTGCTAAATTTTGCCGATGCAACAGGTTATCAACGGTGTCTTGCCTCAACTAAGACTTTTTAATTGATTGTACATTGCTTAACGTCCCGACAGCAACAAGGCTTTCTCAGGACGTGCCTGCACTGCTTGTGAAAAAAAAAAAAAACACAAAAAAAACCCAGAACATTGAATGTATGTCGCCAGCCGGTCAAATACGTTAAATAAACCTAACACATGGGGCCTAAATAAAGCTAAGACCATTTAGCAACACACATCCAATATCAAGAGCTACAGGCAGTGCAGACAGTAGGGGGAGTTTTAAAAAGGCAAATACAGGTGAATGGACAAAGGGTAGACAGAAACACATGCCCCAGAATAGAGAGAAAAACCCACCCTGTGGGGCTGACCAGGGTGACCCTGGGAACTAAAAAATACCTAACCCCACCCAAGTCCCCCAGGGCAGACCCGGGTGGGGTTAAGACTTTTTAAGCCTGGTTTTCAAAATCCATGTGAGCAGGCACACGTACTAAAGGTTTTTGCAGTGTCTTTTGAGTGTAACAGAAGGAACTCTCCTGTGTACAAAGGAAAAGAAAAGTATTTCAGTTTACGACATTCAAACTTTATAATTTAGATTAGCCCTTTTGTCCAGCATTATAAAACAAACTAAGAACATTTATAAAGGACATATTACAAACTATTAACACTTTACTGCCTGGAGTAGTTCGCTTAAACTCATTCAGCCCAAAGCACGTATTTCCCAAATTTTGCAGGAGTCATCTAATGACTATGCACCTGTTGCAGGAGATGGATTGACCATGATAATTCATGGGTAGTGCCAGATTAGCTTGGTGCCGACAGGCGCCAAGCTAATCTGGCACTACCCTTGAATTATCATGGTTGACCTATCTCCTGCTGTAGTGCATCAGAGCTGAATGGGTTAACAAGTGTCACACAGGTAGTTTGATCCATTCACATCTTCATTTTTACTTTGGTGCAAATGCACCCAGATTTACAAAAACAAAACTATATATCTCGAATTCATAGATTTGTCCCCACAATCACTGATTTTGTGGCATACTGGTGATCTCCAGATGCCAAGCTATTTGGACACAATCCTTGAACTACTTGTATATATTATTGATCATCGTTTTGTTGTAGTGTGTCAGGGTAAATTGGATAAAAGGTGATTATAAAATACAAGCTGCTAAGCCCTGAAATTAAACTGAACAGAGAAACACTTCAAATCCACTGCCTCCCCTGGCCCATAGAACATTCACTCACAGTATAATTATTATATGGGCTGACAAACTTTGTGGCATGAAACATGTTATATTTCAAACAGAAACTTTGAATTTCCTGACCCGTTAATTTATGAATACACACAGACTTACATGGCAAAAAGGAATAGTATTTGACTCCGAGACATGTGACATGAATACATGGAAAATGACATTAGCCCTTTGGCTGTTGGTCTGTGTGTTATGTTTACCGCTTGGGTTGACGGCTTTGTTTTAGGACATCCACTCGGTTATAATTGGATGGGATTCTCAGGGCGCCGTATCCTCTCAAAATACAGTTTGTGGTTCGAGTTGAGACAGTTTTTTTTTTTAGTGAGCTATGTGCGGTGATAATTAAAATAGCATTGTTTTAGGACATCCGCTCGGAGATAATTGATGAGAATCTCAGGAACCCCACTTTTTTATCTCTCTAATCATGTTGTTGAGCCAAATTTTGTTGGATATTGTCAGGACTAATAAAAGGGCTTAAAAGACCTGATTCTAAATGTCCAGCATGCAGCATATTTAGCAGATGAACATGTACAGAACTGTTAAAAGTTGACTGCAACACTCGCCATCTTGCCTCCCAGTTTGCTGACTGCAGCAATTTTGTGTAATTATGTAGAAATCATTCAGTGCTCTCTAGAATTTGTTATACATAACTTTTACATGTACGGTAGAAGATCGAAGATAATGATGGAAAAATGCCAGTAAGTTTGTCTGTTGGGTCCTTTTCTATGTTTAGCGCTTTCATGAGGAACACTAGGGGATACCTCATCAGTTTCACCAGTGCAGCGTTTGCCGTCCTTGAACTACTGTCCGTTCTCCATTTATTTGTGTGCCTAACCAAGTTTTTTTTTGATGGTCTGACCAGGGTTGCACAAAGTGTAAAAATGGGCGTATTTCAAGTTTAATGACTGAACAAAGCGTTACATGCAGCACATTCTGAGTTTTCATTTGACAAAATGCAGGTATCTAAATAACAATAACATCTTCCTGGCCTACAAGGGTTGTTGGGAAGGAAAACATATTGAGCAAATTCACAAATAATATTTGCTCTCTGTACATGTGTCAAAGAAGGAAAACTTGATATACCACTACCAGTAACTATTTTTTTTCACTTTCACACATTTTCAATCACCTTTTCATGGTTTTTGACACCCTCCTGGGTGAGAAATTTCCTGAAGCAGTACTTGCATGCTTTGGACATAGACTGGTGCCTCATCTTGTGTTTTTTCAAACTCAATTCATCATGGAAGCGGGCCCTACAGAGATTGCATTTAAAAGGCAAACCAACTTTGTCGTTCCTTGTGTGCTGCCTGCTGTGTCTTCTTAATATTGTTTTGGATTTCATGGTTTCCCCGCATATTTTACAGGCAAAATCAGTCCCCGATTGTTCCTGCTTGACTGTCGACCCAGCTGCTTGTACATGTATCTGACTCTGGGGTGTTACAGTAGTGGATGGCATCTGAGGAGGGGGAGCATCATTGTCATCATCAGCAGGGGGAGGAACGGGTGATGCAGGATCAGAATTGTGGCCTGTATCCATCTCGATAGTGAAGGGGGTATTGGTGTCGTCCATCAAAATCCCCGCTGCCATCTCTGCATCCTGGGGAGAAGCAAAAGCACTGCCATGTGCCTGCAGCATGTGCCTCAACTGGTCTCTGTCTGAAGCAAGGACCTCCTGACAAAAGATGCACTGTTTGCCACTTCCCTGTGTCTGCGTTCCAGATACGCTTTTCTGAGGAGATAATGCTTGATTTTTGGGTGCAGTGAGAACAGTTTTAAGCAGACTTTTCTGTGTTTTTTCGATTTGTCCACTTTCTTCACTTGATGCAGGCACATCTGGTTCAACAGAAGATTCAAAGTTCAGTTTTAATAATGACTTTTGTGCACTTTTGTGGAAATCCTTTTTCAGCTTACACTGAGATCGAACATGCCTCTTGAACTCACTTATCTGCTTTTCACAATCTACACACACTAAGGCATCAGCCAGCAGTGTGGTAGGAGTGTGGCCTATAGAGTTAGGATGCATGCCTGGGGTGTTGACAATGTGGTTAATCAGTTTGCGATAGGTGTCAAAGCTGGTGCCACAGGCCAGACAAGCAGCACTTTGGTCCATCAGGTGATCTGAGAAAATGTGAACGTTTAGCTGATCTATGGTGTGTAGCATCTGCTTACAGACCCTGCATTTTACAGGTTGGCAGCGCAATTTACTGTACTTGTTAACATGGGCCTGGTGATTCTGTAAAGTGGAAAAACTCTGCTGACACACAGTACAGCAACGTGCTCCTGCCACTTCATCATCAGTGCTCTTCCCAGCTGAAGTGAGTATGTTATTCTGTGAGGTGACATTTAATCTTTCCTCACACTCCTGGACATACTGCTGTTTCAACAACTGTATCTGCCTTCCAGTTGGGCCTGAATTCTTCATAAGTCTGCTTGTATTTTGGCTCAAAGGATTTGGGGACTCGGTGTTCACCAGTGCTGGAGATCCAGCACTGACCTCTACAGGTTTGTTTTCTGCTGGCATGTTGATCGTGTGTTTCTGGCGAAGGTGAGCATCCATGGTTTTGCCCGAGTCAAATGTGTTTGACTCATTACATGGGTGACAGTGCCAGTATTTGTCCGTTATGACAAAGATAAACTGGCCAGGAAGTGGCTTCAGCGAAGTCAGTTGTTCCTTCGCAGCGTCATCTAGGGCAGTTGATGAAGGAGTATTACCAGACTTATTTTTTGCTCGGTTTGCTGTTGGCTTTTTGTGTGCTCTTGGTTTTACTGATGGGGTGGCCTGGGTTACCGTGGCTGTTGTTGAAGGGCTGGGCATCGCTGAGGGAAGTGAAGAAGCCACAGGTGCCTTTGCCTGCGTGGATGCACTGCTTGCAGTAGATGTGACAGGCGTGGCTGAAGCAGATGTCACATGTTCTGCTCTTGGTGCGTTGTTTACCCCCCTTGTGCATGCAGCCGCCAGTACAGATGGCTGCATGCCCAAGGGGTTTAAATCAGGTGACAAAGTCGAAGAAGGCACTACAGGAATGATGTCAAGTACACCTTCTGGCGTGCCCATGGAAGAGGCTGACAAAGACACAGGCTTAATAGGAATTATGTTTAGCACTCCAGCTGGAGAATCCTTCATGCCCGCAGCAACTAGCACAGTCTCAGGAAGTTTGGAGTTAGCTGCCTCTCTCGATAAGACACTGGCACTGGTCAGTGCTGGGTGTGAGTTTGCTGACTCATTAGCTGCAGCACTCATCACTACTGGTAGTACAGATGCAATGTCAGCAAATCTCGGCTGCTCTCTAGATGATGATGTGCTCATGGTGGCCGACAAAGATGAAGGATCAAATGTCATTCAAGTTTCCTCTATCAATGTGCAGCCACATGAAATCTGCAAATAGAGTTAAAAAAAAAAAAACACAGCAATTTTGACATATAGAAATGAAAAAAATTCTATTACCAGAGCAGGAACGGGTGTAAAATCTGGGGCCAAAATGTGCACTGTCGAACCCATACATCACTAGATTCATCATAACGTTTTGACTATGGTATTGAAAATACTGTAGACTTTGGGGTGGGGCTGGTTGGAGCCTGTTCAGTAGAATGCAAAGGATGTGGGCGGACCTCAGATTGTGTAAAAGAAGTAACAAGATCAAAATGTTGTAATGTCTAGCTACTCTAACCTTGCTGTTGAATGTATTTGACCTTCCAGCCCATGTCAGACATGCTTCAACTCTGTCTGCTTTAAAATCACTGCTCAAGACCCATCTGTTTTCTTATGCATATATTTAGATGCATTTTCAGTGCATTAGCAATCTTTGGCAGCAACTGTCCTTGTAAATGTAATGGTGTGTGTGTATAAGATCTGTGAGCTTTTGATATGTGTCACTTTAGTTTTTGTAACATGTATTGTAGTGTTGTCCTTTTGTACTTTTTATTCTGATATTTGATCTTGTAAAGCGCCAAGAGCACCATTCATTTGGAGGTTAAGCACTATATAAATGTACATTATTATTATTTTTAAAATGAAAGGCTGTATGTGTGTGTGTGTGTGTGTGTGTGTATGTAAACACAACAATCTCAGAAGCTGGCTTACGTAAAAGCTTGAAAATAAAGGAAATGCTTCATTCAGGGGTGTCTAGGTGCCCATCCGAGCATATTGAAATTGGACATCTCATTGAAGAATTAAATGACCATTTACAGAAAATAAAGAAATTCAGTTGACCCACATTTGAGTCCATAATTTTGATTATATGCAATTGAAATTTACGACATAGCTAGTTGGTAGAAAGTCATTGGACGAGTTTGTTAGCCAGCTTTGTACCTCTTTAACTTTTTCGAAAATAAAAATTCAATGCGGAAAAAAATGTAAAAAGTTAGGCTTCTCGATTTCATCAGAAGAACCAGTGACGGTGATGTAAAAGTAGCAAACGCTTCAGTGTTCAATACAATGTACCTAATTGATGCAAAGCACCAGCACATAAGTGTTTTACATTTGTATGAGCTGCCACTCGAGATGCCAGATTTGCTTGCCACCGCCCAAAATAGAACTCAGTGGAGAGCACTGTCTGTTGCTGCTGTCTTTCAGTCCCCCCAACGCCCAGTTCGGGCAAGGGACTGATGATGATGATGATGATGATGATGAGCTGCCACAATGCTCTGCTTGATTTTGGAAGACAGTCTCTCTATTTTTGTTATGATGATTGTGAACGTATTGTGGAAAAGGTGGAAAATGCATGCAAGCTCATACAAAAGAGGCTTTGTGGGCATGGGCCGTTCCACCTTGTTCTTCAAAATGGCTGTGGCTATGCCAGCCCACAGAACGTATTTACTGGTAGGAAGCGCGCTGTGTCTGCCACCTGTTTGTGTGAACCATTGCCAAGCGGCTGGGGGAGGGGGGGGGGGGGGGGGGATGGTTGTAGTTTGGTTGTACATTGCTAATGTCCCGACAGCAACAAGACTTTCTTAGGACGTGCCTGCACTGCTTGTGAAAAAAAAACAACTTAACAGAATATTGAATGTATGTCGCCAGCCAGTCTAATACGCTAAATAAACCTAAGACCATTTAGCAACACACATCCAATATCAAGAGCTACAGACAGCGCAGACAGTAGGGAGAGTTTAAAAAAGGAAAATACAGGTAAATGGACCAAGAGTAGACAGAAACACATGCCCCAGAATAGAGGGAAAAAACCCACCCTGTGGGGCTGACCAGGGTGACCATGGAAACTAAAATATAGTTAACCCCACACAAGTCCTCCAGGGCGGACCCGTGCGGGGGTTGGGGGGGGGGGGGGGGGGGCGGAGGTGGAGAGGGGGAATGAGTTAAGGTGGAGAGAGATGAATCAGAAGGATAAACTTAAAAACACAGGAACAACTCGGAATGTTTCCAAAAGAAAAGCCTACATGACCTCAAAACAATACGATAAGACTTTGGGATGAAATCCTCATTGTTTTTTCAATGTCAATGCGACAGCCAGTGTTTGCATTAACCAGTAATTCTCAGTATTCTACCATTTTTGGGGAAACACACGCGATTGTGACGTGGAATCAAATGCGGTTTACGTAACACCCTGGTTCAACCCTGCTCCAAAACTTTACCTTGCTTCAACTCAAGCCAGGTTGGACCAAGTAGTAGTAGTAGAGCCTTAAATCCTGTGCAAGTGCAACCTGCCTCATAAATTATGGTAATGGAAATTTATGTCCTGTTCTTTCCGTACGCCACATCCAAGGGAAGAATGCCTCAGCTATACTGTTTCATGTAAGCTCAAGACCTTGCAAGGGCATGTTTTTACCAGTGCACCGAGATATATCAATCTGAGCTTTTCGCGGACAGATAATTTCTTATTGCCGTAATGACCAATGGAAGAAAGTATAGAGAATTGTGTTGGAAAGCATGATAAAGCTTTGCAACTTTATACACTGTACATTTTTGGTGAAAGTGAGTCAATAGCTCGATTCTTATATACGACCGAGGAAGTGGAGCAAAATTCTGTACGCTTAAGTAATGTCTTCCACATGAAACAAATTCACTGGCTGCTAAACCATTTAGAAATGACTTTTTGGGTACTGCAGACTTTGCAAGTAAATGGCAATCCCATGATGTCAGCAAACTGGGGTATGGCACTGGCAGTGAACTGAACTGCGATTGGAACAATTTGCCTTGCAACATCGCACACCTCTTTTTAAATGTTTGTTGAGATCATGGGATTGCCGTTAACTTAATTGACAAGAAAAATGCTCAAGAACAAGTCATTTTGAAGTGGCTTTAACAGCCAAATCCAGTGAAAACGATGCTTGGAGGTTTATAGTAGAACACTGATTCTGGCAGGAGATCGATACTTTGGTGGATAAGTAATTTATTTTTCATTCTGAGGGATCTCTCGCCATCATTTTGACAGTATGTGTCTCATCTTGCTGGCATGTATAAGAGTGCGGAGACTGACTTGTAGGCCTGTAAGCAGATGCAGACATGACATGCTGTACATAATTTTGTAATACATGTCCATGTCATTCATCCTGAAAGAAAAACTTCAATTTTAACTCATTCAACCCGCCGCACGTATTTCCCGAATTTTAGAGGCATCATCCAAAGACTATGCACCTGTTGCAGAAGATGGATCGACCATGATAATTCAAGGGCAGTGCCAGATTAGCTTGGCACCGACAGGCGCCAAGCTAATCTGGCACTACCCTTGACATCATGGTCGACCCATCTCCTGCTGTAGTGCGTCAGGGCTTAATGGTTTAAGCAGATTTTTTTTTTCCAGCCACAAGAGTCTTAGTACTCTTACACTTTTTCATTCCTACTTAATTCCACAGGCCTGCAGATCGATCTCAGCACTCTCTTACTATACTATTCAAAAAAACCTATGGTACTGAGCATAGCATAGATGAGAGTGCTGATATTGGATCTGCTCGGCGCCTGGCTGTGAGAGTGTGTCAGTAATCGTACCCCTTTGCAGGATGGAGCAGCAATGCTTATTGTAGGCTCTTTTTTTATGAAAAAAATAAGTTGGTCACTGCAAAGCAGATCGCTTTTACCACACACACATGAACGAATATTCAATTAAAGACAAAAAGGTTCACGGCAGTTTCACGCAAAAACACAAGTTTACTTGTGTTGTAACTTGCACGTGTCCCTAGCGGAACAAATGAAAGAAAATCGCTAATTAAAATAATGCAGGCTTTGCTTTAGATGATAAATTAATCAATAAATTATAGCTTACTTTATAATAAATCTGCCTTAAACGTAGGTTTACAGCGTCAATTTTTTGAAAATGTCAATCTTGGCCATAAAGAGAACAGCCACCTTATTGCAGCCACTCAAACCGGAAGCTTCCAAAGCAGTATGGTTCCCAGTTAAAGCCAAAACCACGCTAACCACTGGCCACGTTTTCTGCATTCGGCGGATTCTGCCAAAGAGTATAGAGGTTACGCTTATACTCTTTGATTCCGTCTGCACCGGCATTTGTTCACGGATTCAATGGTGCAGAACGTATTGACTGAAACACCCTACACTGACTGAGCTTTTACTCTGTAAATGATGTATATTTAAAGGCCTCGGAATACAGATTATCAACGGCGGCATGAGTCCTATCGATCAAACACTCTCAACACTAACGCACAGCCATCTGCGCGTCTACGTAAAGTCTCATTGGGATGCTCCTGCCTTCGGAATCGGCCATCATCCAACTACTGCAACTAAACTGACGGCTATCGTATCCTAGAATAAGTACAGCTGCTTGTACCATCCTTTTTGTTATTACAGAGCCGTCCCTACTGATCGGCGCCCCAGCCCACGTAGCTTAATTCAAATGCTGATCCAACTCCATGAGTATCAATCCCCTAGTACAGACGCTATCTCCTCCTTATCATCTAAACGGCATTCCACATGGAATGATACTCTCTGACGTAGAGCATACCTACCTGCCACCTACCCCGTACAGTATCTAGTCCGCCACACACTAGTGTATTCGTCAGAGTCTATCTCACTCCATCGCTCATAATGTCTCCGACATGTGGACTACAGGGTATTTCACCCCAGTCCTCTAAGACCATATTCTTCCTCCCTCCACCACTCCAAGAACTACTATCCTTATTTTCCGATCATATTATACGTTCCTATATACCCCACTGCTCCCCCCTCCCCACTCCCTTACCTAGTGTGTGTAAACCTTCATCTTGACCGTGTCATCATTCGCCTCTTATGGAAAAATAAATCCTCTCATAGACCTTCTATTACACTCACTACTTAAAATTCACTTCACACCAAACTCTTACGACTATCTAGACAATGAACACTAACACTATCCTCCTTACCATCTCCCCCCATTCACAACCAACGTCTCTCCCTTCTGTGTCTGTCAGCTTGAATCACAATCCCCGCACTATAGAGAGAACCATATCCCAATACCCAACTCAGATAAACTTTTCTTATATCTACATTTTAACCTCATTATAAAAGTCCGACCAGCCTACGAAACATTTCCTACACTGCTATGTCTATCTACTGACCCGTCGCTCACCGTGTGCAAATCGTCTAATGGCCTATGAACCAAGGGTATTGTGTCACGAGCACCCTGTGTAGGGACTCAAATTTAGTCATTTCCCTATATAATACAATGTATTTTTTACACCTAGTCACTGCCACGTGCCTTGGCCAGTACCTCAGCAACTGCTGGACATAGGGTGCTATATGCTCACCTCATCCGCCACGCTTCTCCCCCACCCGCGAAACCATGCCCCCCGGCCCACCCTCATGGACTGACCTCTGCCCATACGCGTGACGAGCTCTAGTTGCCGGTGGACGATGGTGCGCACGAGTGCGATCAGTGTCTAGATCGAACACTGTTGTCACTTAGAGTGAACTGATTCCACTCTCCCGCGTCACTTCTATCTAAATGCCGCAAGTCGTGTCAATAGCTCTGACTAGTGTCCGCCAATGGTGCGCTAGTTTATTTTACTTCTAATATTCGAGAGTACCTCCTGTGTCTGTCCATCGACCTAGTGTGCAGCTGGAAGCGTATGATCGGTACATTGCACGTATCACTACGGCACTTGCTGATCCTGACTCTCTGATCACGTGCCCGAGAACATGCTTACATTTCGGCATGTAGGACTCGCACTCTAGCTTGGCTTATCACTGACACTTCACTCCCTTATGTGCTTACCCAAATAGATAGAGGTCTCTTCAGTGCCAAGAATATATCTGTAGAGTGTCCGGTCTACACCCCTCCTGATAGCTCCGCCCATGCACCACAGTCGCCACCCATGCACGTTGCGCCTGCGCAGTGGCTGAGTGCTTGCGGAGTACACACTGGGCTATCCTCTCGCTGATTAGCGGTATCCCAGAATATTAAAATACAGACTGATGAAGAGAGAATCTCCATCGGAATGTTCGCACCATCTACAGTCCGTGAAGCAGTGAGCCTGAGCGCGCCCTGGACGTCTAAGGTTTAATGCAGATCGCTAGGAAGCTACGTCAACGAACGGCCGCTCATGACTCGAGACTCCAGTCAGCGCATACGTGCGAGACGCCCCCCGCTGACGTCACGCTCGCTACTCGTCCCTCATATTCGCAGCTGTGCCCATGATATGATTGCGGAGTCAGTACCCTACAAAGCATATGCTCGAGCATCGCTCGAACCAGCGCTCGTTCTTTCAGCACGAAGGTAGCTGCCATGCGCTCACCGGTACGCTTCATAAGTCGCGATTCGAGCAGGTCGAGCCCTGACGCAATGCGCACTTACTGTTGGTGGCTGTGCGCGCGCGACTCTGACTCCACACTCACGCCACTTGGTTCAGGCAGGCCTGCCCAAGTACGCAACAGTGATGCGCACCAGTGATCTATCAATGGACAGTACAGACAGAAGCCAAACTAGCGGTTTACCCTCCCCAATGGAGCCTGTCTACCGCTACTCGTCCCCGCTCCACTTGGCGACTAAGCACCTGGGAAAACCTACCAACGGCGCACTCCACCTCAGCACCCCGCATTCAGTGTCCTCATGCGCCTCCCACTGAGACACCAGCCAGCACATCACCCTTCTCAGTGTGGTACTCCCACAACCCTCCCTGGCATAGGAGCCTGCTGAAAAGGACAAGTTTTACACTGACCTGCGCAGCCTCCTACAGAGTACCCCTGCAGACGACAAAGTCATCATCCTTGGCGACTTCAACGCCAGAGTGGGCCAGGACTCTGAAGCCTGGAAAGGAGTCCTCGGCAAGCATGGCGTGGGGAACTGCAATGACAATGGCCGCCTACTGTTGGAGTTCTGTGCGGAGCAGCAACTGGTCATCACCAACACTACTTTTCAGCAAAAGGACAGTCGAAAGACCACCTGGATGCATCCTCGCTCCAAACACTGGCACCTTATCGACTATGTCCTAGTGCGTCAGAGGGACCGCAGTGACGTCCTCCTCACCAGAGTGATGCCCAGCGCAGAGTGCCACACTGACCACCGCCTTGTCCGCTGCAAACTCAGGCTCCACTTCAAGCCAAAACCCAAGAAATGGGGGCCCCCCAAGAAAAAGCTTGATGTTGCCAGCCTTCAGCGTGACGATGTGAAAGCTGCCTTTCAGACAGATTTACAGCGCAGGCTCAAAGACACAGCGGACCCAGTAGACTCCTCCCCTGAAACACTTTGGGAACAACTGAAAACTGCTATTGCAAAATCCTCTGCAGAAGTCTTGGGTTTCGCCAGAAAGAAGAACAAAGACTGGTTTGACGAAAACGATGTAGAGATCCAGGAACACCTAGCAAAAAAAAGAGCCGCCCATCAGGCCCACCTAGCCCAGCCTTCCTGCCCTGTGAAGAAGTCTGCCTTCCGCCTCGTCTGCAGCAGTCTCCAGCGCAAGCTCAGAGATCTCCAGAATGAGTGGTGGACCAGACTTGCACAGAGGACCCAGCTTTGTGCTGACAATGGTGACTACAGGGGCTTCTACGAAGCACTGAAAGCAGTGTATGGCCCCAGGCACCTGGTACAAAGTCCCCTGCGAAGCGCGAATGGCCAGGCACTCCTCACAGATAATACCTCCATCTTGAACCGCTGGTCGGAATACTTTCAGAGCCTCTTCAGCGCTGAGCGCACTGTTCAAGAAGCAGTCGTCCTACAAATCCCACACCTCCCAGTAAAGGTTGAATTGGACGAACCGCCCACCGCTGAAGAGACCCTCACAGCCATCCACCAGCTCAAGAGTGGCAAAGCAGCAGGCATTGATGGAATACCGCCAGAGATCTGGAAACATGGAGGCACAGCACTGCACAACAAGCTCCATGACCTCTTTCTCTGCTGCTGGGAGGAAGGAACACTACCAAAAGATCTCCGTGACGCAGTCGTTATCACCCTGTACAAGAACAAAGGCGAGAAGTCTGACTGTTCCAACTATCGGGGAATTACCCTGCTGTCCATTGCTGGGAAAATCCTTGCAAGGCTGCTCCTGAATCGGCTGGTACCTGCCATCGCTGAAGACCAACTCCCAGAGGGCCAGTGTGGCTTCAGAGCAAACAGGAGCACCACCGATATGGTCTTTGTGCTGAGACAGCTACAGGAGAAGTGCCGCGAGCAGAACAAAGGGCTGTACGTAACATTTGTCGACCTAACAAAAGCGTTCGACACTGTGAGCAGGCAAGGCATGTGGCAGATCCTGGAGCGACTTGGCTGTCCCCCAAAGTTCCTCAACATGATTGTCCAGCTACACGAGGACCAGCAAGGCCAGGTCAGACTCAACAATGACCTCTCAGAACCATTCCCTATTCTCAACGGCGTAAAGCAGGGCTGCGTGCTGGCACCGACCCTCTTCACCATCTTTTTTAGCATGATGTTGAAGCAGGCCACAGTGGACCTCGATGATGACGATGCAGTGTACATCAGGTATCGTCTCGATGGCAGCCTGTTCAACCTCAGACGACTGCAGGCCCACACGAAAACCCTAGACCAACTGATTCGTGAGCTGCTTTTTGCTGATGATGCTGCCCTCGTTGCACACACAGAGAGAGCCCTGCAGCGCATCACGTCTTGCTTCGCAGATGCTGCCCAGCTCTTTGGACTCGAGGTCAGTCTGAAAAAGACAGAGGTCCTCCATCAGCCGGCACCCAAGACAGTGTATCGCCCTCCTCACATCACCATTGGCGAGTCTGAACTAAAGTCAGTGCACCAGTTTACTTACCTTGGCTGCATTATCACGTCGGACGCCAAGCTGGACAAGGAGCTTGACAGCAGGCTGGCAAAAGCGAACAGCGCTTTCGGGCGACTTTTCAAGCGGGTGTGGCACAATCAACAGCTGAAAACAGGCACCAAGA
>BTPG01000002.1:83599283-83633953 GCA_036245525.1 Semisulcospira habei
TCAGCGTGTACAGAGCTGTGGTCCTCACCACCCTGCTGTATGGTTCCGAGTCCTGGGCCCTCTACCGCAGCCAACTACGACTCCTCGAACGCTTCCACCAGCGCTGCCTGCGTACCATCCTGGGCATTCACTGGAGTGACTATGTCACCAACGTCGAGGTCCTTGAACAGGCTGAAACTGTGAGCATCGAGGCTTTGCTGCTGCGGACACATCTCCGCTGGGCGGGGCATGTCTCCAGGATGGAGGATCATCGCCTACCAAAGATCACCCTGTTCGGCGAGCTTGCTACTGGACACCGTGACAGAGGGGCACCAAAGAAGAGATACAAAGACTGTCTCAAGAAGTCACTTAGTGCCTGCCAAATCGACCACCACCAGTGGTCTTCGCTTGCTGCGGACCGTGACACCTGGCGCTCCACCATTTACAAGGCAGCTGTCTCCTTTGAGGACTCTCGCAGAGCTAGCCTTAAGGACAAGAGGCTCAGGAGAAAAAACAGAGATGCCGCAGCTCAGAACCCTGACCAGACCTTCCCCTGCAGCCACTGCGGTCGAACCTGCCTGTCTCGGATTGGCCTCCGCAGCCACGAACAAGCCTGCAGACGTCGTGGGCAACTCCTATAAAATCTTCGTTCGCGAAGTCAAGCCAAGAGACACCCAGTTCTCATAACCCATCTAAGTGATGTAACTTTGTTTGTTTGTTTTTTTTTTTTTTTTTTTTTTTGTTGTTTTGTTTTGTTTTGTTTTTGCATCAAGACTTTTAAGAATTTTATCTGTTTGCAAAATATGTTTTATATTGTTTTATTCAGTGGTTTTCCTTCAATGTAAGGTCGTGCAAGGTATTGCTTTCAGCGATGCCTGCATTAGTCCCACCCCTCTGGATCACTTTTAGACTAAGGTATTCAGCGTCTGTTCAGGGGACGCAACCGCATTCAGCCGCCTCGCAGCTTTGTTCTAAGCATCGGTTCGTACAATGGCGATCGATGGCGATTAGCTTGTGTTTGTGACTAGGCATTCTAAGTCGAATATCTCTTTAATGCCTGTACCGATTGTTTTAAACCAAGATCCGTAAGATTCAGCATGATAGTCTCTTTCATTTTGTAATTTATTTCTTGTCCGATCGATGTTAGGTTAAATATCATTTTGGGATTTTGCACCTTTTACATCGACCAGGTCCATGGAGAAAAGTCGTCTAAAAATTCATAATTAATTCGAGCCTTCATTAATCGAGTCAATGTTTGGTACTAGTAAGACTACACTTGTGGCTTTTTCGTTAGTAACAAACCGGAAGTTTCTAGGTCCAGTAGTATCAGAGCTATGTCAGAAAACTTAGTGCAAGCAAACACAAATTTCAGCATTCGCCCTTCAAAAGCACCGAGTTCTGCCTAAGCGGACGAGTGATGCTTTCTTTGCGGTGCTAGTGCTAATTTTGAAGGATACGGACTTCCAGCTCTCGCTGATTTTCTCCAGGGGGGGGTGGGCCGGGGGTTGGGGGGGGGGGGGAGGGGTATGTTCTGACTGTTTCAATGTCGCCGATGCTCGCGCCTCGCTTTGATCAATCTTTCGTCACGTCCGTCCGTGCCTTGGGAGGCTGGGTCGTTGGGGGGAAGGGGGGGGGGGAATGGGCGGGGGGGGGGGGGGGGGAGAGCTGGTGTTCCCTTCTTTGTTCGTTGGTGGTGCGGCCTGGCTCCTGCTCACTTTGGGGTCACAGTCCAAGGTCCGGTTTCTAGGCCCGCACCCTCGGCTACTTCCCCATACTGATTGAGGGGGGTTGATTTTAACTAACCCCCCTATGTTTCTGTATTTCTCTGGAGGGGGGATGTTGTACCCTCCATTGCCCAGGGAGTGGATGGACGAAGGATGCTAAACCTCCGTGGGGTCCGCCCTATTTATTTTGATGGGTGGTGACCGTACACAGGCGAGCGGCGGGGAGTCACCCGGTGTCGGAGTGCCAACTAGGGTACCTCGTCCCCCTGGGTTGTCTAACCCCCCTATCCCGCAGAGTGGACCTAAAATTATATATAATATATATATATATATATATATATATATATATATATATATATATATATATATATATATATATATATATATATATATATATATATATATATATATATATATATATATATATATATATATATAATCAACCAACCACACACTTATGAATAGCAATGATTAACATCCAACCACACACACACAAATTACTTATTATAATAGTTTACCCACCAGGCTATGAATTATTATATTAACTATTGGAATGGCCAATATTTCTATGTAAGATGTCATACAAATTTTCTGCTAAGTGATCAACTGTTATGATATTTTTTTCAACAGATTCAATGTAATAGGACAATGTAACAGTGTGCCTTATGAGTCTTCAACTCAGTTTCGTGTTTAGCGTTTGCAGTATTGCCGGCTATGATTGCCCCGCTGGGCCGTTAGACTTTTTACTTGACTGCCGGACTGCGTTTCTTTCCGTCCGTCTTCCGGCATTTTCTTCCCTTAGTTCCGACTTCAGTCCCCTTCACCCTTCAACTATTTTAGTTTCGATGAGATCAGCATGAGTGTCTCAGTCACAGGTATTTGTCAGTGTCTTTCGTATCAGTCAGGAGACCATTGGGGTTGAGGTACATTCCGTTGCATTCCATGTCCCTGGCGGTTATCACGGGCCAGTGTTTTCTGAGTGGTCCTGGCCAGCCTCTTTGGTTGAAGGGTCTGTTTTCTTTTGTTCAACTGATAGAATTCAGCTAGTCTTTTGTTTGTATCCTGTGACTGGCAGGTTGTCATGAAAGCGTTTGAGACATCAGCTGTGTCCGGGCGGCTGACTTTCTTGGGGGCTGCAGTAGTTCGGCCTTTCAGTCTATCCGCAGTGTCTCCCCTTTACTAGTTCGTCAACCCTTTTCATCCTGATACACCCATTGCTTGAAATGAATCTAACTATGATAGTTCAACCCGGGGTGGTGCCAGAATAGCTTGGCGCCCGCTGTGGCGCCAAGCTATTCTGGCACCACCCTCAAACTAAAATTCTTGATCACAATCTGGCACAGCGGCTTGTTGGCGTCCCTACACATAAGCGTGGCCACACACTCCGGCGACCGGGCGGTGGTCCGTAGTGAGGGCAGCATGTTATCACTTAAAGCTGTGCAGGGCTATCCTGGTCTTTCCGACCACAGTGTCGTCGCTTGCACTATTGCAGTTACCAGACCACGCCCCCGTAAACGACTCGTGACGTCACGAAACATTTGCAATATTTCGTCCCCTGATTTTCTGGTCGATGTAAAGGAGATGGCAGCAGCTACAGATGTGTGTCAATCACCTTCATTTGAGCCTGAGCAGCTCGTGGACGCCTACAACAACGGGCTTCGACAGGTGCTCGACCGACACGTCCCGACTGTAGGCTGGTGACTCGAGGGACCGACCATCCGCCCCGTGGTTATCCGATGACGTCAGAGAAGCTCGCCGCCGACAGAGACGCGCGGGATGTCATTGGAGACGGACTGGTCTGACTGTCCACAGACAGATCTACGTGAAAGTGGGGACCGAAGTTACAGCGGTCATACAGTCTGCCAGGAGACAGTTCTACCAGGACAGGATCGACTCCAGCTCGTCGCCCAAGCAACTCTTCTCAGTCTTTAGTGAGCTGCAGGGCAAGCCCCGTACCACGCCCCTTCCAACGGATGTGCCAAGCCATGTCCTTCCACAACGTTTCTGTGACTTTTTCTCGGATAAGATTAAGCACATCCGCTCTGAACTAGACTCATGTTCATGTGATCCCCCTACTTTTGGCGTGTATAATGATCTCGTTTCGAGCCAGTGACTGAGCAGGAGATCCATGAACTCATTATGAAGTCACCAACAAAGAGCTGTGTGCTTGATCCCTTGCCCACGTCCCTCATAAAACAGTGTATCGACGATCTCCTCCCTCTGATTACCACCATAGTTAATGCCTCTCTCTCTCTCTCTCTCTCTCTCTCTCTCTCTCTCTCTCTCTCTCTCTCTCTCTCTCTCTCTCTCTCTCTCTCTCTCTCTCTCTCTCTCTCTCTCTCTCTCTCTCTCTCTCTCTCTCTCTCTCTCTCTACAGGCGCAGTGCCTACTCAGTTTAAACATGCTATTGTGACACTACTCTTGAAAAAGCCTGGACTGGACCCAAACGACTTGAAGCATTTTAGACCTGTCTCTAACCTTACGTTTATTTCAAATATTTTGGAGAAGGTTGTTTTGAAACAGCTATAAAGCCATTTGTCTGGAAACGGTCTTTTAGAAATGCACCAGTGGGCACTACAGAAATGATCACAGCATGGAGACTCCTGTGCTGAGCGTCCTGGATGGTCTGCTAGTGAAGGCAGACAAGAGACTTGTCTCTCTCATTGCTCTGCTGGACCTCAACGCAGCATTCGACACGCTCGATCATTCTGTTTTGATGAAGTGAGGTTAGAGGTGACCTTTGGCATCCGTGGTACCGCCCTGGCCTGGTTCACTTCATACGTTAAGGATCGTTCTCAGGCTGTTATTGTTAATGGCCAGCTATCTGCTTCTAGTCTTTTGTTGTGTGGAGTCCCGTATTAGGGCCTGTTTTGTTCACTCTATATTCACATCCTCTATCTGATGTAATTGCCGCCCATGAGTGGGATTTTTACAAGTATGCTGACGATACTGAACTGTCAAGAAGTAGCGCGCCTAGCCATTTTAGCTTTGCTGATGAGCACAGTGTTGTACTGTCCTGGATGACTAGCAACAAACTTAAGCTTAACACTGACAAAAAAGAAGTCATGCCTTCCGGCTCTCAGTCTCGCCTTAGTCTGACTGACGGCAAGTTCGCAAACATTGGTGGCTGCAGCGTTCCCTTCCAGAAATGTGTCAAATCATCTGGGTGTGAAGATTGACTCGACGCTCTCCATGCATGATCATATCAGTAGCGTCTGCCGAGCTGGTTTTCTTGAGCTGCGCAGAATTTCTTCCCTCAGACCGTATCTCACAGAAAGTGCGGCGTCAAGACTTGTAAATGCATTCATTACTTCCAGGTTCGATTATTGCAATTCTGTACTGTTTACCGGCACTCAGATTTCACGCTTGCAGATGATTCCGATGAAACAATGCGGCGCGTCTCATCTTGAACGAAAGAGAGACCACGTTACGCCTCTACTGAAGCAACTGCTGCCCGTCAAATTCCGCTGCCAGTACAAAATTGCAATCAGTTTTCGCCTATCGGCATTTTATGACGGATCTCTCCCGCCGTACCTCTCTGCCAAGCTGTCCTCTTATCAGCCATCACGCACCCTCCGTTCATCCAGTGAAAAACTCAGTTTTTAAAATCCCGAAGCTTAACATGAAAACTGTCGCGGGGAGCGTTCTTTCACCTTTTTAGCCCCAAGTGTGTGGAACTCGCTGCCAACTGAAATGCGAAATCTGCCCACATTGTCACAGTTCAAAGCTCACTTAAAGACTTTTCTTTTTTGTCGGGCATTTAACACTTAGCTCACGACTGCCATTTATTCTGATCCTGGAGGAAATGAATGTAAGGTGTTGGGAAGGGATGGGGTGGTTTAAAGTAGTGTATAATTGTGCCGCGTGTGTGTCTGAGAGAAAGGGTGTGCCGTTGTGCATGCACAGTGAGTCCAGTGTTTTCCTGGAGAACAGCGCTGTACAAGAACTCACTATGCCGTATTATTATTATTTATCTATCCCTGAATCTGCAATGTAGCGCCGCTTCATAGGACAATAAGCATTTTAAAAAATAAGCCACAGGATCAATAAAATGGGCTAACAGGAGGATGTGCTGACTGGAGGTGTAGGTACTGATGATGTTTTAGTGGGTTTCCCGGTACAGTTAATGTCCGGGTGTCCTGACTGTTCGAAACGTTCTTCTTTGTATATCAGTTTCAATATCAAAGAAGGTGGCTTCCGTTACATTAATTTGATTACGTGAAGTCAAGTTGATGCCATCGGTATATGATGGGAGTTGGCTAGACTGAGCAAAAAATGAATGGTGATCGTTCAGTGTTTCCGTCCGTCTTCCTCTGCTGTCATGATTAGCAGTCCGCGATTGCGGCCGTACCGCCAGTGATGTAGGATCGAATCTCTATGTTCGAACCTGTCTGTACCTATTTCAAGATATGTGCGGGCCATTAGTAGGTCACTGCATGATGGCGACGGGACCTGACCCATTGCCGCGCAACCGATAACCTGTTTGTAATGAACATCGTCAAACACTCACAACTGAACCAGATAGGTGAGGCTACTTACTTACTTACGCCTGTCACCCCTCCCCGGGTATAGGCCGTCGACGAGAGACCTCCAGCGACTCCTGTCCTGTGCTTCTCCTTCGATTTTACTCCAGGTGGTTCCCAATCTCTTGATGTCTGCTTGGAGGTCTCGACGCCAGGTGTTTCTCGGTCTGCCTCTTTTCCTCTTTCCCTGAGGGTTCCATGACAATGCCTGCCTAGTGATACTGGAAGCTGGCTTTCTCAGGCTGTGACCAATCCATCCCCATCTTCTTCGCCCAATTTCATTCTCTGCTGTTATCTGTTCTGTTCTCTCCCAGAGTCTGACGTTGCTGATCTTCTCTGGCCAGTGGATTTTCAAAATTCTTCTAAGGCAACTGTTTATGAAGATCTGTACTCTGTTGACTGTGGTTTTTGTCAATCTCCAAGTCTCTGCTCCATATAAGTGAACTGCTTTTACGTTGGAGTTGAAAATCCGGACTTTGGTGTGTTGTGACAGCTCTCTGGAACTCCACACTTTTTCAACTGGAGAAAGGCTGCTCTGGCTTTACCGATTCGTGCTCTGACATCTGCATCAGTGCCGCCTTTTTTGTCTATGATGCTCCCGAGATAGGTGAAGCACTCCACCTCCTCCAACGGGGTGCCAGCACTAAGCAAGACTGGTTCTTCCCTGGTTGCTTACTTACTTACTTACGCCTGTCACCCCTACCCGGGTATAGGCCGTCGACGAGAGACCTCCAGCAACTCCTGTCCTGTGCTTCTCCTTCGATTCTACTCCAGGTGGTTCCCAGTCTCTTGATGTCTGCTTGGAGGTCTCGACGCCAGGAGTTTCTCGGCCTACCTCTTTTCCTCTTTCCCTGGGGGTTCCATGACAATGCCTGCCTAGTGATACTGGAAGCTGGCTTTCTCAGACTGTGACCGATCCATCCCCATCTTCTTCGCCCAATTTCATTCTCTGCTGTTATCTGCTCTGTTCTCTCCCAGAGTCTGACGTTGCTGATCTTCTCTGGCCAGTGGATTTTCAAAATTCTTCTAAGGCAACTGTTCATGAAGGTCTGTACTCTGTTGACTGTGGTTTTTGTCAATCTCCATGTCTCTGCTCCATATAGGAGAACTGCTTTTACATTGGAGTTGAAAATCCGGACTTTGGTGTGTTGTGACAGCTCTCTGGAACTCCATACTTTTTTCAACTGGAGAAAGGCTGCTCTGGCTTTACCGATTCGTGCTCTGACATCTGCATCAGTGCCGCCTTTTTTGTCTATGATGCTCCCGAGATAGGTGAAGGACTCCACCTCCTCCAACGGGGTGCCAGCAAGCAAGACTGGTTCTTCCCTGGTTGCGTTCAGCCTCATTGTCTTTGTTTTCTGTTTGTGAATGGTGAGGCCCACTTGGGACGAGATGTCAGCAAGCCTCGTGGTCTTGTCCTGCATTTGTTGATGAGTGTGGGACAGTAATGCCAAGTCGTCTGCAAAATCGAGGTCGTCAAGCTGTGTCCACAGTGTCCACTGTATTCCACTTCGTCTGTGCTCTGTGGTCATCTTCATGACCCAGTCTATGGCCAGTAGGAAGAGGTTCCCTGGTTGCGTTCAGCCTCATTGTCTTTGTTTTCTGTTTGTGGATGGTGAGGCCCACTTGGGACGAGATGTCAGCAAGCCTCGTGGTCTTGTCCTGCATTTGTTGATGAGTGTGGGACAGTAAAGCCAAGTCGTCTGCAAAATCGAGGTCGTCAAGCTGTGTCCACAGTGTCCACTGTATTCCACTTCGTCTGTGCTCCTCTTCATGACCCAGTCTATGGCCAGTAGGAAGAGGAACGGAGACAGCAAACACCCCTGCCTGACACCGGTTCTGACCTGGAGCTCCCTGGTAAACTGCCCTTCGTGGATCACGCGACATGTCATGCCATCGTAGCTGCTCTTGATCAGGCGGACGAGCTTTGTGGGTACACCGTAGTGTCGTAGGAGTCAGTTTCCACAGAGTCTCTCGGTCCACGCTGTCAAATGCTTTCTCGTAATCCACAAAGTTGACGTACAGCGGGGAGCTCCACTTCAAAGACTGTTCCACGATGATGCGGAGAGTGGCGATCTGGTCTGTACATGATCGGTTTTCCTGAATCCTGCTTGCTGGTCTCTCAGCTGGGGGTCAACGGAGCTCTTCATTCTCTCTGGAACTAGGAAGTAGGCAGGAGAAGCATACATACACATATACGAACGTGCACTACTTCCTAAGTTCCAGAGAAATACATGGGTTGTAAATATAAGCGAGACCTGATGCATCTTTTTGAGGATGCAGATGATCGTCTTGTTCTATACCTGCGTATTTCTCTGTGGGCTGGCGATTTGGTGCCTGATAGGCGGGGGCAGGGGATCTTACTGTTTGTCTGTCCAGCGCTGAGTGATTCCTCTTGGTTTGTGTACAATTCTGCCAGCGCTAACCTCACCTATCTGGTTTGTGAGTATCTATAACTCGAGGCAAATTTGTATCGTTACATTGTTGCGTAATGTTCTGTGCATCTACTGTGGGAAATCAGGGTATTTACCCGACCAAATATAGTATTGCACGTTCGTATATGTGTATGTATGTTTCTCCTGCCCACTTCCTAAGTTCCGGAGAACTGGTTAAGGCTACCAAAAAAGTAACAGTTATGCTATTGCTAGGTCACGACCTCAAAACTAACAGAGTTCTCTTCGGTCGCGGCGCTAAACAGGTACTGGTCCTGTTACGTAATCTTAATGTGTAGCGCTATCTCAATAGTTCAGTGGTAGTGCACGTTTTCCTTTCCTAGTGCATGTCTAACTGGTGATAGTCTAGTGGTAATTTAAACGTTCACACGCACATTTACTCTAGCTAACACTAATACTAAGTAATAGCAAGACTTCAACGAAAGGCCAAAGGTTAACGATACAATTTATTTTCTAAAGCTTTACACGTTTCTTGTTTCCATCTAGTTTCTAATGTCTAAAAGTATCCAACACAAAATACAACTCGCGTACCACACACACCCGTTTTTATTACTTTCATACGACAAACTACATGAATCTAAGAGACCATGATCGAAAGGCTATGACGAGACGAACATCATCACATTCACACGACAGCAAAGCCGGGAAAGAGAGAGAGAGAGAAAAAAAATCCACCCAAAAGCCCAATGTAAAATAAGGACCCCTTACTCCCTGGGAGATAGATGGGATGAGGACCCTGGATAACCACTAAGTCCCTACTTCCCGACCATACTGACCCCAACCCCGTTTAGGCGGAAATCCGACCTCACTGTAACCTAATTCTACAGTACCTAAGGGTGACTAACGGAGCTGCGGAAGTCCCGGCAAACTCAACTAAGCAAGGACTTCGCAAGGTTTATATGCTACCCTCCCATCCTTCTAGAACAATCTGGGCGTCCTTACCTGTTCGCAAGCGCACGTGAACTGACCGAATATAGTTCTACACTTTTGGTCCTAACTAAGAATGGATGACTGAAGCGCATGCGCTAATACCAAAACAAACGTCATACCTGTTTGGCCAACTCGTAAGAAACAACACAATTTATTAATATTTCGGGTAAATACCCTTTGTCAAAATAGACAAACAAACAAATAGAGAGATTAGCCGCTACTTATCTTCATTGGCAGAAGGAATGTGGCAACTTCTCGAATCCTTTGGGGCGCGATCAGAACAGTTCTGGTTCCCAGCCCGCCCTCTAGGTGTGTATAATATACAGTACTCCATCCAGGACCCTAAGTTCGTCCCAGCGATACAACACGGTTCTTATATCATCTCCATACTGTGCAGTCTCTGGTTTAGAGGGCTTGTTTCCCTTTTCTTTCAATTCAAGTAAAACTCTTGTCATTGGATCCTGCAACTGTAAGGACCTTAATTCGGCCAGGTGTCCAACTTAAAAACCAGTGTTCAGGGAAAAATTGTTCAGTTAGTTCATGTTGCTCGTCGTGGGCTTGATGAAGGCCCACCAATTCTGGATGCGATGCGTCCCCAACTGGTCGTCACCAGATTGGTCAACATCTCCAGACATCGACTCCTCTGCCTCCGACGGACTAGGAGGAAATGGGATATCAGAAGGGACTTCATTCCCCAACAAGCCCGCTTCATGATTACTCAGTCCTGACATCTACACCCCTTGCACCTGAGTCCGTCTGTCGCCTTCGACCTTGAGACCGAGTCACACGCTCTGATCTAGAACTACACTTCCCTTCTGAGTCTTCGCAAGCGGTTCCTTGGCGGGTAACTACACTCTCCACCTCGGATTGGTTACTATCGCCTGCCGCCCCAGCTATCAGTGCCTTTGCTCTAGACCTTGTGAGCAATCCCCGCTCTTGAGTTTCTAGGTCATCTGTGCCCCCCCCCCCCCCCCCCCCCCGGACCATTAGAAGTGGAAGGTTTACACGCTTTCCCTGTGGTGGTAGTTTCCTTATTCCCCACATTTGTACTTCTATTCTCCATAGCAACCCCCGACTCTAAGTTTTTCGCTTGAGATCGAGTGACCACCCTCAGCGGGTTCTCGCAACAATCACTGCACTCTTCCCTGTGACATTTTCTGTACGGTTTACGTGACATCGTGTCTGCGTTACCACGACTGACACCCTTCCGATGTTCTATGTCAAAATCGTATGCGTCTAGTGTGGCAATCCACCTGGCCACAATACCCTCTGTTGAAAGTTCCGGAGCCACCCGAGTGATCCATGATCAGTCCTGAGCAAGAAATGATTTCCCCACAGGTAGTGCCTAAAACTCCGGACGAAATACACCACAGCGTACAACTCCCTGTACGTGACGCAGTATCGTCTCCTATTCTGAGGAAGTGTCTTGCTTGCGTAAGCTATGACCTTTTCGACCCCGTCTTGTCGCTGAGATAGGACAGCCCCAATTGCATCAGCACTGGCATCTGTGTCTAAAACAAACGACCCATTCGGATCAGGGTATGCCAGTATGGGAGCGGACACTAACTTTTGTTTCAGAGTCTCGAAGGCAGCCTGACAATTTTCATCCCACACGGGCAAAAGGCTGTCCTTTTCTTGTGAGATTTGTGAGTGGTTTTGCTATACCAGCGAAGTTCTTAATGTGTCGTCTGTAGAACGAGGCTAGCCCCAAGATTCCTCTAACTTCCTTTAGGTTTCTAGGAACCGGCCAATCAAGAACGGCCTTGACCTTCTCTTGACTACACGACTATTCCTTTGTCAGACACAGTGTGACCCAAGTACTCTACAGACTTCTGGAGTAGGGAACACTTGCTTGGTTTGATTTTCAGGTTGGCCTGTTCCAACCTCCGTAGGACGATTTCTAAATTTTCCATTGCGTCTTCCTTTTATGTTCAAGCCATAACTATCAGATCGTCAACGTACACTAGGACTCTGTTGAACCCAATGCCCTTCAGTACAAGCTCAAGGAGTCTTTGAAAAGTTGCGGGACTGTTACATAGTCCAAATGGAAGGACGTTAAACTGATACAACCCTAAGGGTGTTGAGAACGCTGTTTTCTCTTTATCCTTTTCGTCCATTTCCACCTGGATAAACCTTGTGCTAAATCTAAGGTTGAACACTAAATCATTTGGATCCGCACAACTGATCTAAGCTTTCATCTACCCTTGGAAGTGGAAAAGCGTCATTGCGCGTGATTTCGTTCAGCTTGCGGAATTCTACACAAAACCGAATTTCACCTGTCTTAGTCTTCTTCACCAGTACAACAGGCGCAGCCCAAGGGCTGTCACTCGAATCTATAAAGCCTGCGTCTAACATTTTGCGTACTTCATCGCAAACGATGGGTTCACTGGGCTAGGGGAGGACGCCTAAGGGGAAGCTTGATTGGTTTATGGTCACCTGTATCTACAGTGTGTTTGACCAACCCCGTTCGTCCTAGCTTGTCACCTGGCCCCAAAAACGTGTTTTGATACTTGGTGGGCTAACTCACCTTTAGTCTCTTCACTGACCTGGTCAAATACATTCTCCACTAACTCTCTCAAATGATCTGGCAGACTGTCTAAAGTAGGGCCTTTGTGGCCCATCTGCTGGGGTTCTGTATCAGCGATAAAGCCAACCGCTTGGAGGGAGCCGAGGGTTGTGCCTGCTTTGACCTCGGAGACATGTTCACTAAAATTGGTGATGGGTATTAGGACTTCTCTGTCAACCACTTTTTCCAGTGACCTGGGGATCTCTACTTTGTTACTCCCCTTGTATTGTATCAGTGGTTCTATCGTCCCTTCTTCTCCACCTTGCCAATCACTTCAGTAGAATCGTGCCCTTCACCAGAATCTCAGATTCAGGGGGGACAGCTACGTTTTCCTTTATCGCTATTCTTGCGCATAAAGAACTCGCTCCCCTGTTAGTTGGGATCAGTTTGCCAGTTAGACTAAGGACACCGTTGGAAAGGTCTAATACAGCCTTGTGTTTGGAAAGGAAATCCATTCCCATCACACCTTATGTGATATTTCTGACACTTAAGTACTCTTTGTTTGTATCTTTGACCGGCTATCATACTAAATGACAGCCGACACTGACCTTGTACTTTGAGCTGTTCTCCGCTAGCACCCAAAAGTCTCGGTTTGAATGGTCTGAGTCATTTAGGTCTCTCTATGTCTAATGACTCGTACATAGTGTCAGAAATCAGTGTTCACGGCCCCCGTATCCACTGAAAGCTCATAGTCTTGACCGCAAGCTCTAATTGGTACTGACCAACTAACAACTGTATGTTCACTGGACTCGCAAGATGGCCTTTTTTTCTAAGGTATCACCCTCGTCTTCTTCATGGGCTGAAGCATCGGCCCCCAGTTCAGCCCTTTCTAGTTTAAATAACCTCCGGCGGTATTCCTTGTTTCCGGAGCGTTATTAGCGCTTTTGTTCTCTGCCTCAGTGAGCATGGGGCATTGACGTGCCCGATGGCCGGGTCGTCGTCTGCAGTTGAAGCAGACATCGTTTCTGTTTTTCGCTGTAATCTTTTCTACTTTTTCCAGCCTTCTTGCTATGTTTTCCACTGATTTTCTCAGTCCCTTCATCTCTTACAGCGGCATTTTGACCCTTCTCAGTATTTCCTGCTGACTGTGCTTGGACCACCTCTTCGTTTTCAACCATTCTAACATTGTGCCCACTAGGATGTGGTTTCAACCCTAGTCCTTCATGGGATCTCTCGAATGAAACGAATTCATCCGCCAAAGCCGAGACAGCCATAACTACAGAGGTTGCGTGTCCGAATTGGACATGTCTTTGGTGAGTTCGACGCCCCCCGTTTCAAGTTAGCCCGTTGTCAGATGAAACGTTCTACAACTATCGTTTCTCTGGCTTCTGACGGCATATTGGGGTATGCTTTGATCGCTAGTCTTTTCAGGGCATGTGCAAAATCGGAAACCGACTCTCCCGGCCTTTCTTTTGGTATCTCGTCCGAAACTCACACATGTATGCTGGTGTCCTCTCCGCTGGACTAAACCTTTTTATGAGGTGAGCTTTTAGGTTTCGTAATCTTCCGATTCCTCAGTCTGAATCAAGATCGCCTAAGATCTGCCTTGTTGGCCCCCTGAGAGATATCAAAGAAGTACCCAACGGAGAAAGAAACACGCTTAGAAAAAACGGTACAACACAGTTTTTTCTAACCGTTTTTTCTAAGCGTGTTTCTTTCTCCGTTGGGTACTTCTTTGCATTTCACACGCTTGGCAGTCACCTTTTTGGTCTGGATTCCTGAGAGATATCGCCAATTGAATTCCCTTTTCCTCGTAGCTATACCCCAGGGACGTAGCGGGCCACTCCGGCGCTCCGGCGACCGCCGGAGTACTTTTTGGACGAAAAAAAAAAAAAAGAGCGAGCGAGAGAGAGAGAGCAAACCTGTCGTTGGGTGTCAAAACTTCGTAAGTGTATTCATGTTTACCAAAAATGGCAAGTTTGCGCCACTAGCTCAGTGCACCACTTAGCAGTAGCTGGTAAACAGAAAAGTGTCAAAATCGCCGGCCCGAGAACGAAAGCTACTGGCCGAAGTGCATCAACACAACAGACTTCTGCACCACTAGCTCCATCAATTTAGCAGTGGTATAAAACAGAAATAAGAAGGACACGAGTCACCACTAGCAAACGCCGCACGCCGACTCAAACGGTAACAGCCTCAAGTCATGACACATTAAACGAAGCAGAACGACTCCAAGATAAGAACTTGAACCAACTGCGGCATTGGAAATATCTTATTTCTACGCGCCACACCGCAACCAATACAAGGTTCACCCCCCCCCCCCCCCCCAGACAACGGGGAAAAGAAAACTGAATGAACCAGGAACAGAAAAACCGCCCGACTTTTGAACTATGAAATCATCATAGGACCAGCACACGAATGGGCGGGGGGGGGGGGGGGGGGGGGGGGGGGGGATAATACATGAGGACGAAAAATCTCCCACACTTTCAAACAATCCTACTAGCCGCATTCATCTTCTCCAATGCACTGAACCCTACGATATTCTTTGAATGGGTCGACTTCATGGGCTTTTGCAGAGACAAGGGAGCAAGTTTAGTTATTTGGGTTTAACGCCGAGCAGGCGACTAAGGCCATCTCACGGCGGAACAAGGGAGCAAGGAAACAACTAGAATACCTCTTCGTATACTTTAAAGAGGGCAGATACAGCAAAGCTTTGTACGCCTACGACATCATTGATCAACGGGCGCACGAATACTTAGATGGAACCCCGAAAGACCACAGACAACCACGGAATTGTCCCACCAACAATCAAAACTAAGGACACGACATGAAAAGAACACACCACCACTCTCCACTAACCTTTACAAGTTATAGTGTGAGCGAGAGTACATCCTCTTGAACAATACAAAATAATCCACAAAACAAACTACCATAAAACCTAACAACAAAGGCTTACTCAGTCAACAGAACAAAAGGGTCAGCACGCTGATGAAGGCAGCCCTTAGCCAATAAAGGCTTAAACATGCCCGAAATACACCTGACAGCTAACTCAAAACGTGACTGATTTGTGAATTGTCACTCATATGGGTATACGGCTGGTCACAACAAGCCATCACACAGTGGTGTGCGATGTACCACAAAAAAGATCAAGTATGTGCACGAGGATCGATTGAACCACGTCCACAAGTCTAAAACTGACCCACTCAACTTGATTCGTGTTGCCAACAACTTTAATTGTGGCTTCTGCAGCACGCAGGCAAACAGTTTTTGGGACATTTTCTGAGCTGGGTGTATCAAGAAACCAATCATAAAATCATAAATCGGTCCCTCGAGTGAGGCGTCTTTCTGTCAGAATTTAAATCAGCCGTTGTCAAACCTCTCTGAAAAAGTCGAATCTTGACCCCCAACCAGCTAAAAAACTATCGCCCCGTTTCAAACCTACCCTCCCTGTCCAAAGTTCTTGAGAGAGTCGTTCTGACATAGCTCACTAAATATCTACAGTCAAACAATCTCGTCCATCCGATTCAGTCTGCTTAACGAAAACTGCTGAAACTGAAACTGCTCTCATCTGTGTCGTTAATGGCCTCCTAAGTGCCTATGATGAAAACCAGAGCTCAGTTCTTGCCCTGTTAGACCTATCAGCTGCGTTTGACACCATTGACCACTCCATCTTGCTCCAGGGTCTAGAAAACTACTTTGGTATTTCTGGTAAGTTCTACTCTTATCTGTTTTCCAGTCAGATTAACGTCTCTGTCAAGAACGCTCTTTCTGAAGCTGCTGCGCTAGAGTTTGGGGTCCCCCAGGGCTCTGTCCTGGGCCCCATTCTATTTACGCTGTACACTCAGCCTCTGTCTCAGGTTATCGCATCGCATTCAACCGATCATCACATGTATGCGGATGATACACAACTTCCGAAATCTGCACCTCCAAACAGCTCCAGTCAGGCTATTGCAGATGTTCAGAACTGTATCTCAGATATTAAGTTCTGGATGTGTGAAAATAAACTCCAGTTAAACGAGGGCAAGACAGAAGCTCTTCTTATCGGTGCCTCTCGACTGCTGCCCAATTCTCCTGACTCTATGCGCATTTGTGATGCACCTATTCCATTTTCTGATTCAGTTCGCAATCGGCGTTTTTCTTGATAAAGATCTTCAAATGAAGGACCATGTAAATCATGTCTTCAAAATTGCTTTTCTGGAATTAAGACGTATCAGTTATATCCATCATTACCTCACCACTGAATCTGCCACCAAACTGGTTGTCTTTTTAGTCTTGTACAGAATTGATTACTGCAATTGATTACTTAGCTGATCAGGACCAAAAAGGTGACTGACAAGCGTGTGAAATGCAAAGAAGTACCCAACGGAGAAAGAAACACGCTTAGAAAAATCGGTACAACACAATTTATTAATATTTCGGGTAAATACCCTTTGTCAAAATAGACAAACAAACAGAGACATTAGCCGCTACTTATCTTCATATGCAGAAGGAATGTGCTACATTCCTTCTGCATATGAAGATAAGTAGCGGCTAATGTCTCTGCTTGTTTGTCTATTTTGACAAAGGGTATTTACCCGAAATATTAATAAATTGTGTTGTACCGTTTTTTCTAAGCGTGTTTCTTTCTCCGTTGATTACTTAGCTGGCCTCCCTCGGTCTGTCATTCAGAAATTGCAGTGAGTTCAGAATTGTGCTGCACGTCTTATCGTCCACGCCTGACAGCATCAGCCCATCACTCCTATCCTGAGACAACTTCATTGGCTGCCAGTCAAACAACGAGTCTCGTACAAAATCGCCTGTCTGTGTTACAAAACTATCAACTACTCTACCCCTGCCTATCTCGCTGATCTTTTTCAACTATACACTCCCTCCCACTCCCTCCGTTCCAGTAGTGACAGAGTCCCGCTCTGCAAACGGAGGTGACCGTTGTTTTGCGCACGTTGGACCTCAGTGTTGTCTGGAACTCCCTACCCATAGATATTAGACATTCTCCCTCATTCACTACCTTTAAATCTGCCCTTAAGACCCACCTGTTCGATACCCCAATGTAGCTCGCGCGCAGTTCTTCGTCAGTGGCCGTTATGTACCTGTGTGTCTGTCTGTGTGTGTGCGTGTGTATTGCAGAATCCTTTGTTCCTCTGGCTTTATGACCCCCTCCACTCCCACTCTTTATTTGTAAAGCGCTAAGAGCTTATTTTAGTATAAGCGCTAAATAAGTAGCCATTGTTATTATTATTAAGAACAAATGTGCTTCAAAAATCCCGTGCAACACAAACGTCTGCTGTCAAAGTTGATTCAGGACTCAAAGCTTTTGTGATGAACATTTCTTCATGGATTATATCTCTTTTTTTTAATTTTGTTTCGCAAGTCTCATCTACAACAAACGATCTTCAACTCTGACATGTTGTAATCTTCTACCTACAGAAAGGCGAGTTTGTTTACTAATTGATTGGTTTCCCCATGACCACATGAAGGATTTAACCAATTGTGACATTTCCCAATTCTTGATTCCAAGCCAGCATATCATAGGTAAGTCTGTCTTTGGATGTGAATGTTGTTTCTTTAAAATATAGTTATCATTTTAGTATCAATAAATAAGCGTCTGGTCGCCATCATCCCTCAAATAGTTTCCGACTTTCCGAAACCGCCGGACTACTTTTCTCATGCCCGCTACGTCCCTGTACCCAGACCACTTGCTTATTTTTTCAAAATGTGCAAGAAAGTCGCGCAGTTCAGAAGAACCATCGAAAAAGTCTGGACGCAACTCTTTCCTGCCTGAAAGAGAGTAATCTAATTGCGTTTGCCTCCCTTGCATTGCGTCACCACTGAAAACTCATCTCTGTATTTTGATTGGCTCTTTGGTTTGCTACGTCGCTACTTGGAAAGAGACCTGCCGTTTAGTGAAAGTTTTTCGCGCTTTCATTCCGATCGTATTGTGTCTGTACTTTTTCTGTGATCATTTTGGGCCCAGCATGTGTCTTACCCAGTGGATTACACTGCCTAGCATCTCCACGCATAGAGGACTTTGTGTGTACATCACTGCTTTTACGCGCACTGTGCACGAGTGAGGACCACGAGGCGTGTTCAAAATATCTGGACCTGTCACGTCATGACTACCATCCGGTAGGGACTCTATTCTTTTCTCTGCTATTTCATCATCGTCGTACACATCATCACCTATTTTCCTAGTTGACTCTTTCGCCTCGAGCCAACTTGGCCGTAGACTAAGAAATCTGAACAAGCTCAAAATGGCACCCATCGTGCAAGGACTAAGGTCCCGGTACACAGTGCTGTTTCCGTACTGTACAGTCTCTTAGCCATAGTCAGTCCCAGGCATCCCCTAATATTTCAATCCCCTAAAAAACACTACTGCCCACCAGCTGCACATTTGCCATGCACAAAATAACAATAAAAACAGCACATTGACAGTCTCATTGCTTGGCTATGAACCCGATTCCTTACCAACCCCACACCCAAACACAGCTGAAATCAGCGTGCCCCTCAAATCACTACGTCAACGGCAACTCGACATAGGCCCACAATTGTTCACTGGATAAGCTCAGGATGGTATGAATCAAAGCACCAAACATGTCTCCTCTCATGTAACAAGAAATTTCCAGAAATTCTAACATACAGCCCTACTACAACATTTCAAACAAGGCAAAAATTATTTTTAAAAACACCGGTCCTCTTAGTCTTACTGCCAGAACTGGCCAAATTTGACTATGTAATGTGACCTGAAAGAGGAACTGTCCCACCTGAACACCATTCAATCTGCCATCACTGCAACCCTTAGACACTAGCTAAGTCAAACCCAAAGTGACATCATTGAATGTTCGCTGCATCTTTAAGTTATGGCCCATTATGTGAAGCACACTGTTGTGGCGTTCAATGTGCTGTTAATGTTTTGGATCATGCATATCTGATGCCATGAAAAACAGACTAGATACGGTCAGAATGCCTCCAAAATTGGCATGTACATCAAGTAATATATCTGATCTTCAGAAATGTTGCATTTGAGACACAGGCACCTGAAAGTCTTTTTTTTTTCATATTTTTCCACTACCCACCCCCCTACTTTGTCTGTTTTTCCATGTTTACAAACACATGCAATACAGTCAAACTGACTTCTGGTGGGCTGGACAACTTAAAATGCTTACCATGACACTGACATTGATGAAAAATGAGCTTTCAGACCCAAGGCCATTTCCTTGTGTATCTCAGGGCAGCCAAAAAGACAATGCCCTGGCATCCTCATTGCCCTGTTGTCTGGTGCCAAAAAGCAGGAAGAGACCAGTAACCAGCTACCATGCCCTATATACTGCTGGCAATCTTTTCTACAGGCAAAAGGGGTCATGAAACAACTGTGCAATTTAAACATTAAGTCTACTGAACTAACCCACAGGCAAAAGACTACACAAAACAGCCAAAACTATGCTACGCGGGACACACCGCATACCTAAACAAGTGTCTGGAGTGCTTATTTAGGAGATAGCAGGGAAAAATGGTTATGTACAGTTCATTTTTATATAAAACACACCTGTCAGAGTCTCAAAAGGCCTAAACTCATGTTGCAAATGCAGCAGGCATGTGTGTGCCAAACCTGTGAACACTCCTGTAAAAGCCTGTACTGGTGGCCGCAGCTGCTGGTCCCATAACAATGCATTCAAATGAGCTTTACACAGAGTAAAAATGCTTGTGTTTGGCTCAGAATAGACACCAGAGACATCCTTAATGACAATTACAGCAGAATGACACCTCAGACGCAGCCAGTGTAGCTGGATCATGCAAAATAACACATCTGCATGTCACACTATTTTTCACTGCGAGGTCAGCTGTCTAATAAAATGAACATGCTGACACTGTTTCATTGTAGTTTTATAAAACTAACGCCCTAAAAGAGAGAGACAATAAGAGAGTCATCATCATCATCAGTCCCTTGCCCGAACTGGGCGTTGGGGGGACTGAAAGGCAGCAGCAACAGACAGTGCTCTCCACTGAGTTCTATTTTGGGCGGTGGCAAGCAAGTCTGGCATCTCGAGTTCGGTCCATTCTTTTATGTTTGCGACCCAACTCTTTCTCTGACGACCTCGCCGACGACTTCCTTCGAGAGTGCCTTGGAGGATAGTCTTGGACAAGGTGTTGTGTCGGGTCACGTGGCCAAACCAAGCAAGCTTGCGCCGTTTCACGGTTGCCAGAAGGGGTTCATGTGGGCCCACCAGGGAAGTGACGATGCTCCGTACATATTCGTTGGTCTTGTGCTCGCGGTACGAGATGCGGAGCAACTTCCTCAGGCACTTGTTCTCAAAGGCCTGGATTTTCTTTTCTGAGTCTGCAAGCAGTGTCCAAGTCTCACAGCCGTGGAGTAGAATAGACACTACGAGGGACTTGTAAAGCCTGTACTTGATGGTGAAGCTGATGGAGTTACTTCGCCATATCCTGTCTAGCCTGGCCATTGCGGATGTTGCTGTACCTATCCTGATACGGATCTCTGCTGTGCAACTACCGTCTTTGGACAGGGTGGCTCCCAAGTACTTGAAGCTATTGACCTCTTCTAGCTTCTGGCCGTTCATGTGGATGTTGCTGCTGCTGTCGCTTGTGGTGTTGATCATCACTTTGCTTTTATCCGTACTGATCTCCATGCCATAAGACCCTGCGCTACTTGAAAGTTTGTCTGTCAGGTTTTGGAGCTCACTATTGCTGCCTGCCATGAGGTCAATGTCGTCTGCGAATCGAAGATTGCACAGGGATCTGCCACCAATAGAGATTGAAGTATGGTGGTCGTGGAGGGTTTCCTGCATGATCTTCTCCAGGAATATGTTGAAAAGGACAGGAGAGAGCAGGCATCCTTGACGGACACCGATCGTCGTCCTGAAGAACTCGCCTGACTGATTGTTAAGTAGAACCGCGCTGCAGGCGTTCTTGTAAAGCGCTTCTATCATTTGGATCAGTCCCTCCTCTATGTTGAACGATCTCATGACTTGCCAGAGTCCGTCGTGCCAGACGCGATCAAATGCTTTCCTGAAATCAATGAAGTTGTGGTAGAGTTCGCGCTGATGCTGCAGATGTTTCTCGATCAGGACGCGGCAGTTGAAAATCTGCTCTACAGTGCTTCTTCCAACTCTGAAGCCAGCCTCTTCTTCTGCCAGCAGTTCCTCGGCGAAAGTTTTGAGGTTGAGAATGATAAGAGAGTACTAAGAATCAAATTTCAATAAGGCCGCACCCATCATTAAATCTCGCCTTTATTGATAAGAAAATATATGTCATCACATAACCTCTCTATTACCACATAATCACCCTTTTGTTTTTTAAAAAGTGGCGACCATGATTAGTGCGGCCTTTTTGAAATTTGATACATTACTTACTTACTTACGCCTGTCGCCCCTACCCGGGTATAGGCCGTCGACGAGAGACCTCCAGCAACTCCTGTCCTGTGCTTCTCCTTCGATTCTACTCCAGGTGGTTCCCAGTCTCTTGATGTCTGCTTGGAGGTCTCGACGCCAGGAGTTTCTCGGCCTACCTCTTTTCCTCTTTCCCTGGGGGTTCCATGACAATGCCTGCCTAGTGATACTGGAAGCTGGCTTTCTCAGACTGTGACCGATCCATCCCCATCTTCTTCGCCCAATTTCATTCTCTGCTGTTATCTGCTCTGTTCTCTCCCAGAGTCTGACGTTGCTGATCTTCTCTGGCCAGTGGATTTTCAAAATTCTTCTAAGGCAACTGTTCATGAAGGTCTGTACTCTGTTGACTGTGGTTTTTGTCAATCTCCATGTCTCTGCTCCATATAGGAGAACTGCTTTTACATTGGAGTTGAAAATCCGGACTTTGGTGTGTTGTGACAGCTCTCTGGAACTCCACACTTTTTTCAACTGGAGAAAGGCTGCTCTGGCTTTACCGATTCGTGCTCTGACATCTGCATCAGTGCCGCCTTTTTTGTCTATGATGCTCCCGAGATAGGTGAAGGACTCCACCTCCTCCAACGGGGTGCCAGCAAGCAAGACTGGTTCTTCCCTGGTTGCGTTCAGCCTCATTGTCTTTGTTTTCTGTTTGTAAATGGTGAGGCCCACTTGGGACGAGATGTCAGCAAGCCTCGTGGTCTTGTCCTGCATTTGTTGATGAGTGTGGGACAGTAATGCCAAGTCGTCTGCAAAATCGAGGTCGTCAAGCTGTGTCCACAGTGTCCACTGTATTCCACTTCGTCTGTGCTCTGTGGTCATCTTCATGACCCAGTCTATGGCCAGTAGGAAGAGGAACGGAGACAGCAGACACCCCTGCTTGACACCAGTTCTGACCTGGAGCTCTCCGGTGAACTGCCCTTCGTGGATCACGCTACATGTCATGCCATCATAGCTGCTCTTGATCAGGCGGACGAGCTTTGTGGGTACACCGTAGTGTCGTAGGAGTTTCCACAGTCTCTCGGTCCACGCTGTCAAATGCTTTCTCATAATCCACAAAGTTGATGTACAGCGGGGAGCTCCACTCCAGAGACTGTTCCACGATGATGCGGAGAGTGGCGATCTGGTCTGTACATGATCGGTTCTTCCTGAATCCTGCTTGCTGGTCTCTCAGCTGGGGGTCAACGGAGCTCTTCATTCTCTCTAGGATGATCCTGTTGAAGACCTTTCCTGGTACTGACAGCAAGGTGATTCCTCTGTAGTTGGAACACTTGCTGAGGTCGCCTTTCTTGGGAAGCTTGATTAGGTACCCCTCCTTCCAGTCAGCTGGCATCACCTCCTCTTCCCAGATCTTTCCAAACAGTGGGTACAGCATCTCAACTGTTGTCTCTAGGTCTGCTTTCAGAGACTCCGCTGGGATGCCATCTGGCCCTGCTGCTTTGCCCTTCTTCAAAAATGCCACTGCTTTTCTGATCTCTTCCCGGCTGGGTCTGTCACAGCTGATGGGTAGGTCGGTCTCTGCCGGCTGGATGTCGGGGGGGGGGGGGGGGGGGGGGTCAGGTGGGCTAGGTCTGTTCAGTAACTCTTCAAAATACTCGGCCCATCTGTCGAGTTGGTCTGCTCTGTCTGCAATAGGCTTGCCTTCTTTGTCTTTTACTGGTCTTTCTGTATGGCCATACTTACCCGACAATCTTCTGGTAATTATGTCGTAGAGCTGTTTTATGTTGCTGCTGCCTGCTGCCTTTTCTGCCTCTGCTGCCAGGCTGTCTGTGTAGGCCCTCTTGTCTGCCCTGATACTCCTCTTCACCTCGCAGTTGGCTTCCGAGTATTCCCCCTGTGCCCTTACTTTGGCTGCTCTCGTGCGACTGTTGTTGACCGCTGCTTTCTTCTGCTTCCTCGCTTCTATCTTCTTCAAGGTCTGTGCCGACAGCCAGTCCTTGTGGTGGTGTTTCCTGAACCCTACAGTGTCTTTGCAGGTTGAGTTCAGCGCCTCTCTAACTGCCTTCCACTGCTGCTCTGTGGTGACTGCCTCCTCTTCATTTACTAGCTCCTGTAGCGCTTGAAACCGGTTGGACAGCACCAGTTTGAACTCTTCTCTAACTCCAGTTTCTCTCAGGAGGCCTACATTATAGCGCTGTCTTCTTGTTGTCTCTGTGCGGCTTTTCTTTAGCTTGAGCTTCATTCTTAAGGTAAGCAGATGGTGGTCTGAGGCGACATCTGCTCCCCTCCTCACTCGAACATCTTGAAGGGATCTTCTAAATTTCTTGCTAATGCAGATATGGTCTATTTGGTTCTCTGTTGTATGGTCAGGTGAGACCCAAGTTGCTTTGTGTATTCTTCTGTGTGGGAAGATGCTGCCTCCAATGACAAGTCGGTTTAGAGCACAAAAGTCTACAAACCTCTCCCCGTTCTCACTCAACTCCGAGCCTAGTCCCTGTCTCCCCATCACCTCTTCGTATCCGGTGTTGTCCTCCCCTATTTTGGCATTAAAATCGCCCATGACGATGGTGATGTCTCGCTCCGCACATTTGTCCACGGCACTCTGGAGTCGGTCGTAGAACTCTTGTTTCTCTTCCTCGTCACTGTCATTAGTGGGCGCATAACACTGGATGACGTTCAGCTTGAGCTTTTTCTTGGTTCTAAAGGCTGCTGTTATAATTCTTGGCCCAAGAGGTTCCCAGCCCATCAGCGCTCTCTGTGCCAAATTTGATACATTAGTACTCTCTTATTGTCTCTCTCTATAACTATTGTCTCTGACAACACCTAAATCGCGACCATGGCCATGTTTATGAACATGATCCTTGCAGCTCTGAACCCATAGCTACCGTAAACACTGAACCAGGAAGTATAATTCGATTACAGACTAAAACCCCCAATAGCTGCCTGCCTTGTACCGAGGTTTTTCATAGTCTAAGATTCTCACGAGCCTAGATTTTTATAAGTGGACACAGGTCAGATCCTCAAGAGTCTCGGACTCCAGGCCTAACCTTTGTTTACAAGTATTAGTAAACTTTTTTTGTTAGCTCTCTCATAGCGAGTATGCTGACGGGTCCTGTTTAATATTATTTTACTGCAAGTACAATTTCTGAAAAGGTGACTGCCGTCTTATGTATATTTGTACAACACAGTCAGTACAAGGCCGACACTCCACCGTTCTATTATAAGCAGTACTGCCACACACGCACGCACACGCATACACACACATAAACACACATACCAACACATAAACACACACATACGCACTGACACACACACGTACACACACACAAACACATGAATAAACATACACGTACACACACACAAACACATAAATACACACAAACACTCACATATACACACACACATACATATACACAAACACATATATACACTAACAAAGACACAAACAAATACACATACATACAGCCAACTGCTAACCGGTATGACAGAGCTGACGCCATTGCTCAGCCGGATAAATTTGAAATTCCTTGAATGGATTATAAGATCTCATCCGGTTTTTTCTGAGCTTGAAAATATTTCTGACTTTTCAGAACGTGAAATTTCTTTTTTTAGCGATCCAACAGGAAGACTCGTAGAACAGGTTCTGTGAGGTGTCTCGGTTTTCTGTGTACTGCAGTGCCGGTAGCGTACACACACACACGCACACACATACGTACACACACACACACACGCACACACATACGTACACACACACACACACACACACAAACACACTTTTCACACAATGGTAACATAACACATTTTCTCAACCATGCCGTCCTAATGTTTACCGGGAATATGTTTACACAACACAGTCAGTGATAGGCCGTACAGTCTTTGTGGCACTCCACCGTTGCCAGCTGTCAGCCCTGAATAGAGGTCATGTTCTAACTGGTATATTTTAAACCTTGTGTGTTCACACGTCATCCATTACCCCCCACCCCAGTCTGGGCGAACAGGTTTTGTGTGCCGCGTAGCGTGTTATTGCTTTCAGTTCCCAGCGAGGTGGGACTATTGACAATACCCCACTGTTTTAATTCCAGAGCCATGTGTGTCAACCGTCACGTTGAAAACATGCTATATTTTGAGCCAAACAGGTTTTGTTAGAGGTAGGTAGGTAACACACACACACACTGACACACAGACAAACACACGCACGCACGCACACGCACACACTGACACACACACACGCACACAGAACATGTATACACAAAAACACCAGACGCTAGTGTACGGCAATACTATACACAGCTTGTAGCTGAGTGACGCAATGAGTCGTCTGCTCTACTGAATCTCTTCTATGAGAACATAAAAAACACATGTTTTATTGTACAAGAGGCTTACATTTTCAGTAGCCTGCTCCATCACCCGGGTCTGCCTTGGGGGACTTGGGTGGGGTTAGGTATTTTTTAGTTCCCAGGGTCACCCTGGTCAGCCCCACAGGGTGGGTTTTTCTCTCTATTCTGGGGCATGTGTTTCTGTCTACCCTTTGTCCATTCACCTGTATTTGCCTTTTTAAAACTCTCCCTACTGTCTGCACTGCCTGTAGCTCTTGATATTGGATGTGTGTTGCTAAATGGTCTTAGCTTTATTTAGGCCCCATGTTGTAGGTTTATTTAACGTATTTGACCGGCTGGCGACATACATTCAATTTTCTGTTTAGTTTTTTTTTTTTTTTTTTTTTCACAAGCAGTGCAGGCACGTCCTGAGAAAGACTTGTTGCTGTCGGGACGTTAAGCAATGTACAATCAATCAATGCTCCATCACAGATTTTTATGAGCATGGCGAGATTCTCAAAGAGCCACTGTTTTTATTGGGTTTGAGTCAACTGTAAAGATTTCTGAATCTCTGCATAATCCAAGGGGCACACACACACACACACACACGAGACATGTCACTGAGCTAAGCCTACAAGTGTACTGTACAAATGTACATACCTGAAATCACTATCCTCGCTACACACATACAGGAACAATATCCTCAATGAATATTCTCAGGAACTTGCCTCATTGCAAACACACACACTCACAAATCTGTGACGCAATGTCATTTAAGCCCGTCAAGGCTATCATAGGGGTATGTCATATATAGTCTATGGGAGACAACTCTGTTTAGTGGTGGTGTATCTTTCAAGTGATTACGTCCCTTATGACATTGACCATGAGCAGAAAATAGTGTTTTTTCCCTGAGTGAGTGTATCTGTGGTTTGAATCTAAATCTATTTAGCTCACATAGAAGTGGTAACACAGTGTAAACGTAAAACGTTACTGACAATATTGCTGGAGTGGTGCAAACGTAAAAAGTTACTGTTCAGTGTAATTTCCTAGAAAAAACATGATTTTGCTTGATAACAATTTATTCTTTTGTTTGTCTAATAAAAATGACAGACGGACAAATCATACAAGTGCTTGATATCTCACACTGCTTCAAAGATGTTATGCACTTTACTGACCTAATAACATCACCCAAACAGACTAACATAAGCCTTTCAGCACCATCAGAAATATATGCTACATATAGTGTGACTTTGGATTATGTCGATGAGCTTCCAGATGTGGAGTGCATGACAGTTGATTTAAAGACACCTACTTTTAAAGTTGATGATACCAACTATGGTTGGTTAGGGGAAGTTTGTTATAGCATATTTAAACAACTACGCAAACTAAATGTTTATATTGACAGTGTTACAGTTAATAAAGTGGTATTACACAAGGTGAGCCAGCGGTAATATTTTTTCATTTATTATTTTGTCGGACAAATAAAAATGACGGACAATGTTCAAAACCATGGCTCATCAGGCTCATCAAGCTTAAGAAACGTGTTTCACACAACAATTTCACACAACAAACTTGCCTATATCTAATACTAACAATGTTTATGAATCAATAGAAAACTCTTTTTCTGTCATACAAGATAATCTTCTTACAGGCAGTGTGAATATTTAGATTGTTGCCAAAATAGAATTTACTAGAGTAGACGGTGAAGTGATTGTATCGTACATATCAACAAGACAACACACAGTTAACACAAGAAGAGAATTAGAGAACGTGTTTAGAGACAGACTATTACCTGACTTCCTCCAAGCAATTGACAGTGCAAGAATGAAGGGGTCTGGTTGGCACAAAGGACATGTACATGAACTACAATTAAAGCAGTCAAGGTATCATCCTATATTAGGCAAATCATGGATACCACTGCCAACAGAGGTTGCAAACAAAAAGGCTGTTGTTAATATTCAGAACAATGACAATTTCTGTTTCATGTGGTGTGTGCTTGCTAAACTACACTTTATAAAATCAAAACCTGAACATGTATCTAACTACACTAAATTTGTAAACGAACTCAACTTCAGTGGCATTGAGTTCCCTGTTAAAATAGAGGACATAGACTTGTTTGAAAAACTAAATCCTGGTATATCTGTAAATGTGTATGTGTGGGATAATGAATCTGAGAACAAGTTACAACCAATTAGAGTATCACCACTGGCACCAACCTATGGGCAGTCAGAAGATAGACATGTTGATATGTTGCTAATAGGCCCTGCCGGTGATAACAATAACTTCCACTACACAATTATCAGAAATATGTCACGTCTAATTCATGGGCATACAACAAAACACAATGGCAAACAGGAAGTTTGTAAAAAATGTTTACAAAGATTCTCCTCTATTAAAATAGCACATAATCACATCCTACATTGTAGATCAGCTGATGACATACAAACTGTACTTAAGTATCCAGATCCTGGTAGTCAAGTTTATTTTAAAAACTATGGGAATCAGCAAAAGCTGCCGTTTGTAGTGTATGCTGATTTTGAATCATTAGTAGTACCATATGAAGGTCCTGTTCCAGAGTCATTACCAAAGACTATAAAGTTGAGTGACCAAGTGGTGTGTTCTTTTGGATACATTATTGTTAGGTCAGACGGTCAGCATTCAAAACCTGTTATCTACAGGGGTGAAAATGCAGCATGTCTGTTTTTAACAGAAATGAGACATCTGTATAGTCAGGTAGTATAATATCTCACAACATGTCAGATGCCTTTGGTGATGACAGAAGAAGACAAACTGAAATTTGATACAGCTGAGATGTGTTGGGTTTGTGAGCAACCCCTCCAGGGTGATAAAGTTTGTGACCATGATCACATAACTGGACGTTACAGAGGTGCTGCACATAACAATTGTAACTTGTTATTAAAAACAGATCCTAAGACATACAAGTTACCAATCTTTTTTCACAATCTCAAAGGATATGATTCACACATTATCATGCAGGCTGTAGATGAGTCTTACAAAAAAATTAGTTGCATTGCCCAGACAACTGAGAAGTACTTGACTTTTAGATTGGACAACAAATTAGCATTTTATGACTCCATGCAACATTTGTCTTTAGGGTTGGCTAGTCTCGCAGAAGGACTGACTGAGTATCCAATAACGAGTAAATATTTTGAACCAGACTTGATTAAAAAAAGGTGTTTATCCGTACGAGTACATTGATCACTGGGTTGTGTTTGAGGAAACAAGACTGCCACCAAAAGATACATTTTATTCTACACTAACTGGAAAAAGATATTTCTGACTCTGAATATCAACACGCTCTTGATGCATGGGATAAGTTAGGATGTCAGACAATTGGTGACTACCACGACCAGTACTTGAAAGCAGACGTTTGCTTGCTAGCAGACGTATTTGAAAGTTATCGTGAAAAGGGTTTGTTGCACTACAAGCTTGACCCTGCCTGTTACATAACTAGTCCTGGCATGACATGGGATGCATTTTTGAAATCCAGTAAGATATCTATAGACCTGTTGTCTGATCGTACGATGGGTGAACTGGTGGAACGTGGATTGAGGGGTGGGATAAGTATTGCAGCGAACAATTATGCCAAGGCCAACAACAAATATCTGGACGGACATGGTGACCTTGGGTTTGACCCCTCAAGGTCAAGGTCATTCATTACCTATGTAGATGCTAACAATTTGTATGGCTGGGCGATGTGTGAATTATTGCCCTTGAAAAACTTTTGTCTGTATGATTTGTCACAGTATGACGCAACAGAGTCAGGGTTAACAAACAATATTATGAATCTTGACCGAAACGACGCGAAGGGTTGGATCTTTGAAGTAGACCTGGAGTACCCACATCATCTACACGATTACCATAATGATTATCCATTGGCAGTTGAGAAAATGAGTATGACGGGGAAAAAAGAAGACACTAAACTTGTACCGAATTTGAATGACAAATTCAATTACGTGTGTCACTATCGCTTGTTACAGTTTTACATCAGACATGGGTTAGTACTAAAGAAAGTTCACAGAAGCATTCAATTTGATCAGAGTGCTTTCATGAAAGATTACATAATGAAGAACACAACATTGCGTGCCAGAGACGGCAACACTGCATTTGACAAAGACTTCTTTAAGCTTATGAACAATGCCTGTTTTGGAAAGACTATGGAAAATCCTCATCACCGCAAAGATGTGAGACTGGTCACAACTGAATCAGGTGCAATTAAACTTACAGGTAAGCCACAGTACACAGGTTATAAAGAGTTTCATTCATCATTGTATGCTGTGTCACTCAAAAAAAAGATTGTTAAACTGGACAAGCCAGTATTCATTGCTATGGCAATTCTTGAGTTATCAAAATTGTTGATGCTTGAATTTTATTATGATTACTTCAAACCAAAGTATCCTGAGTGTCGATTGTTATACACTGACACTGACTCTATGATCATAGACGTGTGTACTGAAGACTTTTATGAAGACATGAAAACAGAGTTACACATGTATGACACGTCTGACTACCCTAAAGATCATCCACTGTTTAGCACACAAAACAAGAAAGTACCTGGTAAGTTTAAAGATGAACTAAATGGTGTGCCAATAGTTGAGTATGTTGGACTGAGATCAAAAATGTATTCTATACTGCATCAGAAAGGCAGTCAGTCAAAAGCCAAAGGAATTAAAAAAACAGCAATAAAAAATAAAGACATCCGTCATGAACATTACAAGCAAGTATTAGATGGGGCATTAATGCCTGATTATCCAAACAAGTCACTGAGATCAAACAAACATAATCTTGAAATGATTCAAACACACAAAAAGTCACTTGCAGTTGGGGACACAAAGCGTGTGTTTCATACTAAGGAAAAAGCTTAGGCACCTGGTCATTACAGGCTCAAGTTATCTGAAGAAATAGCTGATGAACTGGTTGATGAATTAATTAATGAGTTAGTTACTGAAATGAGTAACGGTGTCTGGAGGAATAATCTGTAATTCTTCTCTGACAAATGCCCTCTGTGGCGCAGGGTCATACAGATAATATATTGTTGCGTCAGCACCAGGAATTATTTTTTTTATATTGTGTACAGACATTGACCAGATGGGGTCTGTTGCCCTGCGCTTCACGTCGTTCTCAGCCTCCCCTGGTTGATATAAATATCTCACCTGTTTAGTAAATAAACTTGTGTCTGGTGCTGGGGTTGGGGTTGGTCCTATTTTTGGCTCTGCAATTGTTTTCAATTTAATAGCATCAGCAGGCTTAGGATGGCCTTCATTGTTCATTGCTTTTATCACATGTGGTAATCTCTTAACCCACTCGTGTTACGTGTGTCATGCATGAGTTCCTTAGAATACTGATAGCTGAAAAGTCTTTCTGATAACTGTTTGTTAAAGTTCTCTACAATTGCCTGTGATCTGTGTACGCCTGGAATGCCTCGTCTGACCAGTACGCCGTGCTTAGCAAATAACTGATTAACAGCACCTTTGAATTCTGATCCGTCATCAACCTGCACTAGTCTGGGGTATCTTAAAGGGCCTCGACTATATATTTTTGATAATGCTGTAGCAACAGTGGTAGCTGTTTTGTCAGATATGGGTTCAGCGTCTTTATATCTTGAAGCAATGTCTACAACAGTCAGTGCATACTTGTATCGTTTCTTTCTTATTGTGTCATGTGGTAGGAACAGGAGGTCCATTTGATGCGTGTCATTTGGTGATGTGTTTTCAAAATGAGGTCTTGTTATCTTTCTTGGAGCAGGGAAATATATCTGCCAAATTGCCTGTCTCTGTAACCATTGTTTGACTTGATTGAGTGTTATATCTCCGCCCACAGCGGCATGTAATTTCTGAATAGCTGTTGCTCCTTTCCAGTACCCTGATGGGGAGTAATATATTTTTGTTAGTTTATTTTCGGCTGTCATTTCTTCTAGCAATATAAAGTCCAGTAAAATAAACAAATGACATTCCCACTAGAACAAAGATTATCTCCCCGTTTCTTTGTTGTGTACTCGGTTGATAGTAGACACTTAGTTTTGGTTTCGGTATAGACATGTCTTCACCTGTGACTAAAAAATATTCCCTGATTGCGTCGTCTGTATTTGAAAACGTATGTTGTGCGTGGCTTTCAAGCTTCAATCTTTCATTGATAAAATCAACTTTCTCAATTCTTTGTTTTTCATACGCCTGTTCTGCTTGTGCTAATTTTTCTGACGCCTCATTATGACGCTTCAGTTCTTCTGCAGATTCCTCTCTACCCATTTTTGAAAAGAGATAATTAGAGCCACTGAACGCGAGGGCGTTAACAACTGCCCCACCAATCATAATAGCTATCGTCGCCATATTATTTTTATTTACATAGAAACATTTTCAGGAATAATTCCTTGCTTGACAAGAAAATCTTTTGTCGCAATCGACGCTGTGACAACTACAATTAGCTTAGCGCTGTCTTCGAAATCTAATCTACTCAGGTCTGCTGATTTCATTTTGAGTAGACTTTTTCCTAGCATAGAATAAGCTACTGCTAATCCACTGATTACGGCAGAGTGATAGACAAGGTTCATTATGTTCTTTGTGTCGCTCATTTTCTAATACAAGAAAAATTAAAATAATATTTTTATTTACTGCATATAAAATGGGTCAACGGCTTTGGGTGTTACTGGTAATGTGGCGACTTCTGGTTTTGTTTTTGGAGTGTCTGATTTTTTGGTCACTGTACGAGTCTGTGGTTTGTATTTTTTGTATAATTGATACCCTACGTAACCAAATCCGGCAACAAATCCGGCAATTATATATTTTGTTGTTTGAGGTTCGGGGTCAGGGTCAGGGTCGGGGTTAGACTTGGTTGTTTGTCTCTCACTTTGATGAGGGAGAGACGGTATTGACACAGGTCCTGACGGTCCTGATGGTGGATCAGTTACATGAGTCTTTTCTGTTTGTGCTTGAAGCTGTAATTTTTTCTGCCTGTTCCATTCGGCTAATCTTTTTCCTGCATCAACCCTGCCTGGACTTTTAGCCTTAGTCACAGTTTGAACCTGTGTCAAAACAGGGTCGGGGTTCAGTTGTGGAGTCGTCTGGGTTTCGTCCATTTTCTTCTGCAGTAAAATTTATTTTCGAAAAATCAATATGACTCCCGGTAACAAGCAATGTTACAACAGGTGCAAGGTAATTTCCAAACTTGTAAAACATGACACATGCTAATTTGCCAATTGAACTTGAAACAATAGGATTTCTTTCAAGGTCGTGTGAAAGACTGTCACTATCCACAGGTAGAAAGTGACTCACTGCTTTTGTGTATAGGCATACTAGAGATCGACTTAAATCACGTGTCATTAGTGAAGCGATGTGGTTTTCATATTTTGAATGAAGCTTGATTAGCTTGTCAGCCGTGAGAGATTCTATGTCTTCTGCCATGTATTGTTTACCGAGATAAGTCTTTGACTTGCCTGAGACAATTACAGACAAAAGATGCTGTTTTTTCGAGTCTAAGTCTTTGTTCTCTACAGCATTGATATCATTCAATAGAAGGATTTCATCAGGGTTCATTTATATTGTTATTTATAAAAAAACAAAACAAAAAACAAAAATTAATTTACTAACCCATACCCTGTGGGCTGATCTGTCTTTAAAATGAGCTTTAGATGCTTAGTTGATTTCAGTTTATTTTTTACATCATCACGTTCATGTTTATTTGGTATGACATCATTTTCTCTGAGACAGTCTTCAAAGCTGTCACGATCCTTGCAGTAAAACAAACAGATAAACTTTAACTGTTCTTGAAAATCTTTCAGTACAGCATTATATTTCTGAGTGAGAATCCATACACTGACGTTTGCGTGTCTGCCACTGAAAGCAAGTTCTGCTAGAGTGTTTCTCTTCTTGACAATGTCTTTCTCTGCAGAGCAGTCATCAACAATAAACAATGTTGACTGTCCTTCAAATTGCTTGTAAAAATATTGTAGGTAGTCATTCAGTTTTTTCTCAGGGTCAACTAAGTATATGTTACTGTCAGTCCAAATGAATAAACGGTTGTGATAAGCTTTGTTGTGTTTGATTGTAGGACAAAATATTACAATGTTTTCAAAGTGGTGTATGTATCTTGTTTGTAAAAGGTTAAGAACAAATTCAGTTTTCCCACACCCTGTGGCACCACAAAACAATCCACAGTGTGGGTCAAGTGTCATTAAGCTCTGGTTCATTTTAATACACAATATAATTTTAATATATGTGTCCACTCAGTCTACTGTCTTGTATATTGAGTTGTGCATCATATATCAGGTACAAATATATATTTATTGCTGCAGCAGTTTCAACCTTTTTTTGTATCTGAATTGTTATTCCATCACTGCCGTTCTCAACAGTTCGACCTGACCCATGAAGGTAATCATCGTCCGTACTGCGAAGGTCTAACCACAGTGCGTATTTGTTTGTAAGGTATTGACCAATCCTTATGTCATACAGATGTAGATCTTTACACACAATGTTTGCAGGTTTATCTCTAATCCTTCCACCCGCAAAAAACTTTGTGATCTCATCGTAGTGTTGATAAGGTAACAAACCTGAAGCATACACTTGATTAGGACGGCCTTCAATTGTACAGGACAAATGTGTAATCTTAGGATTGTAGAATTTTTCTGAATCCCTTTTGTATGGACTCACCGGTTCAATAAACAACATAAGAATACCTTTCAGTGACCTGGCAGGCGTGTTCAAGTTTATATTCCACATTGGGTCACTCTTGTCTTTGGGTATTAAACTATGTCTAATCACACGGTCATAATAAATTGGAAGTCTTGACTGGTATTGATTTTGAATGAGTCTGGCTAGTTCAGTATGTGTGACAATTTCATATTCCAAAGAAATGTTAGAGATCTTATATGTTGCATCTGTGGCAGATGAT
>BTPG01000002.1:83633963-83711463 GCA_036245525.1 Semisulcospira habei
GCATTAGATGCATAGTTTTGATTTTCAGTTTTAATTTTCTACATCCATCACGTTCATCGACTTATTTGGGTATGACATCATTTTCGTCTGAGACAGTCTTCAAAGCTGTCACTGATCCTTACAGTAAAACAAACAGATAAAACTTTAACTGTATCTCGAAATCTTTCAGGTACACGCATTATATTTCTGAGTGAGAATCCATACACTTACATTTGCGTGTCCTGCCACTGAAGGCAAGTTCTGCTAGAGTGTTTCTCTTCTTGACAATGTCTTTCTCTCTGCTGAGCAGTCATCAACAATAAACAATGTTGGCTGTCCTTCAAATTGCTTGTAAAAATATTGTAGGTAGTCATTCAGTTTTTCTTCTCCAGGGTCAACTAAGTATATGTTGCTGTCTAGTCCAAATGATAAACGTTGATTGTACATTGCTTAACGTCCCGACAGCAACAAGGCTTTCTCAGGACGTGCCTGCACTGCTTGTGAAAAAAAAAAAAATAAACAGAACATTGAATGTATGTCGCCAGCCGGTCAAATACATTAAATAAACCTAACACATGGGGCCTAAATAAAGCTAAGACCATTTAGCAACACACATCCAATATCAAGAGCTACAGGCAGTGCAGACAGTAGGGAGAGTTTTAAAAAGGCAAATACAGGTGAATGGACCAAGGGTAGACAGAAACACATGCCCCAGAATAGAGAGAAAAACCCACCCTGTGGGGCTGACCAGGGTGACCCTGGGAACTAAAAAGTACCTAACCCCACCCAAGTCCCCCAGGGCAGACCAGTTGGGTGTAAATTGAATAAACGGGTTGTGATAAGCTAGTTAGTGTGTTTTGATTGGTAGGACAAAATATTACAATGTTTTCAAAAATGGTGGATGAAATCTTGTGGTTTGTAATAAGACCAGTACAAATTCAATTGATTGATTGTACATTGCATTAACGTCCCGACAGCAACAAGGCTTTCTCAGGACGTGCCTGCACTGCTTGTGAAAAAAAAAAAAAACATAAACAGACATTGAATGTATGTCGCCAGCCGGTCAAATACATTAAATAAACCTAACACATGGGGCCTAAATAAAGCTAAGACCATTTAGCAACACACATCCAATATCAGAGCTACAGGCAGTGCAGACAGTAGGGAGAGTTTTAAAAAGGCAAATACAGGTGAATGGACCAAGGGTAGACAGAAACACATGCCCCAGAATAGAGAGAAAAACCCACCCTGTGGGGCTGACCAGGGTGACCCTGGGAACTAAAAAGTACCTAACCCCACCCAAGTCCCCCAGGGCAGACCCGAGGTGGGGAAGACAAATTCAGTTTTCCCACGAACCCTGTTGCAGACCAACAAATAAGGCCTCCACAGAGTGGGTCAAGGTCATTAAAGCTCCGGTCATTTAAAATACACGCTAATATAATTTTAATATATGTTTCCAACGTCAGTGCTACTTCTGGCAATATTGGATTGTGCCCGTCATAAATCAGGTACAAAAAAAAATATTGAAAAATGTTTAATGGCTGCAGCAGTTTCAACCGCCTTCTTTTGTATCGAGAATTCCGTTCACTTCCATCACTACCATTGACACCTCATGACAGTTACGTCCTGGACCCATGAAAGATAATCATCATCTGTACATACGAAGGTCTAGCCACAGTGCATACTTGTGTATTTGGTAAGATATCGGTCCGAATCCTAAACAACATACAGATTTAGAGTCTTTGCACACGCAAATTTTTGCAAGGTTTATCAACTAATCCTATCCACTGCAAAATACTTTGTTGATCTAAATATTTACAGTTTACGTCACAAACTTTTAGAAACCAAAGTGAACTCATTTTATGATCATGTTGGTGGCCGCCCAGACAACGTAGATCCTAATCAGTTTGAACTTGATGGCAAGGGTCATTTATATTTAAATACTGCAGCCCTGAAAGTCTAAAATTTTGCCCACCAGCCTTTGGCTAGTGACTTGCAAGTTTTACTAGCCAAACTGAAAATGTTACTAGCCAAAACTGAAAATTTTACTACTGAAAATAGCGCCCCAACTCAACAATATAATGCACCACAAGTGTTTGACGCCCAATGTTAGAGAGTGTTTTCTGCCCAGAGGCATTGAAAACAAATATTTGAACAGACAATCATAACCAAGTTAATGTTTATGTCCTGACTTCAGGCTTTTGATAGTATCAAGTGGAGAAATAACTGACAAAATCCCCATGTGAACTGTGGTGGGATTTTTTATTTATTTATATTTTGTAAGTAGAGCTGGGCTTCTGTTTGCACAACAGGTTAAAGGGTCTGTAGACCCCCAGGTATAAATTTTAGAGGGTACACAGACCCCCATCTGAGCATTATAGAGGGTCCGCAGATTTATTTAAGAAAAACTGCATCATCTGTATGTTCCTTAAAATAAAATTATCCACACCCGGGTCTGCCCTGGGGGACTTGGGTGGGATTAACTACATTTTAGTTCCCAGGGTCACCCTGGTCAGCCCCACAGACAGGGTGTGTTTTTTCTGGGGCATGTGTTTCTGTCTACCCTTGGTCCATTCACCTGTATTTCTCTTTTTAAAATTCTCCCAACTGTCTGCACTGCCTGTAGCTCTTGATATTGGATGTGTGTTGCTAAATGGTCTTAGCTTTATTTAGGCCCCATGGCGTAGGTTTATTTAACGTATTGGACCGGCTGGCGACATACATTCAATATTCTGTTTCTTTTTTTTTTTTCACAAGCAGTGCAGGCAGGTCCTGAGAAAGCCTTGTTGCTGTCGGGACGATAAACAATGTACAATCAATCAATCATTAAAATATCTCATTTCGCTCTCTCCTCTTTAAATGTGTTGTAAAATAAATAAATAAATAAATAAATAAATAAATAAATAAATAAATAAATAAATTTATTTCAGTTTTTGCAGGCCATCAGGCCCATATGAACACAAAATACAATTTACAACCAGAAAATACAGGAAGGTGGTTGTAAAACACACTCATATAGCATTACATCAGCGCACATAAATAAACAAAAAGCAAGAAAAGTTCAAAGCAAATCCCTCTAATTCCTTAATTTAAGGCAACCTGAAATATACATAGCAACTTTAAAGACCAGTTTATCATGTAGGTTTCCACACAGCAGCTGAACTTTAAGATCGGATGGGAATCTGTAGTAAAACAGTGGAATGTACTTTTTACGTAAAGGGGCATATTTTGGACACTCGAACAGAAAATGACACAAATCTTCAGCCTTATGCCAATCACATGAATTACATTCTGGATTAGTGATGGGTTTTCCAAATCTGGATACTCCGTTTAAAGGTAAACGGTTACATCTAAGTAAACATATTGCCCGCCTGAGTTCACAAGAGTTCAGCTGCCCTATGTAACTGGCTCTAAGTATTTCTGGGTGGTAATGGCAGTATTCTGTGTTTGAGGTAAGGGATGCATGCCAGTCCTGTCGGAAACAATCCATCAGCCGATCTTTGAATATCTGAATGAACAGAGGAGTGTTTCCAACTGACTGCATTTCCCATACATACCCAAACCCGTGCATACACAATAGAGTCTTTATTTGCGTAGCCCAGTTCGATCTACCCGAAGCATCATGCATATATAACATCGTGTAACACTGTCTTGGGTATCTGTTTTCTGACATGGTAAGAAGTCTGCACCAGTACTTCACCATTCGAACATAGGCATCAATATACATAGGGAATCTTCCACACTCACCCAGCGCAATATTGTTTTTTACATCTCTTCCAACACCAAGGACCATTTTACAAACCTTTATATGAACCTGCTCAATTACATCATGTCTCTGGAAACCCCAGACCTCTGACCCGTATAGCACAATGGGTTTAATCTTGACATCAAAAATGTGAAAAACAGTGTCAGCTGGCAAGTTTTGTAATTTGAAGTATAGTCTTTTGATGCCTGCAACTGCTCTCCTGGCTTTTCCAGCTAAGTTTTCTACACATCTAGCCCAGTTCAGAGTAGAGGAAAATATCACACCAAGGTAAGTATAACTGGACTCGACTTGAATCTGCTTGTCAGCATAAAACCATTTTTCACAATTTTTCACAAAACCTCCATTTTTGAAGACCACCACTTTTGTCTTGTCCATGTTCACAGTGAGACCCCATTTTTTACAGTATTTTTCTAAACAATTAATTTTCTTTTGGAGATCTGCTACAGAGTCAGAGACAATGGCTATATCATCAGCATACATAAGAAGGAGAATACCCAGTGGGTCTGCAAAAATATCAATGCCACGTGCACCGCACGATGATATTTCTGTCTCAAATTCTGAAAGAAAGATAGAAAACAGCAGTGGGCTCAACACACAACCTTGTCGCACCCCTGACATGCAATCAAAGTAGTCGGTAACTTTGGTTCCAACCCTTACAGCAGCTTTTACATGTTTGTACATACTCTCAAGTGTCTGAAGCAACTTTCCATGAACTCCTTTACGTAGCAAGAGATACAACAGTTTTGTCCTGTGCACACTGTCGTAAGCTTTAGAAAAATCTACGTACATGGTGTAAAAACGGCCACCCTGCTTGCTAAGATACTTTTGCACTAGTGCCTGTAAGCAAAAAATGTTGTCTATAGTACTGTATCCTTTACGGAAGCCAGCTTGGGCCTCAGGAATACAATCGTTCTCTTCACAAAAACGAACCAACCTGTTGTTAATGACAAAACTGTACAACTTACTGATAACGTTCAGAAGAGAAATTCCTCTGTAGTTGTCAACATTTCTAGGGTTACCCTTTTTGTGTAGTGGAAATATCACAGCCATGGTCCAGCTTTCAGGGTATTCCGCACTTTGAAACACACGATTAAACAAAGGATGCAGAAATTTCACAAGGATCTCACCTGCATGATGAAAAAGGTCAGTGGGCAAGCCATCAGGGCCTGATGCTTTCCCTTTCTTCATGTTATTAATAGCACTGCGAATTTCATCCTGCGTGATTTCCTCGTCAAATTTTGCATTATGACAACCATCACAATCATCAGATATATGGTCATTCAAAACACCCTCGGCCTGTCTGCTGAAACCTGAATCATCAACATTCTGATCCACATTTAGCAAATTACGAAAATAATCATACCACACGCGTGGTGAAACGACATCAGAACACAACTTTTTAACGCCAGTCAGAGACTTTATTTTTTGCCAAAATGTTCTTGAGTTTGCATCATTACATGCATCGTTGAGCTCATTCAAAACCCGTGCGTTGTACTCTACTTGTTTTGTTTTACACAACTTCTTAAATTCTTTCTTCATGTCAAGATACTTCCCTAAGTTAAATGTGTTGTGACAGTGTGTGTGTGTCCTTTCCATGATCTGATTCTTTAACTGGTGAGCTATCGCGCAAAAGCCTGTCTCCCTAGCTCTCTCACACACAGAAAAAAAATCTCTATTTATTTATTTGTATTATCGTTTGATAATGTATTGTAACAGAGAATATAGCGTTTTCTGCTGAACGCGGCAGATTGACAACCGAAGTGTGACTTGTCTAAACTCTGTGTGTGTGTGTGTGTGCTGTGTGTGTGTGTGTAAACTGATGTACTTCAAAGTTAGTTTCAACCCGTTTAACCACTCAGAACTGAGACGTGTTTCTCCAATGTTTGCCTAATAACTGTGTACCAGAAGATGGATCGACCACGATTAAAAAAAAACTGACAAACTTATTTCTGTTCAAATTTCTGGACTTGCTTTTTGAGTTTTCCTCAGTGCACATTGCGCATGCCATTCGAGTGCCGTCGAGCTTTAGCCATGGAAATACACTCAGCACAGCCATGGACTCTGAAAACTGTGTCGTAGCGGCGGTGCCACACACGGCCCAGGGGTACTGAGCGGCATTTCTGGTACTGTCGCTTGTCGATGGAGATGGCGATGTCGAAGTGCAACTTTCTTCTTAGCGATTATCAAGATCAGACGGTGCCGGATTAAAAAATCCGAAGCATTCCAGCTCTTCCTTTGCTTTTTCTCCGCCATGTACAACTTCGTTCTAGATCGAAAGCGAAACGCACGATGCCGTATCCCATAATAGTATGTACGGTGACGTCACAGCAAGTAACGCGTTCAACATGTAGCGCGCACTTTGTAATAACATGCTGACACCACACATAAACTAACAGTTTGCCCGCCCTGTTACACTCGCACGGACGCCGGCGTCGGGTCGATTCTGAACGCAGCCGCGACTGAGCGAGCCGCTAAACGAACCAATTCGTCACTAAAAATAGAACGACTGTCACCGACCACTGTTATGGTACGCACAGTTCGAGTGACGTGTTCGGCTACTGCCGCAAAGTGATGTAGGCGACTCGCGGTGCGGTCAGGTCACGCGCCGGCGTACCTGATGTTCGGCTGGCGGTTAGCCGTTGGATTGAAAAACGCACAAGCGCACTCGCATTTGGCGAGTGAGGTTTTTTTTTTACTCGCCAAATAAAAAATTCACTCGCCATGGCGAGTAAATTACTCGCCATTTTCAGGGCTGTACTGTTGACAAAGGAAAAGTATATTGACTAACAAAAAAGACCCTAATAGGTTTAGGGCTTTAAGTACAATAAAAAATGAAGGTGGTGTTGGTGCCTTGCGTCAACATGGTATTGGTGGGTCTCCTGTCACGCCAAGACTGGTTAGTGCCCTCCACGACACGCAAACAAAGTTGCCAACAGGGCAACAAATTGAAATGGCACCTGTAACAAGCCTACCAGAAATAGCAAACACTGTGATACAAGAAACTTCATTTACTGAAGGACAAATAAATGATGCTATGAAAACAATAGATGACCCACCTTTGTCAATGCGGGAGATAATTGGCTTGGATAAATCATTGCAGACAATAAGAGGTGAGATGGTTAAACAATGTTGCCAAACTAGGTGAGCTTGATAAACACATAGAACGTGAAAAAGAGAAACTGGCTACCGCAGACAATGGGAATCTTGACACAGAAATGAAAGAAAGAATACAACACAGTTTAAATGATTTGCAGATAGAAAGATCAGGACGGTTAGAAACAATTAGTATTGGAAGACAAAAACTGAAATCACAGGTCAACAGAATTAGAGAAACTATTCAGAAAATACTTAACGAAGACACTACTCTGGCTGAGAGACTAAAAACACTTTTCAGAGAACAGGGTATTACAATTGCTAGTTTAATTACTGCTCTTTGATTTATTATCAGTACTGTTGTGTTAGCTGTCTCTGGGGGACCTGGGGTTAGTGGTTCTCTGCCTCCAGCACCGCCAGGCCCCCCGACTCCAACAGACCCAAAAGATTTACAGTCATGGGTAAAAAAACAGTTGTCTCACATATCAGACTTGCTTAAAAAATTGGCTCTGAAAGCAATAGATGCTTTGCCTGGCATAATTGGCACTGTTGTCAGTTGGCTGATTACTACAGCAGCAAAGGTAGTTGGGTTTATGGCAGAACATGTGTGGGTCTTTCTGGTTACAGTAGGAGGGTTGATGGTGGGTTATTTAATGAAACAGATAAAGAAGTAAAACCCCTAACCCTGTTAGACCTATTACCAATGCAGTTCTTTCTGACTCATGTGTGTCAGGGGTAACTCCACCAGGGAGGCCCCTTTGGGGGCTTAACTGCCTGCCCCAAGTCAGGATAAAGAAGGAGGGTTAGGCGTGGGGCTAGCGACTCCACCCTGTAAAAAGAAACTTGCTACGGAAACGACGTCGCCTCAAGCACCAGACGGCGCAGAGAGGACTGAATGAATGAATGTGTCAGGGGTTGACTGTACTGGTTGTATGAGTGCCGGTGTTGGGGCCGGGGCCGGGGGTGTTACCATCTGTAATGATTTTAATGACTGTACGTGTGTGGTTGTGGCCCCCAAGTTTACAGATTGATTGAGTCCTAATTTTTGACCAACACCTGCAACAATGATTTCATTATTATAATTTGTTATTGTACCCATTTGGAGTTGAAGATCAGATGGTAACATGTATAACCCGATGCCAACTACAAAGTCAACTTTTGATCTGGCATATCTGAGAACGTCTTGGTAGCGTTGTATGCTTGATGGGAGATCAACCACTGAATTAATTGAATCTTCAAGATTTGCAAGAAATTGTTTTTGTGCTTCAAATTTGCCACTTCCATTCAAAATATTTGATTTTGTTAATGATTGTGCTCCTAGTATACACCAGACATATGTTCTGATAGACTCATTGACGCGCTCGACTCCTGCTTGAGTAAACCCGTCAGTTTTATCTAAAATAAATGTGGTCCAGGCGTTTGTCTGTTTCTGCTCTATTGATCCTAACCAGACTTCAGATTTAGATGAGAATGAAGTGTACCCAGGGTAGTAATCTTGAGGGTATTGTCTGTGACTCATAGCATAATACAATGTTCCCATACCATTGTGATCATCAAGTTTTTTGTGTAAAGTCATACTTTGTACTGATGTTAAATTCATTACAGATGCGTTCAAACGCTTTCATATCCATAGGGTTATTAAACCTGTTGAAACTGGATTCAGTTGGTAGTGGGGTATGCAGTTCTGACAGTATACGTCTAAGCTGGTAATAAACATGGAAACGATAGACAGACTTAATCAGTTTGTTTGAGTGATTCAAATGGTCTGTAAAAGACAGCCAGTAGTTGAGCATAGTATGGCAAAGTTGAGTTGGTTTTGAAACATCTGTAGTGGACTTGAGGACCACTTTCTTGCAGTAGAGTCGTCTGTTATTGGAGGGTTTAGGTAATGGTCAAACGGATTTGGTACTTTCACTTGAAATAAATCTTGTTCACTTACAGCTATGTTGAGCTGATTTAGTTGAATTATTTTCTGTTCATAAGTAGGTGCAACATTGTATTTAGCATCCACATTAAATTGAAATGCGTTTGTAGTGGTAATGGTTGGTGATTTAAATTCCATCCTTTTTTATATGAGATAATAAAAATGTTTATTACCTTAACAAATCTTGACACAAGCAAACCAGTGTGGTTAACTAATGGGATTGATAATCGTGATGGTAGCAAGGCTGTAGCTATCCATGAAATGTTCTACACAGTAAAGTGGTTTAATGTTACAAATGATACAGATTATTATATAGATGGATCTTTTATTGCTAGTTTAAATAGAGTTAATGTTTTACGAGCTGGGTATTATGACTTTTGTACTTTAGCTGAATGGCTACAAAATGAATTTAAAATTAAAGCAACTTTAAATCCGGCTAACTTACTTGTTACATTAGATTTTCCAAAAGATACTGAGTATTCATTATCATTAAGTCTTATAAAATTACTTGGGTTTATGGGTAATGTAACTTCTTTTCCAGATGAAGATTGGACAAAATGGTTAAGTCCAGACAGGCAACAACTACTAAAACCAAAAAAAGAAAAAAATAATTGGAAGATATCCTGTTCATTTGTCAGTACACACAGTGCTAAATGTTTATTTAAAAGAACTAAACACAACTGTAAATGTTCACAATGGAAAGCCTTCAACTTTGTTGAGATGCTTACCGACTGGAACTGCTCCGTATTGTGAAAGTGTGGTTGCTAGATTTCCTAATTTACAGTTTAAGAAATTAGGTTCTAGTTTCTTTGAGTCACTGTGTATATCTGTAACTAATCAAGATGATAAACCAGTTGTTATGCATGATTTTAGTGTAGTGTTAGAAGTTAAATAATTTTATTTTTGTTTATAAAAAAATGAGTGGTGGTCCAAAGCGAACAATCATACCAACTGCGTGTCCGGTAACAGAGTTAAAAGATTTGGCTGATGTACAGGATTTTGAGAAGGAGGGAGAAATCGGGGAGGTGTATGGTTTTGAACTTGATTCAACTGGCATGTACAAGAGGAAAGTAATTGTTGACATGAAAGACGGTGAAAAACAGATTCCTAAACTTGGGTCAGCTGCGTGATGTTACTGTACCTACTCCACCTGTAAATAATGCGCCCTACAACTTAATACATGTGGGAAATAAGTGGGTGGTTTCACCTGTGCCTGTTCCACCACCCACAATTGACTGGGACATAAAGTTGGAATTTATTAGTCCTTATGTATACACTGATGATGAAGGCGCCTTAGTGTTTAGGAAGGTTGTTAACTCTGGGCCGCTTATTGTAAGCCTTGTTCCAAGCTTTGCCCCAGACAACAATAGCAGAGATAAACTGAAAGTTGAAAATTATGAGAGACGACGGTATCTTCTTACAACTAGAAAGGGAAGATCAGATACTTCTGTTGTGTTTATGCCAGTAAGCTTAGTCGTGGCTAGAGAAGCGACAATAGTATTTGAAATTATCATGAAATCTGTAACTTCTGCAAAAGAGGCAAATATTGCACAGGGAATAAAACTTACATGGGATGAAACAGTATCAGAATCATCAAAGGTCTTTATTGCTATTACAAAAAATGTTGATGTTATTAATGTTTCGAGCAGTATTCCCGCTGTCAAGGTGGTGGTCGACAAAACAACTTTTGTTCGTCTAAGTTACATAAACCTTGAACACATTGATCTTGTTGCATTTTATTATGCTAGCAAATTGTATACTTTTGAAGAGTTGCAAAATGTAATTGATGATTAAATAAAAAATATTTGTCAATAAAAAAAATATGGTAAAATTTTATCCAATACTACTGACGCTTGAGCCGACTGAATCAATTGCGACGACTAAAACAACGCTTGCGCCTGATCCGCATGCGACAGCTGTGCCAATTGCATCACATAAAACATTACAGGCAGACGCATTTCGTTTAATGAATATTACAGAAGCAATTAAATATTTGGAAAGTGAAGAGGCGAGGTACTCCAGATGTAAGAGACGGTATCAGACCGTTTTTAATTCTGTTCAAAACACTTCTATGGCTATTGGTGCAGTTTCAGCTGGATGTTCTGTAGGAGGTATTGTTCTGTTTGCCACGGGAATTGGAAGTTTGGCTGGAATAGCAGTTGAGGGTGTTAGCGTTGCTACATGCCTGGCTTGCTTTGGTTTGGAAGCCCTAAACAAGAGGTTTCACACGAAATTACAGAAACATGAAGCATTGAGTACGCTTGCTGGTGCAAAGCTGAGCAGTATGAAACTTATTATCAGTAAGGCATTGAATGATAATTTTATTGATGACGAAGAATTTAAGCGAGTCCAGGATGATTTAAATAATTACAAAAAACAGAAGTCTGAAATACAAAATAAAATGCGTAGTCAATCTCCTGTGAATGTACCCCACCCGGGTCTGCCCTGGGGGACTTGGGTGGGGTTAGGTATTTTTTAGTTCCCAGGGTCACCCTGGTCAGCCCCACAGGGTGGGTTTTTCTCTCTATTCTGGGGCATGTGTTTCTGTCTACCCTTTGTCCATTCACCTGTATTTTCCTTTTTAAAACTCTCCCTACTGTCTGCACTGCCTGTAGCTCTTGATATTGGATGTGTGTTGCTAAATGGTCTTAGCTTTATTTAGGCCCCATGTGTTAGGTTTATTTAATGTATTTGACCGGCTGGCGACATACATTCAATGTTCTGTTTATTTTTTTTTCACAAGCAGTGCAGGCACGTCCTGAGAAAGCCTTGTTGCTGTCAGGACGTTAAGCAATGTACAATCAATCAATCAATCCTGTGAATGTTGAAGAACTAAAAGCCAGTTTTTTAGAGATGGGAAAACAGATCGGTGTTCAGGAAACCACAGAAAAACTACACAATCTTTTAAACAAATAAAAATCAGATTTGGTAATCAATCAATATTTTTGTCATATGCTTCGCAGAGAGATGACACGTCATTTACACCACTTGTGCCTGATTGTTTAGCCCCATCTGCACCACCGCCAGAGTACTACTGAGAAAAAAAAGTTTTTTTATTGTCCTTGTATCTTGACATATCTGTCTCAGTATCTTGGGACTTGAGTCAAGTTGTTGTAAGAACTTAGGGTAAGTACTTGTAAGAACTTAGGGTAAGTAATTAATAAGTTCTTATGGCAACACACTTAAAGGTTACCTCTGCAGGTTCCTAAAAGTTAGTTGCAACTTGTTAATAAGTATTAAGTTTCACTTGGCATCACTTGATCAGGTAAATGATTAGGTATTGACAGAGACAATAGTTATAGAGAGAGACAATAGGAGACCCGTAAGATAATTAGATCAATAAAGCCACATCAGTCATGCTCGTCAGTTTTTTAAAATCAAAGGGTTGATTGGGTAATAACGGGGGCATAATGGGGTCAAAAATTTTATTATTAAAAATGACGTAATTTAATGACTGATGTGGCTTTATTGAATTCATTGTCTTACGGGTCTCCTATTGTCTCTCTCTCCTAAACCCCACCCCTTTCAAGGTCAAGGTCACAGCTCAAGGTCGAAGGTCAGACTCATGACTCCTTGTAAACTCATGACTACTTGTAAGACAAAAAAATAAATCAACAAACACACTAACCATAGCTCACAGTGCAGGTAAACAGGGTGTTCCAACGCAAAATATGCAAAAACGCCTATAAAACTGCAATCGCAGCGATTTTTTGGCAAAATTTGAAATTTTTCATGATTTTCTCAGTTTTCCAACTGCAAAAGTCCAAACTGAATGATATTAAACCAGTTTCTGATCTATGTCACATATGGCATGTGGTGCCCTGACAGGTCCCGGTACACAGTGCTGTTTCCGTACTGTACAGTCTCTTAGCCATAGTCAGTCCCAGGCATCCCCTAATATTTCAATCCCCTAAAAAACACTACTGCCCACCAGCTGCACATTTGCCATGCACAAAATAACAATAAAAACAGCACATTGACAGTCTCATTTCTTGGCTATGAACCCGATTCCTTACCAACCCCACACCCAAGCACAGCTGAAATCAGCGTGTCCCTCAAATCACTACGTCAACGGCAACTCAACATAGGCCCACAATTGTCCACTGGATAAGCTCAGGATGGTATGAATCAAAGCACCAAACATGTCTCCTCTTATGTAACCAGAAATTTCCAGCAAATTCTAACATTCAGCCCTACTACAACATTTCAAACAAGGCAAAAATTATTTTTAAAAACACTGGTCCTTGCACTGTCAGAACTGGACAAATTTGACTATGTAATGTGACCTGTACAAAATGCGAACCACAACAAACTATGAGAACGGAAACCGGTACTCTTAACGCGTTAGCGGCAATGGACCTCACCGAGCACGCGCCACAAACGCCACGCCCCCTAGCAATTGTTGCTGGGTTCCACAAGCATTCCTGTCCCTGGGCCTCTGGCGGACGATAGCGCGCGTGATTCGACTGAATGCGTTGTAAATTCTACAAGCCTGCATTTATGCCAGGACACAAATATAAATATGTCAAAAACGGCTCTAGATCCAAGCAAAGCAAGTTTGCGTCAAGTTTCATTGATGCTATTCGTATTTATCACACAACTGGCAGTGATTCCGTTCAAGTTGCATCCGTGTTGACCGCCGGTCGCAGATCTAAGAACGCGGGGCCAATCCACACAAACTGTACTGACGTGGAAAATGAGCATCAGCAAGCACAGGTCACAGAAGCTGTCAGTGCCTGCAGAGCCGGGTAGGTGTTTTTGTTATTGGTGTTGCATAAAAATAAAATAGCACATTTATCCAAGCCATTTTTGTCCATCTTGTCTTATCGTAGCAGGATGGCAGTGCTGCTCAGCGCTCTCTATTGCTGGCTGTGTTCAGTGTCAGGCTGAGCTGATTATTTTCACTCACAAATAGAATCGATGTGTGTGTGTGTGTGTGTGTGTGTGTGTGTGTGTGTGTGTGTGTGTGTGTGTGTGTGTGTGTGTGTGTGTGTGCGAGTGAAAGAGAGAGGAGAGAGGGGAAGAGAGATTATTAATAAATAACCATGCATGTATGATTTGTATTTCAGGTTCAGTGGTCACTGTTCTCATGTCATTGGGCTTCAGAAATCTCTTCAGTATTTCAAGGCAGCTAAACTGTTTGACCCATGTGCCTAATCGACTGAGCTGCAGGGGCATGCCACAAGCCTGGTGAGCAGCAATATGAAAAGGTACCAAGATTGCATCTGTCCCAATAATAAAACCATGGTGTGCTAGCCAGACCATCGGAGAAGCGAACGAAAAGGCCCATAACATGCCACACCAACACAAGCAAGAAGTAAGCATTACCTAAAATAAAATCAAAACTATTATTAACTGGTAAATTATATTTTATTCTGGCATATAAGTGGTTCACATGCCAAAACACAACACACAGAGAAATAAGGGTTCAGGTCGTAAATGGATGATTTACAGTGACACTTACAACTTGATAGCATAGGAATACTAGATTCAAAACTCATTTTCATTTTATTATGAAGTCTTCAAAATTTCTCAATCAGCAAAGAGTGAGAAACAGTATCGTGTGGCTGTGCTACAGTTGCATTAACATATGTTTGGTTTTTGGTAGGTGCTGAAAGTCTTCCCTTTTTCACTATGCTTGTGCTTAAAAAATTGACTATTTGGCATCAAAATTGACACACAAAAAAAGGCCAAAACCCAAACATATGTTAATGCAGTGTAGAGTGGGAACAGGTTGTTTAGTTGTCTCTCCTTTTTTCTTACAAAGTCCACTCCAAACACTTCTTCTGCTGGTTGCGTCTGCACACCTTTAGTTCTTTACAGCCTTGAGATGAATTCAGATTTTCAAATTCTTGATCTGATCTCCTCCTCCAGCAGGTCTATCTTTATCTTCTAGCTTGCTATTTCAGAATTTGCACTCTGCAGTGATGGCCAGGTAGTCTAATGGTGAAATCCCTAAAAGAGAAATTTACAAAAATTATAAACAGTATATGTTTATGATTAACTTAAAACGTCAAAAGTATTTCTAAAGCTGCACTCAATATTTGTCCACAGACCAGGAGACTGAAAAGAGAGCCAATGCCAGGGAATCAACAGGGTCGCTGACATGTGTGTCGCAACGAGGTCCCCAGTTGATCTCCTACAAGAATTGGAACGTCTTTGCTTGACCAGTTAGTGTCTAAATCCTGAGAAACGTGAGGAAAGAACAGAGAACTGACCAGTTCTAATCACTGGGTAGAGGGAAAAAACAAACAAAACAACAAAAAAAACCCCAAAAACTCGCAACATGAAACTTCCACATAGATCTAAATAGAAAAGCAAACGTTTCTGACAAATGTCTTGACAGAATCTTTTCACACACTTTTCTCAGCTGCAGCCACATTTTATGTAAACGACATGAGGACACTGCCAAAAGTAAATATTTAGAAGTACTTCCTGACAGGCGCAGCATTGTGGTTAATCCAGTTTCTATTTCTAGGAGCAACTCAAAGTGTGCGACAGTGGCCAGACAGGCATAATCAAAGTCATATGCCCACCCGCATCCAGAAATTACACCATACTCGAGGCATGTCAGTTACCAAAATTTTGTGTAAAATTAGCTGACAACACCAGCGTGGGACTGAAGAAATCATATTCCAACCACACGTAGGTGCAAGGCCAGCTAAATATAACACGTTATTGTTTTTACCCAAAGGGATGTAAATGTATCGCAAATCACACCAGACATTCCATTCATGGCATCACTGTTTCACACTGTCAGCGTTCTACAAAGAACAAAGAAAGTCTGACTTGGAAAGTAAAATGTCATCAGAGAGTGTGAGCGAAAGTACCACAAAATTGCCTAGGTGTTGCCTTTTCAAAATTAGTCTGTCATCTTCCACTGCAACACCTCATAAAGATTTAGGGATGCAATCCACGCTGGACTAGTGGTTGCTATCAGTCAAATTCTGGAGGTGGCTTCTAGTACATGCGTTGTGTTTGCAATTTCAGGTTACGCCGTATGCCTACCTGAAGAGCCCCACCTTGGGGCGAAACCGGTCGTAGGCGGCAAAAACTTTAAATCTACTCAGCAGGTCCAAAATCTGTTTGGGAATATTTTCTGGCATCCCCCCTCGGGGGGGGGGGGGGGGGGGGGGGGGGGGGAGGGGGGGGGGGAACACTGGATATTCTCCAGCGGGTGGTGGGGCGCCTGGGGGTAGTCCCTATTGCTTTATGTGATAGGTGTTCAGTGGAAGGCTCAAAAGATCTAATAAGCGATGCAGTCACAAAGGGCAGCTGATGTCCTGATGACACAATGCAAGCTTACCAGCCTGGAAATTCCATGGCATTAGCACAGCATTCTCAGGATTTAATAAAAAAAAAAAAAATAAATATATATATATATATATATATATATATATATATATATATATATATATATATATATATATATATATATATATATATAAATTTTATTTTATTATTATTTTTTTATTTTATTTTATTTATTTATTTATTTTATTTATTTATTTATTTTTTTTTTTTTTGGGGGGGGGGGGGGTGTGTCTAATATCACCAATGTGTGAAAAGACGTCAATTAAATTCGTGATCCTGATGGTAAGAAGCCGTCAACTAATAAATGACGTCAAAACCACCTAGGGCGAGTTCACTATGTAAGCAGGAATGCGAATTACGTAATATTCGCTAACACATATTACTGTAGAACTATATCCAGCAAGTACACGTGCACAGAGCTGAACCCAAGTAAGAGAAGGCATAAAAATGCAAGCACTGCAGAAAAAGACATGGTTAAGGTTATTGCATAACGTAGAAGAAATCGGCAGCTTCTAACGACAAAAATATAGTGGCTCCTGCCGCACCCGAGTGTTTGACCGGAAGGGGGGGGGGGGGGGGGAATGTTTTGATAAACAGGCCATTGCATCATATAGTGTGCGATGTCAAACAATAAACTTCAAGATTCTGAAGATCCCCTGGCAATCCCAATTTATTTTATTTTGATCATGTCGGTATTTCATACCATGGCTGCTAAGACGAGTGCCTATTCTCTGCCGGCTAGACATGTGGCTGCTCTTTGCTGCCCCATCCACTTCTGCATGCGATACGCTCATATCGGCGATGGTCTCCCTTGGTTCGTCAGGAACAGCCAATACTAACAAATTGTTAATGGTAAAAGTATTCTCGGTCACTCACAGGTACCGGGGTGGGGGTGGAAGGGCGGGGGGGGGGGGGGGGGGGGAGGTGGAAGGGGGTGGGTGGGGAGGGGAATTCACGATTAATTTTGCGATTAACGGGTCGAAAAAAAAAAAAAAAAAAAAAAAAAAAACTTTTACATATGATGGTAAGGGACAATACTGACAGGGTACCACTGACTTTCATAACCTCTTTCACTCCCTGAAAACTATAAAGGGGTGTGGAATAGCCTGTGATGCACATGTAAAACCAACAATTTTCAAGATAAACGTATCATACATACATATGAGCTCATTTGAAAGATCTCGAGACCATTTACTGAAATTTGGTTTTTAAGTGTATTCAGTATATGCATCACCTGGCCATCAAGGGTCGTGTTACATGTAGCTGTTTCACTTAATAGGTAAACAAAATTGTGAGTTTTCAGTTTACCTGATAAGATAAACATATATCTCATTTAACAAACTGATCCCGTTCAAAGAAATCCAACTATATATGTTTCAAGAGTTTCTGAAGTTTTTTTTTTAAAAAAAACATTTATTATTCATACCATATATTTGAAACAGCTTCAGGTAACACGACTAGGAGTACCAGGTGACACAAATCATACCGAATACATTTGAAACCTATATATTTGTCTTGTTGAGACCTTTCAAATGAGATCCTAAAGATATATATTTATCTTGAAAACTGTCAATATTACAGCGGTGTTCCTGTAAAGTGTGATGTTATGTTTAAAATACAATGGTCACCGGATTTTTTTATGAAATCTGGCCATCTGTTATTGAGGTATCAGTTTCATACACAGTTTCTACTGTTGCGATTAGTTCTCTTTATTTTCTCCCCCTTACTCCGCTAATTGCCAGCTGCATGGTCGCCAACAGCCGTGTTGCAAGTTCCAGCACCATATTCGATTCGTCTGAATCCTATGCAAGATAGCAGAAATATAATGCTCAATGCTTTCTGCTGCCATGGCTTTTAGTGCAGTCGATATTTCCTAAATTTCAGAGTCATCAATTCCACATGCATCTTCTCACAGTGTATGCCCAGATACTTCCATTGATCAATGCCCAGTTAAGAGCTAGTCAGTCAAACTTGACACAGGTGACTGGTCAGCCTGTTGCAAAGGGTACACCATTGTATTACTGAACCCATTCCAGCAGTGCCGAGAAAATTTTTAACATGATCCAACAGCAAGAAGTATAGATTCTCATGAGCCCCAGCAGTTGGCGGGCTCATGAGGATCTATGCCTCTTGCTGACACCACTTTGAATCCATGTTCTGGGAAAGCTAGGACATTTTGGTGTTTAATTAACAAAGAATACAGAAACACAATCTGCATCAAATGGCACTGAACGGGCTAATATGTGTAGCATAGAAGTGGAAAGTTTGTTTGCCGTCATTTCTAGACAGACCACCATGGGATCCGTGGCCAGACACTCCCATTGTTCAGGAGTTTTCTGTTAGGGCTCCCAGACAGTGGTCATAGAGGGTCACACTAGCGTGTCTAGTCTTCAGTTGGCCAAGTCACATCAGGGGTACATCAGGGATCTGTCATTCAGTCCTAATGTACATCAAATGCCAAGGAAGACTGCTGATGAGATCATCTTGTACAACCAGGTCTTACTTACTTACTTACGCCTGTCACCCCTACCCGGGTATAGGCCGTCGACGAGAGACCTCCAGCAACTCCTGTCCTGTGCTTCTCCTTCGATTCTACTCCAGGTGGTTCCCAGTCTCTTGATGTCTGCTTGGAGGTCTCGACGCCAGGAGTTTCTCGGCCTACCTCTTTTCCTCTTTCCCTGGGGGTTCCATGACAATGCCTGCCTAGTGATACTGGAAGCAGGCTTTCTCAGACTGTGACCGATCCATCCCCATTGTAACGCACGCAGACTTGCCCACAGTCGTACGCACAGACTCTCACGCAACAGACGCATACACCGCCACTGACTCAGACGGGCGCATTCATGCGGTAAAACACAACACACGGGCTCCCTTTCTAAAGTAACCTTTATACACTATAAATGAAAAAAGAATGACTTAAATAACTATCTACTATATACAATGCTCTCCTATCACACACTCAAATCACAGTATCTTTGCCAGGCTAGGTTTTAGTCTCTGAATGTCTCCAACCTGTTTAATGTTGTTGCCTGGTTACGTTGGTCCTTCTCACGTCTAGGTGTGAAAGTCCTTCGTCGTACGCTTATTGCCGTCCTGTCTCTTCGGGCACGGACGTCCTCGTACGGTACTCAGTTCTCACTTGGACTTGGGTGTCTTGGTCCCCAGTCAGACTCTCTCAGAAGAGCTGGAGGGATGACCTCACGTAGGTCCCACCTGCGACTCGACGTCTCGGCGTCCGTTTTCCACTCTCGTTACAAGAACTCTAAAATAGACAACAAAAGTCCCAACGTAACACTTGCTAAACACACAACATATTGGATCAATGAGAAACGTCACGTAACCTGGCTGATACAAATAACTCACACGTTCATTCACACACACACACGTGCTTCATAAACTATTTTCATATCACCCCCATATCTGTCACTATCTTAAAATACACTATAGCCTAACTGACACTCTTGCTATACATTACTCTATACCCTGGAAACCCTCACCCGGGTCTGCCCTGGGGGACTTGGGTGGGGTTAGGTATTTTTTAGTTCCCAGGGTCACCCTGGTCAGCCCCACAGGGTGGGTTTTTCTCTTTATTCTGGGGCATGTGTTTCTGTCTACCCTTTGTCCATTCACCTGTATTTGCCTTTTTAAAACTCTCCCTACTGTCTGCACTGCCTGTAGCTCTTGATATTGGCTGTGTGTTGCTAAATGGTCTTAGCTTTATTTAGGCCCCATGTGTTAGGTTTATTTAACGTGTTTGACCGGCTGGCGACATACATTCAATGTTCTGTTTGTTTATTTTTTTTCACAAGCAGTGCAGGCACGTCCTGAGAAAGCCTTGTTGCTGTCGGGACGTTAAGCAATGTACAATCAATCAATCAATATACCCTGGAAAAGACTATGCTTAACCAACCACGTGCTATCTTCATAGCGGCTTAGACATACACACTTCATATTCCTTTAGTCATCTATCTCGGTAAACAACTGTATACAGAACACCGGTTACTTCACCGAATTCTAAACATACATAACTAAACCAGACCGGAACACCGCTATACAACCACATTAATCTTACCACGCATACTGTCTTTAACTAACAACTATCAATACTACATTTATAGAAACATACCTGAAATCTAGGCTTCAGAGTCTTGGAATGCGGGCTAGGTAACTCAAACAACCGTTCCATACGACAAAACAGCCCGCACTCCCGATCTAGACCTCTGACAGTCACAGCTTCCGCCTAGAACTCACTAAACAGAACTCACTAAAAAGACCCGTGCTAACCATGTCCTACAAATTTCACGTGCGTCTAAAGCCACACGGACTTTCGGCAAACAAACCGTTAACAAAAACCGTACCGTACTAATCCTACTCGTTAACAAAAACCGTACCGTATTTACCCTAATGAATGAGCACTATGCACGAGCATAAAGCTTCATCACAATTCCCCCTTCCTCGGGAAAAAAAGAAACGACCGAGTTTCTTTTGAAGACTACTCGACGTAATGTTATCCGAAAACAGGAAGGACTAACTTTTACTATATGGAATTTACTTACTTACGCCTGTCACCCCTACCCGGGTATAGGCCGTCGACGAGAGACCTCCAGCAACTCCTGTCCTGTGCTTCTCCTTCGATTCACCCCCACCCGGGTCTGCCCTGGGGGACTTGGGTGGGGTTAGGTACTTTTTAGTTCCCAGGGTCACCCTGGTCAGCCCCACAGGGTGAGTTTTCCTCTCTATTCTGGGGCATGTGTTTCTGTCTACCCGAGATCCATTCACCTGTATTTGCCTTTTTAAAACTCTCCCTACTGTCTGCACTGCCTGTAGCTCTTGATATTGGATGTGTGTTGTTAAATAGTCTTAGCTTTATTTAAGCCCCATGTTTTAGGTTTATTTAACGTATTTGACCGGCTGGCGACATACATTCGATGTTCTGTTTAGTTGGGTTTTTTTTCACAAGCAGTGCAGGCACGTCCTGAGAAAGCCTTGTTGCTGTCGGGACGTTAAGCAATGTACAATCAATCAATCTCCTTCGATTCTACTCCAGGTGGTTCCCAGTCTCTTGATGTCTGCTTGGAGGTCTCGACGCCAGGAGTTTCTCGGCCTACCTCTTTTCCTCTTTCCCTGGGGGTTCCATGACAATGCCTGCCTAGTGATACTGGAAGCTGGCTTTCTCAGACTGTGACCGATCCATCCCCATCTTCTTCGCCCAATTTCATTCTCTGCTGTTATCTGCTCTGTTCTCTCCCAGAGTCTGACGTTGCTGATCTTCTCTGGCCAGTGGATTTTCAAAATTCTTCTAAGGCAACTGTTCATGAAGGTCTGTACTCTGTTGACTGTGGTTTTTGTCAATGTCCATGTCTCTGCTCCATATAGGAGAACTGCTTTTACATTGGAGTTGAAAATCCGGACTTTGGTGTGTTGTGACAGCTCTCTGGAACTCCACACTTTTTTCAACTGGAGAAAGGCTGCTCTGGCTTTACCGATTCGTGCTCTGACATCTGCATCAGTGCCGCCTTTTTTGTCTATGATGCTCCCGAGATAGGTGAAGGACTCCACCTCCTCCAACGGGGTGCCAGCAAGCAAGACTGGTTCTTCCCTGGTTGCGTTCAGCCTCATTGTCTTTGTTTTCTGTTTGTGAATGGTGAGGCCCACTTGGGACGAGATGTCAGCAAGCCTCGTGGTCTTGTCCTGCATTTGTTGATGAGTGTGGGACAGTAATGCCAAGTCGTCTGCAAAATCGAGGTCATCAAGCTGTGTCCACAGTGTCCACTGTATTCCACTTCGTCTGTGCTCTGTGGTCATCTTCATGACCCAGTCTATGGCCAGTAGGAAGAGGAACGGAGACAGCAGACACCCCTGCCTGACACCAGTTCTGACCTAGAGCTCTCTGGTGAACTGCCCTTCGTGGATCACGCGACATGTCATGCCATCATAGCTGCTCTTGATCAGGCGGATGAGCTTTGTGGGTACACCGTAGTGTCGTAGGAGTTTCCACAGAGTCTCTCGGTCCACGCTGTCAAATGCTTTCTCATAATCCACAAAGTTGACGTACAGCGGGGAGCTCCACTCCAGAGACTGTTCCACGATGATGCGGAGAGTGGCGATCTGGTCTGTACGTGATCGGTTCTTCCTGAATCCTGCTTGCTGGTCTCTCAGCTGGGGGTCAACGGAGCTCTTCATTCTCTCTAGGATGATCCTGTTGAAGACCTTTCCTGGTACTGACAGCAAGGTGATTCCTCTGTAGTTGGAACACTTGCTGAGGTCGCCTTTCTTGGGAAGCTTGATTAGGTACCCCTCCTTCCAGTCAGCTGGCATCACCTCCTCTTCCCAGATCTTTCCAAACAGTGGGTACAGCATCTCAACTGTTGTCTCTAGGTCTGCTTTCAGAGACTCCGCTGGGATGCCATCTGGCCCTGCTACTATATGGAATACAAGAAAAAAAATTACAGCCTGAAGCCTCAATGCACACTCTCGGATCGCACAGCGAAAGCCAAAACAGAACTAACGCGCTAAAACCCTCAGAAAGGAAATCGATCCAACGACTGCCCACACATACTCGCGAGACCCCCGTCTCTGACCTACCGACAATCGCGAGACCCCAGTCTCCGACTTGCCTACAATCGCGAGATCCTAGTCTCCGATCTACCTAAATATTGGGTGCTGAGCGGCATTTCTGTCCGCAACAGAAGTATGCCGTCTCAGACCAACCCGACTATTGGGCCAAGCCCGCTGACCGATTCCCTGTTTCTGGACGGAAATAACACGTTCCCTCTGCCCACGAGCACGCTTGCTCTGAGCTCTCGTCGCGACGGCACCGCTAGGAACACGAGCTCGCTTAATCGCTCCAACTTTAGCGATGACTGGCGGCACACCCTTCATGTTACCCAGAACTAAATCAACGACTGGCTCGTCGATGACACACGAAACCAGACTACCTGTAAAAAACCCTGTATCAATCTCTATCTTAGCTAACGGAAAAACTTCTACCTTTCCTCCAAACGAAACTACTTTCTGTGACTCGCCTGTGAACTGATCTGGTCTAACAAGGCTACGCCTGACCCCCGCGGTCGTTGTACCGGAGTCACGGAGAACAGAAACGAGACATCCGTTTACAACCCCGTCTACCAGCGGTAGGCAACCACCTCCGTCATCTGAACACACTGCGTCCAGCTGTGGTTCCTCCCCGACTGGGACCGCAAAACTGGCTACGTGAGTGGGCTGCACCGCCCCATCCACCATACCAGGATTATTAGGACCTTGATGAGCCAGATGGCCGTGCTCCTGATAACCAGCACCCTGCGCGCTTGCACCGTAGTACGGACAACTCCGACTGAAGTGCCCGTACCCACGACAAGAAAAACACTGCGTGTCCGAACTCGCAACACGACCACGACCATACCCACGCAAAGAAGTCCCTCCACGTGCGTACGAATCGCTACCGCCATTGCTGTTACCTCGATCACCGCGTCGAAAACGCAAAGTACCTCTACCGTTAATCCGCTGGCCTCCACGTAAAGTATTGACCCCCCGGTAACCCCCAGACGTGTCAGCAGCGACCAACCCGACTGGCGGTGTCTCGGTCCTACGCGCGAGGTTTTTCGTAGGATGCCCCATCCGAAAAGCCAGGCTCCGCGTGCTGCACTAACTCGTCCGTAGTCTTGAGGTTACGCTCTCTCAAGAATACCGCTAGATCCTTGGAAACGCTTCCAAAGAACTGTTCAGCCAACATGAGATCGAACAATGCTTCGTACGTGTGGTCGATCTTTGACAGTTCGACCCAACGTACGAGCAAATGGGACAATCGCTTGCCAAACGACATAAACGATTCCCCTGTCTCTGGCCGACAAGCTCTCAAGCGTTCCCTAAAACCTTCCGCATTACACTGGAACTTCTGCAAGAGACACTCCTTCAAAGTCTCGTAATCTATGGTCCCCGAAACGGTCAAACTATGGTAAAGACTCAAGGCCTGTCCCTCAAGCACAGATGAAAGCAAAACGGGCCAGTTGGCAGGAGGCCAACTCAACGCCTGCGCATGAGACTCAAAACGGCACAAAAAAGCGTCAATAGAGTCCACGGACTCTTTAAACATCGGCAGTTTAGGAAAATTGCGTATTCCTCGGCCTACTGAATCACTATCTGGTCTAGATCCCGCATCTCGAGCTAACTGCATTTGTACCTCCCTATCTCTCTCCTTGCCCTCCTTATCCTTTTCCTCTTTCTCTCTCTGGTACTCTAATTCCTTCTCTCTTAAAGCATGTTCCCTCTCGTCTTTCTCTCTCTGAAACGCTAGAGACTTCTCGTCTTTCTCTCTCTGAAACGCTCTATCTTCTCTTTCTCTTTCTCTCTGTACTTCTAACTCCTTGTCCTTAAATCCCCCACCCGGGTCTGCCCTGGGGGACTTGGGTGGGGTTAGGTACTTTTTAGTTCCCAGGGTCACCCTGGTCAGCCCCACAGGGTGAGTTTTTCTCTATTCTGGGGCATGTGTTTCTGTCTACCCTTGGTCCATTCACCTGTATTTGCCTTTTTAAAACTCTCCCTACTGTCTGCACTGCCTGTAGCTCTTGATATTGGATGTGTGTTGCTAAATGGTCTTAGCTTTATTTAGGCCCCATGTGTTAGGTTTATTTAATGTATTTGACCGGCTGGCGACCTACATTCAATGTTCTGTTTATTTTTTTTTTCACAAGCAGTGCAGGCACGTCCTGAGAAAGCCTTGTTGCTGTCGGGACGTTAAGCAATGTACAATCAATCAATCAATCCTTGTCCTTAAACTCCATTTCCTCTTTCTTAAGTATTCTGTCTTTCTCTTCTCTCTCCCTCTGAATTTCTAGCTCTTTCTCCTCCCTCTGTATCTGCATTTCCAACTCTTTCTCCTCTGTAAGTCTACGAATTTCTAATTCTTTCTCGTCCCTCACCCTCTGAACCTCTAACTCTTTCTCCTTTATGGCTTTCTGAACCTCTAGTTCCTCTTTCTTAAGTACTCTTTCTCTCTCTTCCCTTTCTCTCTGAGCTTCTCTTTCTTCTCTCTGAGCTTCTCTTTCTCTCGCTCTATCCTCCCTATCCCTACATTTCTCCACATAGTCAAAAAGTTTCTCATCCTTAACTTGAGTCCTAACCTTTCACCCTGTTTAATGTAAGCCTCTACCGGGTCTACCTCCATACTTACTGCAACACTTTCCCACACTTGAAAACGTAAATATACAAATACCACAACCAACTCAACGGCAAAAATTTAAAATGAGAACTTACAACAAAATCAACAAACTATGGAGAAAACAGTGACCTACTTTGATGTCCAGATGGAACGAAAAATAAGAACGATAGAAAGAAGAGCAAGGAAAAAGAACACTACCTATACAAAAGGAAGAAACAAGAACTAACTCCTCGTAAGATCCCGAAAACTACAGAAATAACGGATCTTACCCCCTAGAATCGGAGAGGGGAATCTAACACAACATGCACATAGCAACAAATCCTACTCTAAAATCGCTACTCACTATCGCCCGCTGATACTTTAACCTACCGCTAAAACAGGGTCACCACTGTAACGCACGCAGACTTGCCCACAGTCGTACGCACAGACTCTCACGCAACAGACGCATACACCGCCACTGACTCAGACGGGCGCATTCATGCGGTAAAACACAACACACGGGCTCCCTTTCTAAAGTAACCTTTATACACTATAAATGAAAAAAGAATGACTTAAATAACTATCAACTATATACAATGCTCTCCTATCACACACTCAAATCACAGTATCTTTGCCAGGCTAGGTTTTAGTCTCTGAATGTCTCCAACCTGTTTGATGTTGTTGCCTGGTTACGTTGGTCCTTCTCACGTCTAGGCGTGAAAGTCCTTCGTCGTACGCTTATTGCCGTCCTGTCTCTTCGGGCACGGACGTCCTCGTACGGTACTCAGTTCTCACTTGGACTTGGGTGTCTTGGTCCCCAGTCAGACTCTCTCAGAAGAGCTGGAGGGATGACCTCACGTAGGTCCCACCTGCGACTCGACGTCTCGGCGTCCGTCTTCCACTCTCGTTACAAGAACTCTAAAATAGACAACAAAAGTCCCAACGTAACACTTGCTAAACACACAACATATTGGATCAATGAGAAACGTCACGTAACCTGGCTGATACAAATAACTCACACGTTCATTCACACACACACACGTGCTTCATAAACTATTTTCATATCACCCCCATATCTGTCACTATCTTAAAATACACTATAGCCTAACTGACACTCTTGCTATACATTACTCTATACCCTGGAAAAGACTATGCTTAACCAACCACGTGCTATCTTCATAGCGGCTTAGACATACACACTTCATATTCCTTTAGTCATCTATCTCGGTAAACAACTGTATACAGAACACCGGTTACTTCACCGAATTCTAAACATACATAACTAAACCAGACCGGAACACCGCTATACAACCACATTAATCTTACCACGCATACTGTCTTTAACTAACAACTATCAATACTACATTTATAGAAACATACCTGAAATCTAGGCTTCAGAGTCTTGGAATGCGGGCTAGGTAACTCAAACAACCGTTCCATACGACAAAACAGCCCGCACTCCCGATCTAGACCTCTGACAGTCACAGCTTCCGCCTAGAACTCACTAAACAGAACTCACTAAAAAGACCCGTGCTAACCATGTCCTACAAATTTCACGTGCGTCTAAAGCCACACGGACTTTCGGCAAACAAACCGTTAACAAAAACCGTACCGTACTAACCCTACTCGTTAACAAAAACCGTACCGTATTTACCCTAATGAATGAGCACTATGCACGAGCATAGAGCTTCATCACACCCATCTTCTTCGCCCATTTTCATTCTCTGCTGTTATCTGCTCTGTTCTCTCCCAGAGTCTGACGTTGCTGATCTTCTCTGGCCAGTGGATTTTCAAAATTCTTCTAAGGCAACTGTTCATGAAGGTCTGTACTCTGTTGACTGTGGTTTTTGTCAATCTCCAAGTCTCTGCTCCATATAGGAGAACTGCTTTTACATTGGAGTTGAAAATCCGGACTTTGGTGTGTTGTGACAGCTCTCTGGAACTCCACACTTTTTTCAACTGGAGAAAGGCTGCTCTGGCTTTACCGATTCGTGCTCTGACATCTGCATCAGTGCCGCCTTTTTTGTCTATGATGCTCCCGAGATAGGTGAAGGACTCCACCTCCTCCAACGGGGTGTCAGCAAGCAAGACTGGTTCTTCCCTGGTTGCGTTCAGCCTCATTGTCTTTGTTTTCTGTTTGTGAATGGTGAGGCCCACTTAGGACGAGATGTCAGCAAGCCTTGTGGTCTTGTCCTGCATTTGTTGATGAGTGTGGGACAGTAATGCCAAGTCGTCTGCAAAATCGAGGTCGTCAAGCTGTGTCCACAGTGTCCACTGTATTCCACTTCGTCTGTGCTCTGTGGTCATCTTCATCAGTTCATGACCCAGTCTATGGCCAGTAGGAAGAGGAACGGAGACAGCAGACACCCCTGCCTGACACCAGTTCTGACCTGGAGCTCCCTGGTGAACTGCCCTTCGTGGATCACGCGACATGTCATGCCATCGTAGCTGCTCTTGATCAGGCGGACGAGCTTTGTGGGTACACCGTAGTGTCGTAGGAGTTTCCACAGAGTCTCTCGGTCCACACTGTCAAATGCTTTCTCGTAATCCACAAAGTTAACATACAGCGGGGAACTCCACTCCAGAGACTGTTCCACGATGATGCGGAGAGTGGCGATCTGGTTTGTACATGATCGGTTCTTCCTGAATCCTGCTTGCTGGTCTCTCAGCTGGGGGTCAACGGAGCTCTTCATTCTCTCCAGGATGATCCTGTTGAAGACCTTTCCTGTACTGACAGCAAGGTGATTCGTCTGTAGTTGGAACACTTGCTGAGGTCGCCTTTCTTGGGAAGCTTGATTAGGTACCCCTCCTTCCAGTCAGCCGGCATCACCTCCTCTTCCCAGATCTTTCCAAACAGTGGGTACAGCATCTCCACTGTTGTCTCTAGGTCTGCTTTCAGAGACTCCGCTGGGATGCCATCTGGGCCTGCTGCTTTGCCGTTCTTCAAAAATGCCACTGCTCTTCTGATCTCTTCCCGGCTGGGTCTGTCACAGCTGATGGGTAAGTCGGTCTCTGCCGGCTGTAGTCTGGGGGGTCGGGTGGGCTAGGTCTGTTCAGTAACTCTTCAAAATACTCGGCCCATCTGTCGAGTTGGTCTGCTCTGTCTGCAATAGGCTTGCCTTCTTTGTCTTTTACTGGTCTTTCTGTATGGCCATACTTGCCTGACAATCTTCTGGTAATGTCGTAGAGCTGTTTCATGTTGCCGCTGCCTGCTGCCTTTTCTGCCTCTGCTGCCAGGCTGTCTGTGTAGGCCCTCTTGTCTGCCCTGATACTCCTCTTCACCTCGCGGTTGGCTTCCCAGTATTCCCCCTGTGCCCTTACTTTGGCTGCTCTCGTGCAACTGTTGTTGACAACTGCTTTCTTCTGCTTCCTCACTTCTATCTTCTTCAAGGTCTGTGCCGACAGCCAGTCGTTGTGATGGTGTTTCCTGAACCCTACAGTGTCTTTGCAGGTTGACTTCAGCGCCTCTCTAACTGCCTTCCACTGCTGCTCTGTGGTGACCGCCTCCTCTTCATTTACTAGCTCCTTGTAACGCACGCAGACTTTCCCACAGTCGCACGTACAGACTCTCACGCAACAGACGCATACACCGCCACTGACTCAGACGGGGCGCATTCATGCGGTAAAACACAACACACGGGCTCCCTTTCTAAAGTGACTTTATACAATATAAATGAAAAGAAAAGTTAAATGACTCTCAACTATCTACACTCCACCTTCCCCACTGCATCCAAATCACATACACACAAATCACAATATCTTTGCCAGGCTAGGTCTTAGTCTCATACTGTCTCCAACCTGTTTGATGTTATTGCCTGGTTACGTTGGTCCTTCTCACGTCTAGGCGTGAGAGTCCTTCGTCGTACGCTTCTTGCAGTCCTGTCTCTTTGGCACGGACGTCCTCGTTCTCGTACGGTAGCGCAGTTCTCGCTTTGACTCGGGCGTCTTGGTCCCGGTCAGACTCACTCTCAGTGAAGAGCTGGAGGGATGACCTCACGTAGGTCCCACCTGTGACTCGACGTCTCGGCGTCCGTCTTTCCACTCTTTACAAGAACTCTGAATAGACAACAAAAGTCCCAGCGTAACACTTGCTAAACACACAACATATTGGATCAATGAGAAACGTCACGTAACCTGGCTGATACAAATAACTCACACGTTCATTCACACACACACACACACACACGTGCTTCATAAACTATTTTCGTATCACCCCCATATCTCTGTCACTATCTTGAAACAGACTATAGCCTAGCTGACACTCTTGCTATACCTTACTCTATACCCTGGAAAAGACTATGCTTACCCAACCACGTACTATCTTCATAGCGGCTTAGACATACACACTTCATATTCCTTTAGTCATCTAACTCGGTAAACAACTGTATACAAAAACACTGGTTACTTCACCGAATTCTAAACATACTATACTAAACCAAACCGGAACACCGCTATGCAACCACATTAATCTTACCACGCATACTGTCTTTAACTAAACAACTATCAATACTACGTTTATAGAAACATACCTGAAATCTAGGCTTCAGAGTCTTGGAATGCGGGCTAGGTAACTCAAACACAACCGTTCCATACGACAAAACAGCCCGCACTCGCGATCTAGACCTCTGACAGTCACAGCTTCCGCCTAGAACTCACTAAACAGAACTCACTAAAAATCCCGTGCTAACCATGTCTTACAGATTTCCCGTGCGTCTAGTGCCACACGGACTATCGGCACACACAAACCGTTAATAGAAACCGTACCGTACTAATCCTACTGTGTGAGCACTATGCACTAGCATAGAGCTTCATCACACTCCTGTAGCGCTTGAAACCGGTTGGACAGCACCATTTTGAACTCTTCTCTAACTCCAGTTTCTCTCAGGAGGCCTACATTATAGCGCTGTCTTCTTGTTGTCTCTGTGCGGCTTTTCTTTAGCTTGAGCTTCATTCTTAAGGTAAGCAGATGGTGGTCGGAGGCGACATCTGCTCCCCTCCTCACTTGAACATCTTGAAGGGATCTTCTAAATTTCTTGCTAATGCAGATATGGTCTATTTGGTTCTCTGTTGTATGGTCAGGTGAGACCCAAGTTGCTTTGTGTATTCTTCTGTGTGGGAAGATGCTGCCTCCAATGACAAGTCGGTTTAGAGCACAAAAGTCTACAAACCTCGCCCCGTTCTCACTCATCTCCGAGCCTAGTCTCTGTCTCCCCGTCACCTCTTCGTATCCGGTGTTGTCCTCCCCTATTTTGGCATTAAAATCGCCCATGACGATGGTGATGTCTCGCTCCGCACATTTGTCCAAGGCACTCTGGAGTCGGTCGTAGAACTCTTGTTTCTCTTCCTCGTCACTGTCATTAGTGGGCGCATAACACTGGATGACGTTCAGCTTGAGCTTTTTCTTGGTTCTAAAGGCTGCTGTGATAATTCTTGGCCCAAGAGGTTCCCAGCCCATCAGCGCTCTCTGCTGTGCCACTGGTGACAGCATGAATGCGACACCTTCTGTATGGGGGGCATTCTCCTCTTCATGACCTGAATACAGAATCATCTCCCCACTTAACAGCCTTTTCTGGCCAGACTGCGTCCATCTGGCTTCACTGATACCTAGCAGGGAAAGGTTGTACTTTTGCATTTCCGCTGCTATCTGGGCGGCCTTGCCGCTCTGGTACATGGTCTTGACGTTCCATGTCCCCATGGTTGTATCCCTGGATAGAGAGAGGCGGCTCGGGCCTGTGGCTTCCGAAGACTTCCGGCTTTCACCACAGGACGTCATAAGTCTTCTGATAGAAGAACCTTCCTCCTCCAGGAAAGGAATTACTGTTAGTCTTTTCGTCGGCATTTTTGTAGCTATTTCCTTTTTTGCAGGGTGGGGAAGCTACCCCCACACCCAACCCCCTTACTAGGAGGACCAGGGGTTTTCTGTCGGGGTCACCTTCCCTTAGACCATGTTGGTTCACGGCACCTTATTTCATTAGGTGCACCCCTCTCACGAGGGACCCCCTATCCACCACCCAGGGGACGCGCCTCAACGCCATATGGTCCCAGCGCGAGGTACAACCAGGTCTGTTCCATGGCTAACTCCCCAACAGCTGCGACGAGACCTCGCTATGTGGGAAGTGACCTAGCAGATGAGTTTAAGTGTCAGCAAATTGCCTTACTGTAACCAAGAAGAGGAAGCCGAAGCTATTCTGGGACTACCCTTGAACTATCAGTCAAATTTATTTCAAGGAGCGGGTGTATTAGAATGATAAGGGTTAGAGGCATGAAGTAATGCTGCTCACGACATGATTCACCCGTGGTTAGCAATCCAAACTGACCGTCCCACAATGCAGAACCAAAGTGTACAACCACTCATATTTCTCAGCAGCAGCATGTCTCTGGAATGCCACCCAATGCCCCATCAGCTGCCTTCCCCACAGACTTCAAATCCATCGTTGAAGGCTGGACTAGTGAGGAGTCCTGCAAATAAACCCAAGCCCTTTTTTAACAATAACTTTTTGTTAATCTTTTTCTTTTCTTTTTGTTTTAAATATAACTTATGTATCTTTCAGCACACTCCCAATATTTTACCACTTCGGGATTCCCACAATTATGATGATGAGTGACTCCCATTTTGAAAAAACCACTTAAAAGTTACCACTGAGAGCACAGCTCTTGGTGACTAGTATAAATCACACAGGCTGAAATGGGAGTTGTAGATTGTCTAGAAATGATAGCATATGGACACTCGACTTCTACATTTCATAGAACCTCTCACAACTGTAATCCATTCACCAAAAATCTGATGAAGCAGACAACAGTTTTGCTTTAGACCGTTTGCTGGCTGTGCCACTCACAGCTGATTCTGTAGAGTTCGGTTCTTGGCGCAGTGGAAAAGGCGCCTGCCACCAATGCTAAAGGTGTGAGGTTCGATACTGGGTTCTAGAGTTGGACTTTTCTCTTCTAATAAGTGTCACCGTTATTTCGGGCGGACTGCCGGGGGTTCTTTCTCTGGGTACTCCAGCTCTTCCTCCCTCTCCACTTTGGTACCGGTTTCAGGCCACTTTATAAATTTCAAATATAAACGATCAAAATTTCCGAAAACTCAATAGCTGAACTGACCCTTTGCACCACATGAATATCCTGTGTTTGTCTTGTAAGGTGTTTGTGTTCAGAGAGAATGTGGGTGTGTCACATGAGCGTGCGTGTTGGGTCAGTTCGCGGCATTTTGAGCCGATTCGCAGAATTGGGTAAAGCACCTATATAAATAACCGGTATTATTATTATTATTATTAGAGTTTTGCTGTGTTGTACTGTAGAGTCAAATTTTGTCAAAAGTTGTCAGCAGTGGTGATCAACATAAAGATTTGTCAGTTTCAGGTGTTTTTATCCCTTTTGTGAGGAGCAAGATGTCAGTGATTTAAATGTGGAATATGTGGTTGTTTTCTCACTTTTGCCAGCTGCGTAGAGGTGTAGTGCGAGATCCTAGGCAGCACCATGCGGTAAGACTAGGAAATATAGTGTGAGGGGGCCCAACGGCCGTATTTCCCAAATTTTGGAGGTGTCATCTAATGACTGTGCACAGTTGCAGGAGATGGATCGATCATGATAATTCAAGGGCAGTGCCAGATTAGCTTGGCGCCTGTCGGCGCCAAGCTAATCTGGCACTACCCTTGAGTTATCATGGTCGACCCATCTCCTGCTGTAGTGCGTTGGGACCCCACCCGGGTCTGCCTTGGGGGACTTGGGTGGGGTTAGGTATTTTTTAGTTCCCAGGGTCACCCTGGTCAGCCCCACAGGGTGGGTTTTTCTCTCTATTCTGGGGCATGTGTTTCTGTCTACCCTTTGTCCATTCACCTGTATTTGCCTTTTTAAAACTCACCCTACTGTCTGCACTGCCTGTAGCTCTTGATATTGGATGTGTGCTGCTAAATGGTCTTAGCTTTATTTAGGCCCCATGTTGTAGGTTTATGTAACGTATTTGACCGGCTGGCGACATACATTCAATTTTCTGTTTATTTTTTTTTTTCCACAAGCAGTGCAGGCACGTCCTGAGAAAGCCTTGTTGCTGTCGGGACGTTAAGCAATGTACAATCAATCAATCAATGTAGTGCGTTGGGGCCAAATGGGTTAAAGTGATCTTGAAAGGTTCCATATAAGTAATGGGTGTCCTAACACCATTGATGTACTGCAAGTTATAGTCCTTCATTAACCCATTTAACCCCATGGCCGCTTTCCCCAAATTTTGGAGGTGTCACCTAATGACTACGTACCAGTTGCAGGAGATGGATCAACCATGATAATTCAAGGGTAGAACCAGATAAGCTTGGCGCCATCAGGCGCCAAACTAATCTGGCACTACCCTGGAATTATCGTGGCCGGTCTATCTCTTGCTGCAGGGCATCGAGGTTAAATATAGGTTAAAGCTATGAGCGTTTGCTCACACCTAAGACAAATAATTGTGCATTAAGATTTTCAGCAGGCAAGGTATGTGGCAGATCCTGGAGCGACTAGGCTGTCCCCCAAAGTTCCTCAACATGATCGTCCAGCTCCACGAGGACCAGCAAGGCCAGGTCAGACTAAACAGTGACCTCTCAGAACCATTCCCCATTCGCAACGGCGTGAAGCAAGGCTGCGTGCTGGCACCGACCCTCTTCACCATCTTCTTCAGCATGATGTTGAAGCAGGCCACAGTGGACCTCGACGATGACGACGCAGTGTACATCAGGTATCGTCTCGATGGCAGCCTGTTCAACCTCAGACGACTGCAGGCCCACACGAAAACCCTAGACCAACTGATTCGTGAGCTGCTCTTTGCTGATGACACTGCTCTCGTTGCACACACAGAGAGAGCCTTGCAGCGCATTACGTCCTGCTTCGCAGATGCCGCCCAGCTCTTTGGACTTGAGGTCAGTCTGAAGAAGACAGAGGTCCTTCATCAGCCAGCACCCAAGGAAGAGCATCGCCCTTCCCACATCACCATCGGCGAGTCCGAACTGAAGTCTGTACACCAGTTTACCTACCTCGGCTGCATCATCACATCAGACGCCAAGCTGGACAAGGAGCTGGACAACAGGCTGGCAAAAGCGAACAGTGCTTTCGGGCGACTATTCAAGCGGGTGTGGCACAATCAACAGCTGAAAAAAAGGCACCAAGATCAGCGTGTACAGAGCTGTCGTCCTCACCACCCTGCTGTACGGTTCCGAGTCCTGGGCCCTCTACCGCAGCCAACTACGACTCCTCGAACGCTTTCACCAGCGCTGCTTGCGTACCATCCTCAGCATTCACTGGAGTGACTATGTCACCAACGTCGAGGTCCTTGAACAAGCGGAAACTTTGAGCATCGAGGCTTTGCTGCTGCGGACACAGCTTCGCTGGGCGGGGCACGTCTCCAGGATGGAGGATCATCGCCTACCCAAGATCACTCTGTTCGGCGAGCTCGCCACTGGACACCGAGACAGAGGGGCACCAAAGAAGAGATACAAAGACGGTCTCAAGAAGTCACTTAGTGCCTGCCAAATCGACCACCGCCAGTGGTCTTCGCTTGTTGCGGACCGTGACACCTGGCGCCGCTCCACCATTCACAAGGCAGCCGTCTCCTTTGAGGACTCTCGCAGAGCTAACCTCAAGGACAAGCAGCTCAGGAGAAAAAACAGAGTTGTCGTAACTCAGAACCCTGACCAGACCTTCCCCTGCTGCCACTGCGGTCGAACCTGCCTGTCCCGGATTGGCCTCCGCAGTCACGAAAATGCCTGCAGACGACGTGGGCAAGCCCTATAGAATCTTCGTTCGCGAAGCCAAGCCATGATGATGATGATGATGATTTAAAAGTATGGGTACTCTGACACCCACAATGTGCTCACCGTGCAAAGAACAGAAAATGCTTAATATCATCTAATACGACAAGAAAGGCAAAGCACTTACGGCCCATGTGTGTGACCAATCCACATAGTAATTGACCTTTGTGCCCTTGACCTTTCCAACATGTCACTGAAATGTTCAAGTGTCTTGACATTAGTAAAAGGTTGGCTTTTGTACCAGCAAAATCTGAAAAGCCCACAAAGCCCCTTCTATGAAAACTGTCCTCACTATGAATGGTCTTTTCCTGTTGCCTTTGACCGGATTCTGACATTGAAATAAATCATATAAAAAAAAGTCTTGCAGATTTGCTGATGCCTCAGTGAGCTTTGTAAGAGACACCACTACTGTCTGATTTTCTGCAGAAGTTGAAGTTGAAAAGGTACAAAAGGGTACAAAGCTGGCTAGTGAATTCATGCATTGTCTTTCTCCAAGCTAGCTATATAAAATAATAATAATTACGGTATTTATAATGCGCTTATCTTATAATAATTATAACTCTAAGCGCGCACTCACAACTCGCGCACGCTTTAGACAGTGACTCACGTACCACAAATAGTGAAATACATTATGACAGTCAGCTTGGGGTGGGGAGTGTGGTGATATAGTGCTAGAACAGTTGAAAGAGGTGAGTTTTGCAGGCGGACTGGAAGGAGGAAAGAGAGTGTTTGTGACGGAGAGAGAGTGGGAGAGTGTTCCAGGTGGATGGATCATAGACGGAGAAGGAGCGGGAGCCAAAAGTGCTGAGTTTGGTGTGGGGGATGAGGCGGAGAGGGTCGGAGGCGGAGCAGAGGGAGCGGGAAGGAGTGTAGGGGTGAAGTAAGTTGGAGAGACAGGTAGGAGCATAGTTGTTCAGGGATTTGTAGCAGAGAGACAGAATCTTGTATTGGATGCGTTGGGGGATGGGGAGCCAGTGAAGGAGTTTGAGCTGGGGAGTGATGTGGTCAGATTTTTTCTTTCTGAGGACGAGGCGGGCAGCATTGTTCTGGACGCGCTGGAGAGTGAAAGTGGTGGAGTGAGGGAGGCCGGAAAGGAGAGAGTTGCAATAGTCGATGCGAGATAAGATGAGAGACGGCAAGTTTGGTGGCAGCTTCGGTAGTGAGGTATTTTCTGATCTGACTGATGTGGTGGAGGTGAAAATAGCATGCCTGGGCTGCGGCGGAGACGAAGCTGGTCATGGAAAGAGAGGAATCGAGGATAACGCCGAGGTTTTTGGCCGAGTCAGAGAGGGAGATGGGGGTGCTGTCAAGTTGAAGGTGGAGAGAGGGAGCTGGGAAAGTTTCTGGCGAGTGCCTGCCAGCATGGCTTCCGTTTTGTCGTCGTTCAGTTTAAGCTTGTTTGCTGTCATCCAGTTTTTCACGTCTTCATAGCAGTCAGCCGTGCGAGTCAGTAGTGACTGGGTGTTGTCGAGTTTGTCTTTGTCTAGTAGTTGTGAGTCGTCAGCGTAGAGGTGGTGGTGTATGTGGTGAAGACTGGATGATGTTGGACAGGGGAGAGGTGTAGAGTGTGAAAAGGACAGGGCCCAGGACGGACCCCTGTGCAACGCCGCAGGAGAGCCTGACTGGGTTGGAGGAGATGCCGTCGATGGTGACGGACTGCTGTCAGTAGGAGAGAAACCAGGAGTGAGCAGAGTCAGTGATGCCAAAGGAGTGGTGAAGGCGGTGGAGGAGGATAGAGTGGTCTATAGTGTCGAAGGCGGCAGAGAGATCGAGTAGCGTAAGAAGGGAGATGTTGCCCGAGTCGGAGAGAAGCAGGTCGTTTAGGATATGTAGAAGGGCCGTTTCAGTGCTGTGATGTTTGCGATGGGCAGACTGGAAGGGACTGAGGAGGTTGTTGTCGGCGAGGAGAAGCTTGGACAGGAAAGAGAGATTGGAGACTGGGCGATAGTTCTCGAGTTCGTTTGGGTCGAGGTTGTGTTTTTTGAGGAGAGGACGGACGATGGCGGACTTGAAGATATCGGGGACGGAGCCATTTTCTAGAGATGTGTTGATGATGTCGGTAATGAAGGGCAGAAGTTTTGGAAGGCTGCACCGGTAGAGAGAAGCTTGGAGGGGGTCTAGTTTGCAGGTTTTGAAAGGTATGGACTTTATGGTCTCGAGGACTTCATCCCGAGAGACTGGGCGGAAGGACAAGAGGGGAGTGCCGGAAAAGAGGGGGTCGGGAGGGCAAGGCGGAGAAGGCAGAGTGTTGAGCGTGTTGCGCAGAGTTTGGATTTTGTCAGAAAAATAGGTGGAAAAAGCTGTGTGTGTTGGGGAGAGGAGAGTCTTTAGAAGAGCCTAGGATTGTGTTCATGGTAGCGTAGAGGGTTTTGGAAGAAGTGGATTCCAGGATTTTGTTTTGAAGGTGTTTACGTATCCAAAATATCAAGTGAATAAAACAAAAATTACTGACTATTAATGCAGGCTAACCGATTTTCTGTCAATGGTCATTTAGCTGTAAGTTACAATGTAATGTATCCAGTTTGAGTATGCTCAGAGGCGCTCTTAGGCACAGTTTCAGTGAATCATGTCCTAAATTTTCAAACTTGAAAGTACACAGACATTGCAGATACGCGTTTGTACATTGTATACATATGCAGGCACACACACACACACACACACACACACACACACACATTGTACGTTTTGCAGTGAGGTTGGCATAACTAGACATGACACAATTTTGATCTTTATACTTTATTTGTCCGAGTATGAGGCTATTCCCCCCCCCCCCCCCCCCCCCCCCCACCCCACCCATATGACTTCATTAGCACGCTACTGAATTCGCTCCACCGTGTCCTATCCTAAAAAGTCCCTTCCACATGAAGGGACATAAAAACAGCATATTGCTTGTATTGCACAATTCAACAACAAAAATGTGACTTATTAACCCATTTAGCCTCGGGACCCTGCAGCAGGAGATGGATTGATCATGATAATTCAAGGGTAGCGCCAAGCTCATCTGGCGCTAGCCTTGAATATCATGATAAATCCATCTCCTACAACTGGTACATAGTGGTTAGACAACACCTCCAAAGTTTGGAAATGCGGCCATGGGGTTAATCAAGAACACATGGACTTGGTATCTTCAAAGCTCAAAATAAGATGCTGTATCCATGCGCTCTTGTCTGGGTAATCAGGTTTTTTAAATCGTTTAAAAAAAAAAAAAAAAAAAAAAAAATCTTGAAATAAATATGTACAATTCACTTACACAGGGAGTAGTGCTGACTATACACAGTTGATCTCTGTGACAATAACAGAAATTGAATCCAGTTGACTTCACTCAATGTTATAGCACTGGTTATTATGAAGTCAGATGTAACAATGATCCACTTCATTACCAAGAAAATGTGAACATGATCCATCTGCAAGAGGAATAGATCCTCATGACCCCACACAATTGTGGGGGTTCATGAGGATCTATGCCTCTTGCCAACACAGCTTTGCATCCATTTTCCTTAGGCTCTTTGTTGAATTATTAAAGACTTCAGAAAAAAAATCCACCCGCAGTAAAAGAGGTTCAAGCTTTGCAAAGGTCCCAACCACACTCGGGAAATGATATGTAATATAAAAAAGTGCATTAACAGCAAATATACAACTTACAATCTCTTTGGTGCTGCAACATGTACCACACCGATTCTATTACTAAGGACTATAGAAATGCAGGGAATAGGGAGAACTTGAACAAGGAAATTACAGGTGAACCAATGAAAAGGACACAGTTCTCTAAACACAAGCCCCAGAAAAAGAAGTAAAACCCGTCCTTTTGGGGCTGACCAGGACGGCGCTGGGAAAAAAATCCAAAAGTAATTAACCCCTCCTTGTGTGTAGAGTAGCAGGACAGTTTGTAAGAGAGGCATTCACATGCCTAAAACTTTATCCTGAAAAAAACATGTTTCATCATCAAAAAAGATGCACTGCTGTTTGCTGAACAAAAACGCTTACAAGGAACAAGGGCTCAGCTGCGATCCGACACAAGCCATTAACCCATTTTGCCCTGGGAACCCTGCAGCAGGAGATGGATTGAGCATGATAATTCAGGGGTTGTGCCAGATGAGCTTGGCGCCTGAAGGCGCCAAGCTCATCTGGCACTACCCTTGAATTATCATGATTAATCCATACAACTGGTACAATGCCTCCAAAAGTTTATAAATGTGGCTACAAGATTAAGAGGGTTAAGCAAGGTGCTCCGCCACAGCTGAGTAGCTTGCTTAGTGCCTTGCACAGGATTAAGCTTGCTCATGCAACTGACCGATGGGCTGGCCCAATTCATGTACAATTAAATTAACACTGGTCCTAAGGCCTGTATTCCAAATCAGGGAGTTCTTTAAATTAACACAGTGGTCCTAAGGCCTGCATTCCAGATTCGGGAGGTTTCCTTTAAAGAATGCACTGCAGCTTAGGAGCCAGATCAGTAATTACAGTTCAAGGGCCGTGCCTGAATAGTTAAATTTCAAGAGCAGTGCCAGAATAGTTTGGCACCTGGAGGTGCCCTGCGATTCTGGCACCACCCTTGGACCGTGATGGTTGATTCACATCTTGTTGTAGTGAACATGTCTGGGCTAAATAAATTAAGCCTTGCACTTGGTTTTATGTCGCTGCAAGTGGCTGCTTTTCCCATAGCCTTTTCCACATCTGTCACAGGTGTAGGGCCGAATACCAGCGTGCAGATTCATGTGTGTTTGCAGTGAGGAAGGACGCGTGAAGCTCTTGCTGCAGACTGTGCACTGGAAAGGCTGGATGCCGGTATGGACAGCCTGGTGGTTCAACAGGTGCATTTTTTCCAGGAACTTTTCACCACACACCTGCAAGACACAAGCAGAAATGTGTGCTGATCTATGAAGTTGTTATTTATGCTCCAAGACCATAAATACTGATTTCAGAATGATTCAGGTGCATGTTCTGCAAGAACCTTTCACTGACATAGATTGCAAAATTCACAGTTAGAATGTTACCATTCAGAAATAGACGTACCCATACAGCTTTTGTCAACATAATACAGCACAACCTGTTTCAGGGGAATGCCCTCATAAGAGATCACCTGTGTTTATTTAAAGACCATTTAGGTGGCTGTTGCTACCCAAATGATGCTCTTTAAGCCTTTTAGCCCAGGGACCCTGCAGCAGGAGATGGATTGATCATGATAATTCAAGGGTAGTGCCATATGAGCTTGGCACCTGAAGGTGCCAAGCTCATCTGGCACTACCTGAAGGTGCCAAGCTCATCTGGCACTACCCTTGAATTATGATCAATCCATCTCCTACAACTGGTACATAGTCGTTAGGAAACATTTGAGAAATGGGACCTTGGGGCTAAAGGGTTAATGACAGGTAATGTTTCGTCATTCAAGACTTCTCTTGAGAGAGTGCCTATCGAACAGCACAGCCCTAATGGCTCAAGTGCAAGACCGATCCTCATAATTTCTCTGACCTTCCATGACCGTGACATTCCCAAAGTCACTCAACTGAGCAAGTGTTCTATCTTTGCATAATTATATAGAGTTTGACAATCGTCCCTGAGAAATGCTATTGTTTTTTCAACAAATGTACATATTTCACATGTTTCGATATCAACCTCCCTTGACCTTTAAGAGTGGTCAGCCAAATTAGGAGGCAATGGAAGGCTTTATCATCAACTATCCTTGTGCCAAGTTTGTTTCAAAAGTTTGCAAATGTGCTGATACAAACATACATTTCAAGTAATAGACATTTTCCACATGTTTGCTGACCTTTCATGAAAGGTCAAGGTTAAGAGGGGTCATCCATATTAGTATGCATAGGCAGGTCTTACCATCAGGTATTTCTATACAACTTTCAAAACAAGATAATTTTTTTCACTATGGACACTCTGTGACCTTGACTTTTGAGTCAGATCTGCCAAGTTGGTATGTTGAGAAAGGTCTTGCCACAGAGTAAAGTTTGACGTCTGTGGCGTGAATAGTCTCCCCCAAAATACCAACATTAAAGTTTACCACGGACGAAAGATAGCTGACAGATGACACGTGATGGATGGCCTAGTATATAGACTCACTTTTGCTGTCACACATAAGCCAAGAAGACGGTTGCACAAAACAGGCTCACTGTTAATCCTTTTAGCCCCATATCCATACAGCCGGAGATGGCCTGACCATGCTAATTCAAGGGTAGTGCCAGATGAGCTTGGCACCTTCAGGTGCCAAGCTCATCTGGCACTACCCTTGAATTATCATGGTCAATCAGTCTCCTGCAACTGGTACACAGTCTTTAGGCAATACATCTAAAATTTGAGAAATGGGACCTTGGGGCTAAAAGGATTAAGGATTAACATACATATATTACTCTGGGCATCACACTATATTACTCATGGCATTACTCATCTAACCCATTACACCCTGAGCCTGATTTTGTAATATTTGCCTATAAAAAATTAAACTCACATCACAAGCATGATAACTGAAGCTGCCATGCGTGCGAAACATGTGTCGCTTGAGCGTGGGCCGACAGACGAAGCTCTCTGCGCACTCGGTGCACTTGTACTTGCGGATGTTGTCATGTCGGAAGGCCTTGTGGTCCTTGAGCTGGTGGCTGTCGAAGAACTGTGCAGGACACTGGTCACATTTGTGAGGGTAGTCCTTGACACCCATATGTTCCACCTGGGGAAAAAATGTTATCGTAAGAAAATTCCCACATTGCACGAAGCTCCAGTTGCTCATTAGAATCAATTGCATTTGTTGCGAATAACACCATAAGGCATGGGTGATCCATCTGATGCTGTGGTGCACCAGGTCTGAATGGGTAAGACTAAGAGGGTGTACAAAACCTTTTTTTTTTTTTAACCCTTATCATTCGGAACAAACCAGTGTGTAAAATAAGTTCGAATAAAATAGTTCAAAGATAGTGCCAGAATAGCTTGGGGCCTCTAGGCACCAAGCTATTCTGGCACCACCCTTGAACTAAAGCCATTGGTGGGGGGAAAATTTGAAGCTTTTAGCCTCAGTATGATATGGGTTAACCCACGCAGGATTAATACACTACAAAAGGAAGTGACCATAAAAGTTCAAGGGTAGTGCCAGAGGAGCTTTGACATTCAGAGGTGCCAAGCTGTTCTTGAACTACTGATATGGTCAATCGGTAAAGTTCCCTTCTAGTCCTTGCATATTTTCTTTCATCTGTGATGTTGAAAATATGGGACACTTGCTGCTGTTGAGGTTGTGTCGTACTGTGAATGTCTATTAAAGTAATTAAGTAAAGCCTGTTTGACAGGGCATGCATGTTTTTGAATGAAAACCTTCAGAATCCTATTTGTTAGTGAAAACATGAACTATTTTCCTGCTGTCTAGCAGCCCTAGCCACAATGTTTTAAATTTAACTTTCAGCCACCTACGCAAACAAAAGCTAAATATGAGACATGTCTCTGTTCCTGATGTGTGATACATGTATAGCAAAATCTTGAAATATTATATATATTATTATATATATATATATATATATATATATATATATATATATATATATATATATATATATATATATATATATATATATTAGATCTACACTTTCCTCACTGCATGGGTACAGGCAAACTCGGAATCTTCAGACTAAAAATACTAACTGACTGGTCACTTCTGGAGCCATGCAGAGCAGTCTTTTAATAATTTTTTTTTTTTAAATTTTAAACAAAGGAACAGATTTCCCTTGACATGTTGCAATGTATTATGTAAAATTGTTAGTGATGTATTTTATTACATTTTCATTAAACTGAATCAGAGTACATATCGCATCATGCATTGTCGCAAAGGAAGTGTCCAGTTACATCCCATTATTTTTCATGTCCTCGATGACTGGAGCTGGCTAAATTTGCATGACTGATAGTTGTTTATATTACATTCTTACTATCCACGCTTGATTTTATTGATTATTTTATGAAACAGTGATATGTACATTAACCAGTTATAATGGAAAATGTCAGCCAAGTGCAGCTTCAAAATTCAAGATACACAGAAAATACTGTGGGCCTGTACACACAACTAAGAGTGCCTACTACAGTCAGTTAAAACAAGCTACATGAAATTGCAGAGCTTGGCTGCTGAACTTACCGGGTGCTCATAGCATTTTCAGATAATATTGATACTATAACCAACGTTCAAAGAGCTCCAATATCGATTTTTCTGTTCACAGTACTATTAACCGCAAAAGATTTTGAAGAGAAAATGCTATGGCATGAGACCATATTTTGTGTAAATGTAATGGTTTATCCACAAGTATAGGTCAAGCTAATTTTGACTGCTTGGTGCAAAAATGATTGGCCTTTCTGTGGCTGTTTGTCACCCTTCAAACATGAACATGGTTTTAATGATGCAGACAAGAGAGACTTTAATTAAGACACCAACCATGTGTCTATAGTGTCCATGTTTAACAACAGTAATAGGTGTAACTATAAGTAAAGCTTTGGGGAGGTCAGTGTTGTGTCAAGTGAATGGCCAGAACCTTAGGTAACTTGCAGGAACCATTCCATGACCTGCTGCATGAATCTGAAATTGTTATTTCTACCACTATACCAGCCAGACTTCACTGGTATGTAAATTGTATAAGCTTTTGAGGACAACTCCTAAATTTAGAAACATTGACCTCATGTCTCAATGTGTCAACACCTAATGCATGCAACCATTGATACTGTACTACTGTAGTGTAATTGTAAACAATATCGCTGGCTGCATGTGTTAAGCCTGCCCATACCCTGTAATAGGCGATCACAGCATTTCCCTAGGGAATACTATAACTGGCATTGCCTCTTACACAATATACGGTGGGCTTTCAGGGATACATAAGAATGTTCAACAGACAATTGGTCATGATGCATGGACGATGTATGATTATACCTGTATGTGTCGCCGGAGACTTTTTCTGTCCATGTAGGGTTTGCCGCAGTACTGGCATGGCACCATCTCATTAGAACCCGGATCATGCTTGACTCTGTGTTTATCCAGCTGCCGCTTGAACTGGAAAGAACGTCTACACTGGTCACAGGGGTACAGGCCAGGGGCTTCTGTGTTCTCGTGGATCTTGACATGATTGGCTAGCGAGTACTTGTTGGCCATCATCTTCCCACAAATCTCACAGATACAGGTTTTGGACATTGGTGCTGGGGTCTTGTGGAATGTTTTCTCGTGTCGACGACAGTCTCCAAACGTGTTGAAACTCTCCTCACAGTGCTTGCATTGGAAGTTGGTGATGCCATGGGTTTTGAGGTGAGCTGTGACATACTTATCACGATTCAGGATGTCTTTGCCGCATTCCGGACAGAAGAACTTGTCTCTGTTGGACTTTAGCACCTCTCGTTTGGCATGCAGCAAGAGATGCTTGCGGATAGTTTGACGAATGTTTTGCATGTCTTTCCCACACAAGTTACAGTGGTACATTTCACCTGGATGTGATTGCTTTTCACTGTCATCTTCTGGTACACCTTCTGTATTCACTTGCTTTGTCATGTGATCTGGATTGTTTCTCTTGTTGTGCGTCACCACATGTGCCGTCAAGGCATATTTAAAATGGAACTTTTTTCCCACATGTTGGGCATTCATGTTGCTTCTTTGTATTGTGTATCCTATTGTGACGCTCCACATTGGAAGAATAGTCCAGAATCTTGCGCCTACAGAGAGTGCATGTGTACAGGCTGCGTGAGTCTGTGAGCAGAGACTGCGTGTTGTGTCCTTTAGCACTAGCATGCTGACTTATGATATGCTTGAGAAGTGTTCTCTTTTTGCCGACCATTTTCCCACAGGTGATGCAGGAGGCCACACTGTCTGTTTCGTGGGTGTAGAAAATGTGAACGTTGAGCAGATCCACATTGTGAAACCTAACCTGACAGATTCTGCACTGCACAGGCTGCTGGGGTGCATACCTTGACACATGTTTTTTCAGCAACTCTGAACTGTTGAAGCTGTGCTCACAGAATTCACACACATGCTGCACCTTTGCTGGCATCAAAAACTCCTCAACATCTGCCTCATTCACAGCTGTCTTTTCCATGATCATTTCACACATTTTCTTTTTCAGCTGATCAGCACGTTCTGCGAGCACAGCTCCAGAGCAGGCACTTTCCAAAGACTGGTGAGTTGTCGAAACAGAGGTCTGAAAACTGCTGAGTACTTGTGAAGATTTCCTGTCTAACAACACTGTCTGCCTGTCACCAATGGTGTCCACAGCTGATGCACTGACTGACTGATGATACCAGGAAAGTTGTTCTTTAGAATCATTTTTAGAGGGAAGTCTGTCACCAGTAATATCTGCTCGAACATCACACGCTTCAGTGTGGCCTGCCACATGAGTAACAAGCTGCTCTAATTGTTCCACAGGAGGCTGACTGTTGGTCAGAACATGTCCACTGACACCAAAGCCTGTCTCTTTATGAGTGGCATCCTGTGCTGTATCAGCTGGAGGTGCAGGCGTGGCCAGGAGGTTGTCCTGCAGATCCTGCAAGGCTCCCGTCACAAGTTCTAATGTGTGTGGATCGTCATGTGCGGTTGCTATGGATGGCCTGGAGGTAGTCTGTGTCTCTTCTGTGTCTCCTGAACTGACTGGAGCTTGCATGTTTGATGTGCCTCTAACAGTCACTGTAGTTGTTGCGAGCGCATCTAATGCATTTAAATCACTGGTGAAAGTATTCGATGAATGCCAGCTTCTGGCAGAGATGCTTGTGCTTCTTTGTGGCTCTTTGTTGCTTACCATAGCCGATGTAAAGTTCTGCAGTGCATTTCCATGACTTGCATCAGTTCCATGCTCCTCCTCAAGCTTAGCAGGCTGTGCAATTTTAGAGGTTTGAACTGCAGGTACCTTGCTGTAGTTTTCTGCTTGATTATGGTCAGCTGCAACTTCTGTCCATAGGCTGGTGCTGTAGTTATTGTCTTCTTCTCTATTAATATTACTATTATCCTTAACTTCATGTGCCTGCACCTCAGTGACAAAATTCATAACATATCTGTTCTTCAGATCAGTTGCAATCTTCCAATTAACAGATTTTGATTCAGAATTTTGCTTGTACTTCTTTTTCACTTTGTCACTGGTTGAAAGCTTTCTCCTTGCGAGTCTGTTTCTGGCTAAGCCCAATGGAGGTGTCTTTTCAGTGATGGGCAGTACAAGTTCTCGTGCTGTTAGTCTCTTAGATGTAATGGATGCCTTAGTACTGGCAGTTTCACATCTTGACAGTCTCATAAGCTTTGTTTTGACTGGTTTGCATTCCTCATGTGCCTCAGCTTCTAGTGCCTTTCCTGTGCACTTCCTCTTTCTTGAGCCACGGAAAGTAGGAGCAGTGTTTATGCTTTTTGAAGTTTTTGCAGATTTTGCTTTAGTTATGTGCAGAGACACATTTTCTCTCTTCCTGAACATGAAATGGTGAGGGCCTTCGCCTGATGCTAGATCCTCACATTTTCTTGTACTGCTCAAATTCTGTGCCACTTCTGATTTCCGTGTGACTCTTGCTTTCTTCTGTACCTTACCATTTTGAGTATGTGCTTCATTTGCCCTTGGTTCATTTGTGACAATATTGTAAATGTAAGGACCACTTTCTTGTTTCCTAGCAGCGCCTATGTTATGCTCATGCCACAGATGGTCTTCTATCCCTTCCCCTGCGATGAAGGTCTGCCTTGTGTTACACTGCTTACAGTACCACCCTGCAATGTTGATCACTAGGATGATATCCCCAGTGTTGCAGACAATTGTCCCAGGGTCCTCCTTGACTGCCATTGTCAGGTTCGGTTTAGCTTCCATGGCTGCACAGCTTGAGGCTGCGTCCTACTGTTAGGATTGTTCTCTTTGAAAAATAGAAAAACCAGAAAAATAAAACTGAATTAGATGACAAAATACATTCAACAAGACATGTCTTTACTTCATCCCCCCCCCCCCCCCAACCTTTCTGCAATTATGTAACATTACTACATTGTTGTTTTACTTCATACAATTTTGACTTTACACAACCACATTCACAGAACACTACACGATACAGGGGTGGATCAGTTATCTCGAGGGGTTTGTTTGGGACCTTCAGTTCAACCTGACAAAAAAGGCATCCCCAACGCTAGATCTTCCACTGGCCGAAAAATCAAAGGGGGGGGGGGAGAGGGGGGAGTAGAGGAAGAAGGCGTGTATGTGTTTGTCAATTTACACTTTCACCACAATATCAAACGAGGGAGGGGGGGGGGGGGGTAGGTTGTATGTGCGCGTGAAAACTCACCCAAAAATCAAATACGGAGGGGGACTTTGTTATAGCATTTGAGACAATTTGGGGGGGGGGGGGGGTCCGTAACCCCTAGGATCCCCCCCCCCCCCCCCCGATCCGCCCCTGCAATAAACAGTTTTTAAAATTAAACATTTTATACTTGGCGGTTTATCTTTATTAACTTCTCGCTTGTTAGTTTTTGTAATACAAAAACCTTTAGGGGCACCGCGTGTACACATTAAGTTGAAACACGTCAACTGCGTCACAGAACTGACATTTTACCGTTTGCTGGTAACATCAGTCGAACATAAATTCATGACGGATGCATCGTCTGCTATGAGGTTGCGTACAGTACAAGGGGAGTTGCGTATAGTTGTGTCCCTTGATCATTCATGTGTTTCTTCCTCCTTCCCGGAGATTAACACTCGGCAAACAATTCCAAATAGTGAATTTGAAGTGGTACCTGATCATACAATGCAATTCTCTGGCAAGGTGAAAAGCAAAACGGTAAGTGAAAACAATAACTCATTTTAGCTTGTTTTCTCCTGAATGCAACCCAAACGGTAGGGCTGTGTTCAGCGTAGTTCGGTGTCGGCCTTGAACCCCTTCATATTTGATTAAAAAGAGGCCTCTAACATTTTGTGTGTCTTTATGAATGCCCGGTAATATAATGCACTCACCTAATGTGGGTAGGTACAATGCTGTACTGTATGTAACAAGAAAAGTGACGCAAAAGCTCTCAGTGTGTCTCACAGCAATCGCGACCGTTTTATGCAAACTTCCGCCGACAGAACACGACCAAGCGGCCGGATTTTTCAGGGGCAGTAAGTCGAGTATTTGCGATGGCTCAGTGGGACTGTGAGACTGGACAAAACCGGCGACGCACACACACAGGCTCTCTTTAAGAGTCCGAAATAGCCGCCGTTAGGCGGTTAAACGTCGGAGTAGGAGAGCGAAGGGAATCGCCGGGTCGTGGGTTCGAATCCCGTCCCGGCCCCGGTAGCTGGACTCACAATCCAGGGGGGGGGGGGGGGGAGGACAGAATTGTTCAATAGCATGTCCGTTGAAAGGTCCCGGTAAATCAAAGTGGCACGGCAGTTGGAGTGCGCCTGAGTTGATTAGTGTTCAGGTCGTACTCCATAGGCAATAGATTTCCCTGTTCTCCATAACCCGCCCGTCAGGACCGTCCATGATCACCTAGGTGCTGTGGACGTTAAACCCGAACTAACCAACCAACGACAGGCTCTCTCTCTCTCTCTCTCTCTCTCTCTCTCTCTCTCTCTCTCTCTCTCTCTCTCTCTCTCTCTCTCTCTCTCTCTCTCTCTCTAACCAAAGAAGCTATTGTCAAGACTACAAAGTCTATCATTGATACTAAGACACGTCAACTAAGCTATTTTTCAACTCTTACATAAAACCTCACACTGATTACGCATCTACTATTTGGGACGGCTGTAGTAAAGCTAACCTTAAGCGGATTAATTCTCTAGACAATCGCTCAATTATACTGATCCTCCCAATCCCCTCTTTAACTTTGGAGGAAAAGCTTCAGGCAGCAGGGCTCCTTCCTTTACATCAATCAACACCGTACGTTAAATAAGTACGTACTTATGCACAAAGCACTGAACGGGAAAGCACCCCTCTACTGACATGGGCCGATGGCTAAGAGAGGGAACTTGAAGGGTTACAGCACTTCGAGGAACAGTCTCGTCATTGAACGGCCCCCAATTGACTTGTTTAAATCCAGCCTTTCGTACGCGGGTGCCTATTTATGGAACTCACTTCCTCCACATATACAGCAAACGAGACATCTTCCATTGTTTAGGACGAAAGCTTTTAAATACCTCAGAGCAAACTTGAAAGAAATGTAGATAATATGTCCAAAAGAGCCATGTCATGTCAATGATTTCCTTATTTTAACGCATTGTTGTGGTCCTCCGTTTTGCACTTGTTAGTTTTATATCTCTCTCTTTACCGTAGTATTTTGCCTGTTCACTAAATTCCTACCCTGAAGAGTAGATGTATCATAAGCGTGCAGTCGCTGTCTACTATATAAACACTCACTTTACATCGCACCTCCCCCCCCCCCCCAAGACCCTGTAAGTTGATGTGTGTAATCTTCAGTGACTTTGGAACTTATATATATATCGAAATGTAACACAAGTGACCTGTAGGTGTTTACAAGTGCTGTTAACATGTTGTTTTAATGTTGTTTTTAACGTTGTAGTTTAGCAAGAACAATGACACGAAAAGAGGCCAGTTTGCCTATTGTTTCCATCCTTGAGAAATAAAGTATCATTCATTCATTCATTCATTCATTCATTCATTCATTCTCTCTCTCTCTCTCTCTCTCTCTCTCTCTCTCTCTCTCTCTCTCTCTCTCTCTCTCTCTCTCTCTCTCTCTCTCTCTCTCTCTCTCTCTCTCTCTAGTTCCCAGGGTCACCCTGGTCAGCCCCACAGGGTGGGTTTTTCTCTCTATTCTGGGGCATGTGTTTCTGTCTACCCTTTGTCCATTCACCTGTATTTGCCTTTTTAAAACTCTCCCTACTGTCTGCACTGCCTGTAGCTCTTGATATTGGATGTGTGTTGCTAAATGGTCTTAGCTTTATTTAGGCCCCATGTGTTAGGTTTATTTAACGTATTTGACCGGCTGGCGACATACATTCAATGTTCTGTTTTGGTTTTTTTTTCACAAGCAGTGCAGGCACGTCCTGAGAAAGCCTTGTTGCTGTCGGGACGTTAAGCAATGTACAATCAATCAATCAATCTCTCTCTCTCTCTCTCTCTCTCTCTCTCTCTCTCTCTCTCTCTCTCTCTCTCTCTCTCTCTCTCTCTCTCTCTCTCTCTCTCTCTCTCTCTCTCTCTCTCTCTCTCTTCGTCTACTTTGATTGACCACATCTATACTAACAACCCTCAAGCTATCACGGAAACTGACGTCCCTTCACTAGCTGTCAGTGACCACTTTCCCATCACCTGTACATGGTCATGTTATGTTCCTAAACAGAGCCGAACCCAACATCTATACATTACTTACAGATGTTTTAGAAAAATAGAGAAAATTTCCTTCATGACCTCAGTTTTTTGCCGTTCCGTAAGTTTACAATCACAATGACCCTGACGTAGCGCTCTCACTGTGGCTTGAGCTGTTCCTCGGAGTGCTAAATAAGCATGTCCCTTTAAAAAGGAAACGAGTCCGGTGCCGTGAGGCCCCCACCTGGATTACGGAGGAGATTAAACAAACCATGGAAGCCAGAAATCGAGCCAAGCGGGACAAAGATTGTATTGAGTTCAAAAGGTTACGTAACAGAGTCAAATACCTTATCCGGGAGGCACAAAAAGCACTGGTAGAGAAAACCATACGTGGCGGGAATCCGTCTTCAATATGGAAAGTTTTAAACTTACTAACCAACTCTAGTAAAAATCATTCTGCAAATACGACTGCCAACCTTACAGCCGATGCTTTTAACGACCACTTCATTTTAGCCCCGAAATCTTTACTACATGCTGAAGGTTTGGATCAGGTGGAACATGTCGCATCGCAGAAGCTTACTGACTTTTGTAAGCAAAGACTGTCCGCGGGCGATGCTTTTAATGTCCCCTTCATCGCTGTACATGAAGTGGGCAGATTTATCTCTAGTCTCAAGAACAAAAAGTCAGCTGGCATTGATGGTATCAATGGTTTTATCCTCGAACTTTCTCTTCCATACATTGTGGAAAGCTTAACCTATATTTACAACCTATTTATTCAAAATAATATTTTTTTCCGGCGGCTTTCAAAAAATCTAAAGTGGTACCTATATCCAAAACAAAAGACACATCTGATCCAAATAATTTTCGGCCTATATCTATATTATCTATTCTGTCGAAGCCTATTGAGAAGCATGTACACAAACATCTTCTCAAATTCCTGGAAGAAAAGTCTCTCCTGAATAAATATCAATCTGGTTTTCGCCCTAAACATTCGTGTCACATTGCCTTGGTTCATATGATTGACACTTGGCTGCTCAACATCAACAGAAACAAAATGTCTGGTGCTGTCTTTCTAGACCTAAAAAAAGCGTTCTACCTTATAAACCACGAAATTTTATTAGACAAACTAGACTGCTACTTTAACAATAACAGCCCAGGGACACTCTCATTCTTTCGTTCATATATCATAGGGAGAATTCAAACTGTGGACATCAATGCTACCCTCTCTTCTGAAAAGCGTGTTGAGTATGGCGTGCCCCAGGGATCTATAGTAGGACCGTTACTTTTCTGTTTGTTTATAAATGATCTTCCACTTCATATATCAAATCCAAATACCGAATGTGACATGTTTGCCGATGATTCAACTCTTCACGCTGGCGGGAAAACTGTACCTGAAATATCATGCAATCTTTAGCTGTCTTCAGGAGGTCTCACTATGGTGCAAAAATAATCAAATGCTTGCTAATCCATCCAAAACGAAAAGCATGCTAATCACAACACGCCAAAAGCATCAGATCCGCCCCCATTCACTTAGCCTCTCTTTTGATTCAGTTCCCATTGAGCAAGTCGAGGAATATCGCCTCCTCGGGGTAATTGCTGATGACCAACTGTGCTGGTTGCCCCATCTAACACAACTAGGGAAAACATCAAAAAAGCTATTTTTACTGTCAAAATTAAAATCTATGATTGATACTAAGACACGAAAGCTATTTTTCAACTCCTACATAAAACCTCACATTGACTACGCATCTACTATTTGGCACGGCTGTAGTAGGGCTGACCTTAAGCGGATTAATTCTCTATACAATCTCGCAGTTAAACTGATCCTCCCAATCCCTTGTCTAACTTTCAGGCAACAGGGCTCCTTCATTTACATCAACACCTTACGTTAAATAAGTGCGTACTTACGCACAAAGCACTGAACGGGAACGCCCCCCTCTACCTGGCTAAGCTTTTCACTGAGAGCGAAAGGGTTTACAGCACTTTGAGGAACAGTCTCGTCATTGAACGGCCCCGAATTGACTTGTTTAAATCCAGCCTTTTGTACGCGGGTGCCTATTTATGGAACTCACTTCCTCCACATGTACAGCAAACGAGACATCTTCCATTGTTTAGGACAAAAGCTTTTAAATACATCTCTGAGCAAACTTGAAAGAAATGTAGATAATATGTCCATAATATCTCTCTTTTTCGTAGTGTTTTGCCTGCTCACTAAAATCCTGCACATGAGTAGCAGTATCATAAGCGTGCAGTCGCTTTTTATAAACACACTTTACATCGCCCCCCCCCCCCCCCCCCCCCCCCCCCAAAGACCCTGTCATTTTACTGTGTGTGTGTGTAACCTTCAGCGACTTTGGAACTTGTATCGGAAGTGTAACACAAGTGACCTTGTTGTGTGCTGTTAACATATTGTTTTAATGTTGCTTTTAATGTTGTAGTTTAGCAAGGACAAACATGATAAGAGGCCTGTGCGCCTATTGTTTCCATCCTTGAGAAATAAAGTATCATTCATTCATTCATTCATTCTCTCTCTCTCTCTCTCTCTCTCTCTCTCTCTCTCTCTCTCTCTCTCTCTCTCTCTCTCTCTCTCTCTCTCTCTCTCTCTCTCTCTCTCTCTCTCTCTCTCTCTCTCTCTCTCTTTCTGCGTGGCCGTTGCAGAATGACATCCGTGGTGACTGTCTGACTGAGGTGCAGTGACCACTCAGGGATGCTCAGTAATAACGTGCACGGGCCGTTTCACCATTGTTCAGTCGAGTCATGATCCGCATTGCCGAATGGGGTCATCATTGGTGACCGACTGAGATAGTTCCGCGTGGGGTCGTAGCACCATCACGTATTCACGCCGATTTGTTGTCAGAATTCACAAATTAGGAAAGAAATCATAGTCGGTAGTGGTAGTGTTCACGTTTCACGATGGTAAGAGGCGATGCAAACTTGAGAAAGGTACCTTTCTCATTGACGTGGGGGGAGGGGGGTGGAAGGAGTGGTGGGGAGGGGGGGGGGGGGCAGGGGTTTATCTGCGCGGAATGAATGTCAGTGATGGTCGGTGGACGTCGGAGACATCTTTCACCTCTTATTCTCTGTCAGCTGTCCAGAAAATAAAACGAGACGGTGCGGGAGAGGGGGGCGGGGTTGAAGGTTTAGCATATATATATATATATATATATATATATATATATATATATATATATATATATATATAATATATATATATATATATATATATATATATATATATATATATATATATATATATATATATATATATATATACTTTGGCAACAGTCTTCACGTTTCACGTTAAAAAGAACCAAACAAACTATGACATCAGTTTTCATGGATCACGAATATATATAATGGTTCTCACGTTTCATGACAAAACTTTTCAACAGTTTTTCATTGATATGGATGAAAAAATCTTCGCGAGACTGTGTAAAACGCCAATAGTCGAGCATAACGGTGGATTATAGTGCACCCCCCCCCCCCCCACACACACACACACACACACACACACACCCTTCCCCCACCCCCAATTTACTTAGCAGACAAAACACTGATTTCCTGGGTTTTACATATTTTCTCCAGTTCTTCAGTCAGCACTGACGGTAATCATCGGCGAATGTGCAGTCCGGCGTTTTCAAGTAGTCGCACGGCGCATTTCGTCAGTGCCCAGTGCGCAAAGGCCATCGGGCCGATGCAGGCCGCCGTTGGCCCGCGCACGGACGTGCGCGAGCCAACGGCGCGGCCGATATCGGCCCGACGGCCTTTTGCGCATTGGTACCAATGTGTATAGAGCAAAACTCTTTGGAGGTGTCGCGGCGGATGATTAAGAAAGGAAAACTGACTTACATTCCGTAAGGCCGCGATGTCCCAGTATGCAAATGCTATCGGGCCGAAGTCCGCCGCAGTGGGCTCGCGCACGACACGAGTGTGCGGGCCCACTGCGGCCTACTTGGGCCCGATAGCCTTTTGCGCACTGGGGTACCACTGTGACCTGTTATTGGCGGCACAGCCTCAGTGTGCGGATCGAACTGAAGGCAGTAAGGAAACGAGTTTACTGACGCAATACAGCAGGAGACGGATCGACCATGATAATTCAAGGGTAGTGGCAGATTAGCTTGGCGCCTGATGGCCATCTCCTGCAACTGGCCTACAGTCATTAGGATGACACGGCCTGCTCTGAAATATGTTGCTATTAGGATTAAATGGGCTGAAGAAATAGATAACGGCGGCAGCCGAAGCGGCTCTTGAGGTAGGAGGAGAGGAGAAAGGGGGGGGGGGGGGATTTTGCCGGGGAGGAGGGGGGGAGAACATGACAGCCAATTGTAAATAAACAAAAGACCCTCGGGCCGACATCGGCCTTAGTAGGCTCAATCACGGAAGGCTGTGGCGCTGGCCATCTCAATCAGTCAAGTCGACAATGGTCCAAGGATTTCTCTTCCGGACATTAAGGCAGACGCAGACCTCTGCCATTATTTGCAAAATCCCGTATGTTCATGTGTGAGAAATACAAAATTTTCATTTCTATACAATTAACATCTCGCGTTTTTAAAAAAAAGCCAAGTTGTTACTTTCAAAGCCAGTAGGCCTATATATCCATTGTTTAACTTATTCTGCCCGCGACACACCACAGCCGGCAAGATATGGCTCGACCATGATAATTCATGATAGTTGCAGGCATTTAGGCGCCAAGCTATTTCGCTGCCACCACCCTTGAACTATCGTGGTCGATCTGTCTCATGAATTGTACTGAAAAGAGTCCTCAGAGCGGGATAACTCCAAAATAGTTGTACCTCGGACACAATAAGTTGAGACGGAAAGCGAGGCTGTTTTCATTTTTACACAATGAAAATCAGTCTCGCTTTTTATTTTAAAATTTGTGTGTGTGTGTGTGTGTGTGTGTGTGTGTGTGTGTGTGTAATTTTCTTTTTAAAAAGAAAAGCGAGGTCGGCATTGTTATGCACCGAAATCTGGCATTTCTCAAAATTAGACACACTGGCTTTTGCCACTGAAATAACGGCAGACATCAAATTACGTGAGACATCTGGTTGTCATGACGACTGCTTCTTGCTGTGTCAGTACTGCGTCTTCACCGCGTCAGCAGCTGTCGACTTTACGACTTACCCTCCCCTCGCATCCGCCCCCACTCCCCACCCCTACCCCACCCCTCCAGCAAGCCCCGCGGCCCTGGGTACCCCTCCTTTACCACGCATCCCAATCGTTCTCCATCCCGACCATCGCACCCCTGACTCCTTCCATCTGGCCTCATCCCACCCCTACATAAAATATGAGCGTCGCTCGCGTGCTGAGACACCCAGTACGCAAAAGTGCTGGGGCTGTAGTCGGCCGCATTAGGTCCGCGCATGACGGTACGCGGGCCTGCTGCGGCGGAGCTCGGCCCGACATCCTATTGCGATTTGAGCGCAAGTTCCTCATAAGCCACACCAGCTCTGTCCCCGATCACTACATATGCAAAGGGGACATACGATTAACAGGAACCACTAGGGGCACACCTACTCCTTGTCACCCTGGTGAAATTAACCCTAACGCCCTACAGCAGGAGATTATTGACAATTCAAGGGTAGTGCCAGATTGGCTTGGCCAATCTGGCACAACCCTTGAATTATCAAGATCGAGCCGTCTCCTCAAACTGGTACGTGGTCATTCGGTGACACCTCACAGTCCCGGGCCAAATTTTGGAAACGTCGCCGTAGGGTTAAATTGAAACTTTGACTAGCACACGATAGTCTGTCTCTCTTTCTCACACTATTTACATCCGAATCAGTCAGTATTTCGTCTTCCCCCGGCGGAGGCCGTGGTCTTTGCCATTCAGTAGTCTCCAACGGTTTAAAAATGTACGAAAATCTTCATCACTACCACTGCCCCCACCATCTTCGACGCCCCCACCCGGGTCTGTCCTGGGGGACTTGGGTGGCGTTAACTACTTTTTAGTTCCCAGGGTCACCCTGCTCAGCCCCACAGGGTGGTTTTTCCCTTCTATTCTGGGGCATGTGTTTCTGTCTACCCTTGGTCCATTCACCTGTATTTTCCTTTTTTAAACTCTCTCTACTGTCTGCGCTGCCTGTAGCTCTTGATATTGGATGTGTGTTGCTAAATGGTCTTTAGCTTTATTTAGGCCCCATGTCGTAGCCGGGTTTATTTAACGTATTAGACCGGCTGGCGACATACATTCAATGTTTTGTTTAGGTTTTTTTTTTTTTTTTTTTCACAAGCAGTGCAGGCACGTCCTGAGAAAGTCTTGTTGCTGTCGGGACGTTAAGCAATGTACAATCAATCAATCAATCAACCATCTTCGATGCCCTGGCTCCCATCCTGCCAATTGCCTCCCTTATCCCTGTGCACTTGAACCCAGACCGTCTTTTCATCCCACTGTCACCTTGTCTAACCCCTGCAAGGTGGGTTCTACTCTTTTGGGGGTTTGTATTTCTGTTTCTGGTCCATTCATCTGTATTTTTCTTTTGAAATTCTCCCTCCTGTCTGCGCTTCTTGCAGTTCTTTTCTTCATTTAGCGCAGGCACGTCCTGAGAAGGCCTTTGTCGCTTGCGGGACGTAAAGCAATCTATATTCATTCATTTATTCCACTGTCCGCACTGCTAAAAGTTTTATTTCATCGTAGATCATCGTACAAAGGTCCTCGGGCCCACGACGGCTTCACGACTGTATGCGGGCTCACTGCGGCCGTCGTGGCTCCTAGACGGTGTGCTACCCAGGGAGGCCCTAAATATCATACTCTCAATCCTGACGGCCCGCTATGCGGCCCGAGGAATAGGTGACTATATTTTTGAGAACTGAACCGAGAGGGGTATGTGAGGATCTATGCAGTGTAAGTGATATTTAAAGAAGGATGAGGACGGACTCTCAGAAGGTCAGTGTTCACCCGGCTGTGTCGAGTACTGCCGGATGTATATATGCCATAGCCACAGGTGTTGTCAAAGCGGGCTGGGGGCTCAATCCAGCTTTATGTTGTGTTGTATAGTGGCGTTTTTTATGTTGTTGTTTGTTTTGTTTGTTTTTGTCTGTTCTTTTCAGTGCTTCAGTCACTCCGGGGCTAGTCTCTCTCTCTCTCTCTCTCTCTCTCTCTCTCTCTCTCTCTCTCTCTCTCTCTCTCTCTCTCTCTCTCTCTCTCTCTCTCTCTCTCTCTCTCTCTCTCAACCATCTGATAAATGCAGCACAATCAGGATTTCGACCTCTACATTCGTGCCAAACTGCCCTCAATTGAATCAGTTAATTGATAAATGACTCTCTGCCTTAAAAGACAATAAAGTATCAGGTACAATCTTTCTTGACCTGAAAAAAGCTTTTGATCTTCTCAACCACTCTATCCTACTAAAAATACTACCATTCTATCACATTGACTCAAATACTGTCTCTTTTATATCTTCCTATCTCAGGGACAGAACGCAGAAAGTACTGCTAAATGGCAAATATTCCTCTGACGGATTAGTAACTTGCGGTGTTCCACAGGGGTCTATTTTAGGGCCCTTATTATTTAATCTATTAATGATCTGCCACTGTGCATATCTCATTTAGACGCAAACAGCGATCTGTTCGCAGACGACACGACCATACACTCATCTGATAAAGATATCGCAACCATTAATAAGGTACTCCAACAAAGTCTTGATGAAGTAGCAGGCTGGTGCAGTGATAATCACATGATTATTAGTATTCCAAAGACAAAGAGCATGTTAGTTACTTCACGTCAGAAACACCACCACCTTTAACACTCTCCTTAGATAGCCAGCCTGTAGAACAAGTAACTAGGCGTCGCTTATTAGGCGTTATAGTGGACAACCAATTAAGCTGGGAACCGCATACTGACTATATGCAAAACAATCTCCAAAAATATGTTCCTGTTATCAAAACTACGCCATATAGTTAAATACTGATATCCATAAACTCTTTTTCTATGCGCATATTAAAACGCATTGTGACTACAGTTCTACCGTCTGGGATGGATGCAGCGAAGTTCACATGAAAAAAGTTAATTCCTTGTATCGTTGGGGCATTAAATTAATACTTACCGGTCCTACTTCGACTGACGAAAAAATTAAAATCTCTCAAGTTACTAACATTGAATAAACAGTTTGAATATAATCGCTGTCTTCTACTGCACAAGATCATGCACAGAAAAGCCCCACCGTGTCTAAAACTCTATTTTCCGACAATAATAAGAAAAGCACGAGAAATAGTTTGATCCACCTTCCAAAAATTATATAAGACTTCTGTAAAACCAGCCTGTCCTTTTCAGGCGCTAAAGCGTGGAATATTTTACCTCCACACCTGAAATCAATTTGTAAGATTAGCGTCTTCAAAGATCGCCTCCATAAATATTTACTTCACAAGTAATAGTATGTTCGGCTCCCATATGCTACTATTCATTCGTATAGTTAGTGACAAGTTTCCTATTATCTAATAATCTACTGTTGCTGCAGGTTTATGTAATAGTTCAACTGTCTGCATTAACATGCCAGGTTTATATATATATATATATATATATATATATATATATATATATATATATATATATATATATAATATATATATATTATTATATATATATATATATATATATATAAATTTTCTGGTGGTGGGGGGGGGGGGGGGGGGGGGGGAGGGGGAATGGGTCTTTTAACTTATACATGTTTTATCTTGTACTGTATCGTCTGATGTATTTTTATATTGTAGAGTAGCTGGACAGTTTGGAAGATAGGCATTGCTATGCCTAAAACATTTTATCCTGAATAAAAACGTTTCATCATCATCTCTCTCCTATGACACTGTCTTCGACGTGTATAACTGAGATTAATGCTATGCACCAATTTATTTCCCTTGCTTTTGCATTGCTGGCAGTTACAAATTCTCCAACGCCATATTAAAGAAAAAAAATCACCTATTGTGTTTGTTAATTTTTTTCCTTGATTGTTTTCTTCATATGCTGCGTTTGTTTTCTTGTTCTGTTTTGTTTGCAGGACAGCTTGTAAGACAGGCTTTGAGTTGCCTAATACTTTAACTTGCAATATAAGATTCATCATCATCACTGAGTGTCAATCATCTCTCTCTCTCTCTCTCTCTCTCTCTCTCTCTCTCTCTCTCTCTCTCTCTCTCTCTCTCTCTCTCTCTCTCTCTCTCTCTCTCTCTCTCTCTCTCTCTCTTTACCAAGGCAAGTTCAGGTTATTCTACTTCAAGACGAAACTTTATTACACCTCGCCCCAGGATAGATCTATTTAAAACCAGTGTATCTTTCTCAGGCGCATCTTTCTGGAACACACTGCCAACATGTATAACACACGCTAGCTCCCTCTCCTCTTTCAAGGAATGCCTCCTCAAGTACTTGTCTGCTGATACATAATCTACCACAAGTATTCGTATCAAACATGTGCTTATCGTATAATCAGTGCATGCTGCCGTATGGTTTGTCCATACTAATAATAATCGCCTAATTACATAATTCAACTTTCTATTATAATCCAAATAATTTTGCTGTCTGAAGTGAATTTTCACTATGATCCAAATGATTTGCTTCGTATATAGGTCAAGTTATCATTAGCGCGTGTCTGTGGGTGTGCGCGCGAGCGTGTATGTGTCAGTGTGCGCGCGTTAACGTGCGCGCGTTGCCTGTACTTTTTATTTTTCGTTTGTTTTTTGTATGACCGAATGAATGAATGAATTTTGTTTAATGTCTCTTCATGTTTAATGTTTTCTAATTTTTCTTTGTGTAATTTGGTACTATTAGTATTACAATTATTATATGAAAAATGGCACACGTGCTAATTACTTTATCCGTTGAGAAATAAAGTTTCATTTCATTTCATTTCTCTTGTGTGTGCCGGTGCCGTCAGTCAGTGTGACCGTGTGTGTGTGACGGTGCTCTCTCTCTCTCTCTGTGTGTGTGTGTGTGTGTGTGTGTGTGTGTGTGTGTGTGTGTGTGTGTGTGTGTGTGTGTGTGTGTGTGTGTGTGAGTGTGTGTGTGTCGTTTATGAAATCACTCTCTGAAGTAGTAGTAATAATAATTACGGTATTTATAATGCGCTTATCTTATAATAATTATAACTCTAAGGGCGCACTCACAAATCGCGCACGCATGCGCACGCTTTAGACAACGAGTAGTGCGACTAAAATTCCGGCACAACATAGTCTTAGACAACAGTCATGCGACGAAAGTTTTTAGTCGGAATGGCGGCTTACCGAGGTACTGCCCCGGCAGGGCCGGGGCTGGGCCAGTGAGGCCGCGAGTAGATGCCGAGAAAGAACTGGATAGGGACGGAGGGGTGTTCATTTTTCAGGGACCCGAGACTGACTGAAAGAAAAACTATGATGACAGATGGAAGGGAAAGAACTTCTGCGTGTCATGTGTCGGTTGTGCACGCGAAAAAAGTGCTGGCCCGTGCAAGACTTGAAGCAACATCAGCATGTGTGGACGTGACGGACGTAATGTCAGAGCAAAGTGGTGTCGGATGGCTTGTGCCGCCGGCGGTATAGCCCAATGCGCACAAGGCCATCGGTCCGACATCGGCCGCCGTTGGCCCGCGCACGGCCCGTTGGTCTGTTTTGCGCATTGGGAGACTGACACTGAGGAAACCGGATACGCGGTAACCGTGAGGAGGATGGGGGCCGAGAAGCGGCTGAGGATGCAGGTGGGACAGACTATACAAACTGAGCAGATACCACCCCAGAGCCCGTGGCTGCGGCCATACTGATTTTAAAAAAAAAAATCTTTTTATTAATTTTTGGTAGTAACTGTAACCCCATCAGGGCCCCGGTTGACTCCGGCATTTTGTCAGTGTTCCTGTCATCTTCGATAACTGATTCAACACCGAGACAGTGCGCGGCAAAGGCCATTGGACCGACGTCGGCCGACGTACATGACTAGCGTGTGGCCATGACTTGGCGGCTTCCGTCACTGATCAGTGCTGACTGAAAGGCGGCTCAGTCACTGTGCCGCCAAGCTACTCATGCGCTACCCGGCCTTTCACTGTCTCATAGTGTCCGCTCATTTTTGACCTGCTCGCACGGCGCAGTCTGTTTCAGATCCGGCAGTACGGTCAGCTCATACGACGGAGTGGCTCATTCAGTAATGATGGAGTCACTAAGCAGAAGTGAGGTTCATTTCAGTGTCTGCAAGGCCGAACGACTCAGTCCCAGGAACGACAGCACCGGAAGTCAGTCACGGCGGATAACCAGCTTGTACCGTACACATAGCCGGACAACACGCCGGCCAAACTGCGTCTCCACTCAGTGAAGACTGAGGCATTGATCGCCATGCCGGCTCTTGATCAGTGTTTGAACGCCGGGCGGAGTCGATCTTATCTATTCCCGATCAAGTAGTCTACACGCTAGTCTGATCTGCCGTGATTTCGTTCAAGTCTGAGGTTGCAAACGGAAGTGCTACTGCCGTCAGATCTGCATTTAGTGCAGACGACATTAACAATGTGAGATATTCTCATTGTCTAAAGGTCACGTTATACATTTAAATTCAGGCAGTTGAGGCAGTGCAAGGACCGGTGTTTTTAAAAATAATTTTTGCCTTGTTTGAAAATGTGTAGTAGGGCTAAATGTTGAAATTTGCTGGAAATTTCTAGTTAGATGAGAGGAGACATGTTTGGTGCTTTGATTCATACCATCCTGAGCTTATTCAGTAGAGAATTGTGGACCTTTGTTGAGTTGCCATTGACGTAGTGATTTGAGGGGCACGCTGATTTCAGCTGTGCTTGGGTGTGGGGTTGGTAAGGAATCAGGTTCATAGCCAAGAAATGAGACTGTCAATGTGCTGTTTTTATTGTTATTTTGTGCATGGCAAATGTGCAGCTGGTGGGCGGTAGTGTTTTTTAGGTGATTGAAATATTAGGGGATGCCTGGGACTGACTATGGCTAAGAGACTGGACAGTACGGAAACGCGACTGTGTACCGTGGCCTGTCAGGGCACCACATGCCATATGTGATATAGATCTGAAACTGGTTTAATGTTACCATATCATTGATTTTGGACTTTTGCATTTGGAAAACTGAGAAAATCATGAATATTTTTTAAATATTTCCAAAAATCGCTGCATTTGTAGTTTTATAGGCGTTTTTGCATGTTATACATCGCAACACCCTGTTTACCTGCACTGTGAGCTATGTTTAGTGTGTTTGTTCATTTATTTCTTGTCTTACAGGTAGTCATGAGTCTGACCATTGACCCTGAGCTGTGACCTTTGACCTTGACCTTGAAAGGGGTGTGGTTTGGGGCGTTCAGTTTGATAAATGCGCTTTTTAAAAAATGCAATCTTTAAGTTATTGAAGTTGTGGGGTGAGGTGGGGTGGAGTAGGGGGGGTGGGTGGGTGGGGGGGGGGGGGTGGATTGGAGGTTGTAGGGGTTGATGGTAAGGTCAAAGGTTAAGATGAAAACTACAATGAAACACTGTACCCACTGTTTGGAAAGATCTGGGAAGAGGAGGTGATGCCGGCTGACTGGAAGGAGGGGTACCTAATCAAGCTTCCCAAGAAAGGCGACCTCAGCAAGTGTTCCAACTACAGAGGAATCACCTTGCTGTCAGTACCAGGAAAGGTCTTCAACAGGATCATCCTGGAGAGAATGAAGAGCTCCGTTGACCCCCAGCTGAGAGACCAGCAAGCAGGTTTCAGAAAAAAAAACGATCATGTACAGACCAGATCGCCACTCTCCGCATCATCGTGGAACAGTCTCTGGAGTGGAGCTCCCCGCTGTACGTCAACTTTGTGGATTACGAGAAAGCATTTGACAGCGTGGACCAAGAGACTCTGTGGATACTCCTAAGACACTACGGTGTACCCACAAAGCTCGTCCGCCTGATCAAGAGCAGCTATGATGGCATGACATGTCGCGTGATCCACGAAGGGCAGTTCACCAGGGAGCTCCAGGTCAGAACTGGTGTCAGGCAGGGGTGTCTGCTGTCTCCGTTCCTCTTCCTACTGGCCATAGACTGGGTCATGAAGATGACCACAGAGCACAGACGAGGTGGAATACAGTAGACACTGTGGACACAGCTTGACGACCTCGATTTTGCAGACGACTTGGCATTACTGTCCCACACTCATCAACAAATGCAGGACAAGACCACGAGGCTTGCTGACCTCTCGTCCCAAGTGGGCCTCACCATTCACAAACAGAAAACAAAGACAATGAGGCTGAACACAACCAGGGAAGAACCAGTCTTGCTTGCTGGCACCCCGTTGGAGGAGGTGGAGTCCTTCACCTATCTCGGGAGCATCATAGACAAAAAAGGCGGCACTGATGCAGACGTTAGAGCACGAATCGGTAAAGCCAGAGCAGCCTTTCTCCAGTTGAAAAAAGTGTGGCGTTCCAGAGAGCTGTCACAACACACCAAAGTCCGGATTTTCAACTCCAACGTAAAAGCAGTTCTCTTATATGGAGCAGAAACTTGGAGATTGACAAAAACCACAGTCAACAGAGTACAGATCTTCATAAACAGTTGCCTTAGAAGAATTTTGAAAATCCACTGGCCAGAGAAGATCAGCAACGTCAGACTCTGGGAGAGAACAGAGCAGATAACAGCAGAGAATGAAATTGGGCGAAGAAGATGGGGATGGATCGGTCACAGTCTGAGAAAGCCAGCTTCCAGTATCACTAGGCAGGCATTGTCATGGAACCCCCAGGGAAAGAGGAAAAGAGGTAGGCCAAGGAACTCCTGGCGTCGAGACCTCCAAGCAGATATCAAGAGACTGGGAACCACCTGGAGTAAAATAGAAGGAGAAGCACAGGACAGGAGTCGCTGGAGGTCTCTCGTCGACGGCCTATACCCGGGTAGGGGTGACAGGCGTAAGTAAGTAAGTACAATGAAACAGTGTCAGCATGTGTATTTCATTAGACAGCTGACCTCAGAGTGAAATAAGCCAAAATAATGTGACATGCAGAAGTGTTATTTTGCATGATCCTGCTACACTGGCTGCATCTGAGGTGTCATTCTGCTGTAATTGTCATGAGAGATGTCTCTGGTGTCTATTCTGAGCCAAACATAAGCATTTTTATACTACGTAAAGCTCATTTGAGTGCATTGTTATGGGAACAGCAGTTGCAGGAACCAGTACAGGCTTTTACAGGAGTGTTCACCAGTTTGGCACACATGCCTACTGCATTTGTAACATGAGTTGAGGTGTTTTGAGACTCTGACAAGCGTGTTTTATATAAAAATGAACTGTACATAACCATTTTCTCTGCTACCTCCTAAATAAGCACTCTAGACACTTGTTTTGGTATGTGGCGTGTCCCGCGTAGCATAGTTTTGGCTGTTTTGTGCGGTCTTTTGTCTGTGGGATAGCTCAGTAGACTTAATGTTTAAAGTGCATAGCTGTTTCATGACCCCTTTGCCTGAGGAAAAGATTGCATGCAGCATATAGGGCATGGCAGCTGGTTACAGGCCTCTTCATGCTTGCTGTCACCAGACAACAGGGTCAATGAGGATGCCTGGCCGTTGTCCTTTTCGCTGCCCTGAGATACACAAGGAAATGGCCTTGGGTCTGAAAGCTCATTTTTCATCAATGTCAGTGTCATGGTAACTTTTTTCAGTTGTCCAGCATACCAGAAGTCAGTTTGACTGTATTGCATGTGTGTGTAAACTTGGACAAACAGAAAAAGTAGGGGGGTGGGTAATGGAAAAATATGAAAAAATAAAGTTTCATGTGCCTGTGTCTCAAATGCAACATTTCTGAAAATCAGATATATTACTTGATGTACATGCCAATTGTGGAGGCATTCTGACCGTATCTAGTCTGTTTTTCATGGCATCACATACTCATGATGCAAAACATCAACAGCATTGTGAACACTACAACAACGCGCTTCAAATAATGGGTCATAACTTAAAGATGCAGCAACATTCAATGGTGTCACTTTGGGTTTGACTTAGCTAGTGTCTAAGAGTTGCACTGATGGCAGATTGAATGGTGTTCAGGTGGGACAGTTTCTCTTACAGGTTGGTTGGTTGGTTAGTTCGGGTTTAACGTCCACAGCACCGAGGTGATCATGGACGGCCCTGACGGGCGGGTTATGGGGGACAGGGAAATCTATTGCCTATGGAGTACGACCTGAACACTGATCAACTCAGGCGCACTCCAAATGTGCCACTTTAATTTACCAGGACCTTTCAACGGACATGCTATTGAACAAATCCGTTTTTCCCCTGGATTGTGAGTCCAGCTACCGGGGCCGGGACGGGATTCGAACCCACGACCCGGCTATTCCCTTCGCTCTCCTGCTCCGACGTTTAACCGCCTGAGCTATTTCGGACTCAAATGTGCAGCAGGTGGGCGGTAGTGTTTTTTTAGATGATTGAAATATTAGGGGATGCCTGGGACTGACTATGGCTAAGAGACTGGACAGTACGGAAACGCGACTGTGTACCGTGTAAACGAAAGATCTTCGACCGAACCGCTGTCGTTCGTAGTTTGCGGCCATGGCTGATATCGGCCCGAGGGTTTTCTACTTGCTCTGACTCACTCATTGATCATCACCGATTTTCCGGCATATCAGTGGAAACTGAAAAAAAAAAAAAACCCGCGAAACGGCGCCTTTTGGCAACTTATCGACCCTGACCTTGTGCGCATTGGGCTGTGGCAGCCGCTTGCCGCCTTGTCTGCCGGCCTGTTCCGGGCTTCTACATACTGAGATATAATAATAATAATAATAATAATGGTAGCTCAGAATCTGGCTTTCGACTTGACTGTCAAGTATCTTTCCATAAAGGTAGCAGATCGCTAGTACCACCCACCTCATCGTCAAGTCTGGTGTCTCAATGAACCGACTGTTTGTACAAATACTTCACGGCCCGTCAGCCGCCATGTACTCTTCTACCGCAAACCGCTGAGGTGTACAGCTCATGGTGGCTGTTCATGCCAGGAGTCGGCTGCCGTAGTTCAATTAATGATGTCGCAAGCTGCGGCGCCAAGCTACTCAGGACCTAACCTTGTGCTGGCTTTAACCGTCCATTACCTGCGGTTGTTGACGATTGACCGGCTGAGACTATTACATTTTGCACATTTAACCCCTTCACTTCCGAGAAAAAGTGAACGCGACATTAACAACTGCAAGAGACATAGATCCTCATGACCCCTGCAGTTTTGTGGTGGCCGTTCAAGAGGATCGATGTCTGTTGACGTACTGACACCAGTTTTGTGGTGGCCGTTCAAGAGGATCGATGTCTGTTGACGTACTGACACCAGTTTTGTGGTGGCCGTTCAAGAGGATCGATGTCTGTTGACGTACTGACACCAGTTTTGTGGTGGCCGTTCAAGAGGATCGATGTCTGTTGACGTACTGACACCAGTTTGTGTGGTGGCCGTTCAAGAGGATCGATGTCTGTTGACGTACTGACACCAGTTTTGTGGTGGCCGTTCAAGAGGATCGATGTCTGTTGACGTACTGACACCAGTTTTGTGGTGGCCGTTCAAGAGGATCGATGTCTGTTGACGTACTGACACCAGTTTTGTGGTGGCCGTTCAAGAGGATCGATGTCTGTTGACGTACTGACACCAGTTTTGTGGTGGCCGTTCAAGAGGATCGATGTCTGTTGACGTACTGACACCAGTTTTATCAATGTTTCTTGGACGGCAGTGAATCTTTGGCAATTGATTAACCCGTAAAGCCCTGACATGCTACGACAGGGTGTGGATCAACCATGATAGCTCAAGGGTGGTGTCGGAATAGCTTGGCGCCTGTAGGAGCCAAGCTATTACGACACCACCTTTGAGCTATCATAGACGATCGTCTCCAGAACTGTGATGCAGGCCTCAAAGAATATCTTAACCCATTCAGTCCTGACGCACTACAGCAGGGCCATCCCAGAGTTTCTCTGACAGCGTCGCTCCATGTGGCCAGTGCTGTATCCTGGCGTCTTGTTGGTACAGGTGACAGGACTGCAGTAATTGCTCTGGGGTCTGTACTGAAACCAGTTTCACAAAAGCAGTCTGCAGCGCGTGACAGTCCAAGGCGGTACTGACAAGCCGTGTGCACGCAGTCGGCAGTGACCAGTCCTTAGACGGAATATGGTGGTCTGTTGGTGGCGCTGGAGGTGTCTTAACTGGTCATCAGATGGTGGGTTGTGTTGGCTTTGCCAGTCTGCACGACGATAGTGCCGCTTAATGAGGGTTTTATTCTGGGCAGTCAATCTATTTTTGGGTGTTTCTTGTACTGAAAGCGTTGTATTTATAGAACGGAGTGGAGTCATTGTCAGGTTACTTGATATAAAGACAACGTGTGCTGAACGGGCGGTCCGTGGCGCAGTGGTTAAGGCGCCTGCCACCAATGCCAAAGGTGCGCGGTTCGATACCGGGTTCCGGCGTTGGACTTTTCTCCTCTGGTAAGTGTCACCGTTAATTCGGGCGGACCGTTGGGGGTTCTTTCTCCGGGTACTCCGGTTCTTCCACCCCCAACCCCCCACACTTTGGTACCGGTCTCAGGCCACTTTACAAATTTCAAATACAAGCGATCAAAAATCTCTGTAACTTCAGTAGCTGACTGGCCCTTCGTTTGTCTTGTACTGTGTTTGTCTTAAATGGCGTAAAATCCGTGTCTGTTTCGTGAGTGTGTGAGGGTTTCAGGCGCGGCGCTTTGAGTCGATTTCCCCAAAATTGAGAAAAAGCGCCTATATAATAACAGTAGTAGTAGTAGCATGAACTGGATTGTTCTGTGTCTAAATGAACCGCATAGCTAGAGCTGTATGTAGCGTTTCGTAATCATCTGTTACAGAAGTGTTTCTCTGAACAGTTACGGCGGAAGTGGGCCTTTAAATAGTTTTCCACAAACAAAAAGAAAAGAAAAAAAAAAAAAAGAAGAAAAAAAAAGCGACAATTTTAAGGAATATTTTTTTTGAGCTGAACACATCAGTCACGACTACTGGCAGTATTTCACACACACACAAAGAAAAAGAAAAAAAGGTTTCTACTCCAGCAGTGATGTGTGGTATAGATATTCCCTTTCCCACGCGGCTATACGGTGCGTGTTTAACAGACCAGGTAACAACTGGAACGCTGCGCGGTCGACCTAACCTGGAACAAAAAGACTGAAGGGGGGAAAAAAGTAGAAGTAAAGAAAACTGAACAAGGTATAAAAAAAAAAAAAAGGTTTGAAAAAAGATGTAGGCAAAACCCTGCAAAAAAAATAATATTAAAAAAATCCCTTAGCAATTTCCCAACACATGAAAGAGGCATAGAATTTCATGAGCCCTGCGATTGCAGAGGCTTATAACGGAGCCGCTGCAATCGCAGGGGCACATGAAAATCTATGCCTCTTGCTCCGGCGTTTGTATCAGGTCACAGACTGAAAAAGTTTTGTGGGTTTACGTGTAGATAGCGAACGCAATCAGCGAACTGAAGTCTCCGCCGCAGTATTTGCCAGACTTGTCTTTCACCACAGTGTCAGACAGGCATCACGGAAAGTTGGACTCACCAGCTTATGCTCAGAAATATTTGCAGTTCAAATCGAGGGAAGTAATGAAGAAGAAGAAGATTGATACATGCGTGTACGCGCACACTGGCACACACACACACACACACACGCACGCACGCACGCACACATACACGCACGCAAGTACGCACGCGCGCACACACACACACACACACTGACTCGCACACACTCGCAAACACTGACACGATGTACTAAGGTGAGACCGTGGCCTAACCAGGTCAACTATGGCTCACAAAATTACTCAGGCTGTTTTCTGAAGAATTTGAATACCGGCCAAATTAGAAATTAAAACTTCTCTTAGCCGGACTGATTGGCCTGGACATGAGGCGCGGCCAAGCTGTTCTGGCACCCTTAATTAAACCATCTACGGGTCGTTCAACTGATCTACTGCTGTAATAGTGCCCGGGCTGAAACAGTGAATGGGTTCGCTCGCGGCGGACTGACTGAGGTGCAGGACGTGCCGGATATTCTGGAGTGGGTGTGCGGCGTGAAGGGCGTGTCGGCTGTACAATGCACACTGGTTGTCTTGCTGAAGCGGTAGCGAATCGAGGGAGACAACCAATGTGAGTACAATGCAGACAGACTGAACTAACGTAGCACGGTTTCAAGGTCATCCGATCCGCGGAGCGTCAGCCAGTCCGAGTCTCAGTCCCGTACCATCATTCCACTCGGCCGACCGGAGGGCCGTAAGATTACCTTTCAGCCTGTGCTTGATTTATGCACACAGACACAAACTTGTACACGGGACGTAAAAACAGACGCAGACAAGCGTGTAAATAGAGTTTTCAAAATTGTGCTGAAAAAAATCACCGCGGCCGCGCACCCCGGCCTTTCCACCCTCCCTGCCATGACACCATCATCCGCATTACCAGTCAGCAACCCAGTGCGCAAGAGGCCGACATCGGCCCGATGGCCTCATGCACATTGCCGGGGCCATAGTACCCCTCCGTAAAAAAAAGAAGAAAAGACGAAAAATAGTTGAAAGGAAAAGGGGATTTTTGCCGATAACAAAATGTGATTTATACACAGAGAAGCATGCGTGAGTGTGCACACGGAATGTATACACGCAGACTTCAGACAGCCCGGCCGAGGACGCCCTGTGAAGTCACGTGACTCACTGACACCGGCACGAGCGACATGTGATGAACGCCGGCGCCAAGCTATTCTGGCACCACCCTTGAACTAAAGCCATTGGTCTATATTCTTATCTGTAAATACTATAATGTACCTTGCATATGGAAGTGTACAAATTTGAAGCTTTTAGCGGCCTCAGTGTGATATGACGCGCCGCATACAGGACACGCGGCAAACTGAATAGCCGCGTATCTGTCACATACGGCACTCAGAGAATGAGTTAACGTGTGAGTACTTTTAGTTTTTTTTTTACCCTTTGGCTGTCGGTAGGGGTTAATGTCGCGATTGTTCCCGGTGCAGGAAAAATCGCGACAAAACTATACCCGCTGCCGACAGCCAAAGGGTTAATTGTATGTAGACTACGTTTTTAGTCATGCCGCATCTAGTCCGTGACATTTAAATGCCGTGGCACATGCGAATGTTCCGGACCCCCGCCCTCCCCTCTCCCCCCCCCCCCACCCCATTTACATCCACCTCCCCATGTAGAAAAACAACAAACCAAACACACACACACACACAAGTACAAACAAACAAACAAACAAATGAACAAACAGTTTTAATTACTTTCTTTGCAACGGTGCGCGATGCCGTACAGGCTAAGTGTGTGTGTGTGTCCACTGCTTTGTTCACTAATTTAGCTGGTGATTTTGGCAGTTCATAAGGGTGCGCGATGCCGTACAGGCTAAGTGTGTGTGTGTGTCCACTGCTTTGTTCACTAATTTAGCTGGTGATTTTGGCAGTTCATACGGGTTTAACCCATAGAGCGTATACAAACTCCCTATGTATACCCTCTATGGTTTAACCCCCTTCACTGCCGAGCAAATGTAACTGCAGGAGGCATAGATCCTCATGGGAACCAGCGACTGCTGGTGCTCATGAGGATCTATGCCTCTTGTTGAGACCACAACAATGTGTCCATGTTTTTTTTTTTTTTTTTTTGTTGGGTTGGGGGGGGGGGGGGGGGGGGGGGGCGTTGCGGCTTTTAGTCGTTCGCTAGTGTAGGTCCGTTGGCACTCAGGGCGGAAGTTAACAGTGTAAAACTTCACTGAAACTGGAATCTTAACGTCTGCTTTACTTGTTAGAATGTACATGTATATACACTCTTTCTTTCGGCGACCGACTTGAACTTGAGAAACACTGCATGAAATGTGGCTGGCAATGTCAGTCCTCATAGATCAGTGTGAAGAAATTCCCTATCCGGAAAGAAAAACACACTTAGACAGAACAAGTAAGACACAATAAATAAAGTGGTTACTTGATCTTCTCTAAACGTGTCTCTTTCTTTGGTGGGATTTATTTTGGGCACTTCACACGCCTTGGCAGTCACCATTCTTGTCTGGATTCTCTTCGATGTTGTCCGTCTTCACTGACAAGTATCTGTGGGACCCGATCAGTTTTTGCAGATGGACTGACTGATGTTGTTCCACAACGTTGAACCGTGGAAGACGTAGCGTTATCAACAGGTCCCACAGAATACTGATTAGACGATGAATCGATTTAACCCTTTAAGCCCAAAGGTCTCATTTCTCTAATTTTGGAGGTGTTGCCTAATGACTATCTACCAGTTGCAGGAGATGGATTGGCCATGATATTTCAAAGGTAGTGCCAGATTAGCTTGGCGCCTTCAGGCGCCAAGCTAATCTGGCACTACTCTTGAATTATCATGGCCAATCCATTTCTGCTGTAGGGACTCGGGGGCTTAATGGGTTCACATAGATAGTCCGGTTCGGAGTTTGTGACCACACTGGTTACCTCCCTCGATCCGCTCCGGAGCACGCGGAGCGGATCGAGGGAGGTAACCGGCAATGTAGTGGCACTTAGCATCAGTCCATCGTGTTGGCCGCTAGATAACGGCAGTCCTCCCGTTCTGATAATATCAAAGTCCTTTTATGTGCTATAGATCCTCACGAAATGCCCAAGCAGGTTGCGGGTACTAATCACTAAGAGTGCAGCGAAGCCTATACGCTTTGGACTAATGCTGCGTTATCTAATGCTGGACACTTCAGTTGTTTGTTTAGACCCCCATACACACACTGGTTGTCTTCCGCGATTCGCTACCGCTGATAAGCGGTAGTGAATCGAGGGAAACAACCATTGTGCCTCAGACAGTTTGCACCGGGCGTTCACTGATTTTGCTATGGTGTTGCATTTTGCACACACTGGTTGTCTCTTCGATGATCAGTCAGCGCCAAGCGAATCGAAGGAGGCACTTTGTTTGGCCACTGCCCGTATCGCAGGTGATGCCCACACACTGGTTACTTCTCTCGATCCTTTCCGCATGGTGCGTAGCAGATCGGCGAGGGAGTTAACGAGTGTGCAGTGACCACTCAGCAGGACGTACGATAGCACAGATAAGTAGGCGGACCCCGGGCCAGAGTAGACAATCTTCATTTCTGCGTTCGTCCCGTTACAGTACATGTGTATAGTCAACAGGATTTAACGCGGGTAGGGAGAACATTGCAGCAGACGGATCAGTCGCAACGGAACATAATGACCCAACATATGAAAACATTCTACGCGTATTCAGTAAAGGGACGCAGCCACTTTTCGGCCATTGAACCACTGACGAAACATGTTTATTTGAACAAGAAATGTTTTGAAGAACGTCCCCCCACCCCCCACCCCCCCCCCCCCCCCCCCAAAAAAAAAAAAAAAAAAAAAAAAAAAAAAAAAAAAAAAGAAGAAAAAAGTTATGATAGGCGCCCCCCCCCCCCTCCCTGTCCCCCGCCACCCTACCGTTATCAGTCACTTTTCCACAGGCCCCAAAATTGACTTCGGCGTATTTGTATAATTATTTTATATTTTATTTTTACTATTTTACTTTTTTTTTTTCGTACTGGGATCGCCTCTTGAGTGATGTGTGTGTGCGTGCGCCGGTGCGTGCGTGTGTGTGTGTTTGGGCGTCGGCGTGCGTGCGTGCGTGTGTGTGTGTGTGGCGGGGAGGGTCGTAGGGAAACGGGAAGGACCGAGCGTGGTTTCCTCAATTTTTCAGTTCCCAGGGTCACCCTGGTCAGCCCCACAGGGTGGGGTTTTCTCTCTATTCTGGGGCATGTGTTTCTGTCTACCCGAGGTCCATTCACCTGTATTTGCCTTTTTTAAACTCTCCCTACTGTCTGCACTGCCTGTAGCTCTTGATATTGGATGTGTGTTGCTAAATGGTCTTAGCTTTATTTAGGCCCCATGTGTTAGGTTTATTTAATGTGTTTGACCGGCTGGCGACATACATTCAATGTTCTGTTTAGTTGGTTGTTTTATTTTCACAAGCAGTGCAGGCACGTCCTGAGAAAGCCTTGTTGCTGTCGGGACGTTAAGCAATGTACAATCAATCAATCCTCAATTCCGACACGCGGCGGCCGTGCCCACAGAAACCAGCTGCGTCAGCCCGCGGCCAAGAAAGTTCAAGATAATTCTGTTTGTTACAGAAAAACAGGGGCAGATAAAGCGAGACACATTTATTTCCACCCACCGCATGCGATATAAGTGATGATAATCGCCGCATCCTCATGAACACCTAGGTCGCCTGTGCGAGAACAACCACAGACTACACCCCCTGGGTCTTCCTTCGTGTAAGAAACCGTGATACATGTCAGATCAACGTGTGAATGGAACTAATCAGCATCAGCAAGCGGCATAGATTCTCATGAGCCCCTGCAGTCGCATGGGCTCATGAAAATCTATGCCGCTTGCACATGGAAGTGTTATCTGAAGAAGGGCAAGCTGTAGATAACAACGCACGCAAGAAATAAAAACAATATATATAAGGGAGATAATTCGGCCTGCTGATACAGACGTCGCCTGCTGACTGAAGGGAGGGAAGCCTCATTGTTTTGCCAGCAGGTGGCGCGCTCTGCACTTCCGGCGCCAACTGTTGGACATGAAATCACCTTAGTATTAGCTCAAAGAAGGTGCACGATTTCTCAGACCTTCTCAGTCTTGTGCATGAATCATCCTGTTCGATGAAATAAATAACTGGGTTGACGTTTGGTACAGTGATTCCACATTAGTTACCTCCAAGTAGGTCCGCAACCACACAAAGTCAGTACGGGGCTGAACAGTGTGGATGTAGGCCTACCCCCTCTTTCTCTGGGAAAGTCCGGGAAGTGAAAGATTTATCCCTCACAAAACCCCAGGTATCCCTCTTCGGCCGCCACCGCCTTCCTGCAGCCTGTCTCACGATTGACTGATCTGTGACTCAGCCGAATCCTCCGCTTTTTTTGTTGTTGCGAGTACGGCCCGTGCACTTTTTGTTATGTCTCTTTTTCTCCTCGTCTAGTCTCATCCGCACGTGTTTCGTCGCTATTGTTTTTGTTGGTAGTTGTTTACATTGCCAGCAGTTTTGGCTGGTGTTGACGGATATGCATGAAGTTTCCGAGGTTTAACTTTCCGCCACCCATATAGTCACTGCTAGAAGCTGGACTCCCTGGAGAGACGTCGCTTGCACAACGAAGTTAACCCTTTGGCTGCCGGTAGCGCTTTTTGTCGCGATGATTCCTGTAGGAATCATCGCGACAAAAAGCGCTGCCGCCGCACTGCCCGCAAAGGGTTAAGCCACAGCGTGACATGCAATTTGACGCTATTATCACACGTACATGTCTCATCTTCTCCCCAAAATGAGTGTGCTTCACAGTTTCACGAGCACATCATAATTCAATCGTCTTAGTGGGTTTCACGGAATTTCAGTTTACATTTTTACACTGGGCCAGGGTTGCAGCCGCTCTACTTGAGATCCTTGATTCAGTTGCTCCCCTTGAATCTACTCCGTCACGTGATAATAACATCACATCCTCTGTTCGCATGAATTTAGTCGGGAAAAAGCCGCATAACCCGCCGTCAGAAATGCATGTAGTGCGATGACAAACCGGCCGAGCTGTAGATTTGAAAAAACACGACAAGCCCTTAAACTAAACATGTGGTAGAACATTCAGTACTTTCTGTACCCAGGTCAACGATCACCTGATCTAAACTGAGGACACCTGTTTTTCGGTTTGCAGCCAGCCGGGACCATCTCGGTACAGAAAGGCCGGGCCTGTGAAAGCCGAAAAGCCAGTAATGTCCATTTGTGAAAAGCGAGATCTTTATTGCAGTGCAATGAAAATATCGCTTTTCACCAAACACGGACTTTGTCTTTTGCCTTCACGCGGCAGAAGCCCATTCCATAGATCTCATGACTCTCCTTGCAGCTGCAGGGATTCGCACATCGAGCGTGATAGTTCAAGGGTTGTGCCAGAATACCTTGGCGCCTATGGGCGTCAAGCTATTCTGGCACATCCCTTGAACTATCACGCTCGACCATATGGGGAAGGGCTGAATCGATAGACGCCGCTCGGAGCGAGGGCACCAAACTCTTGCCATAACTTCAATTCCCTCCCACTGTTATCATTGAAACTACATGCATTTTGCTGGTAGACCTTCGGCCGCACTGGTTACATCCTCAGACTGAGGGAGCCGTCCAGGACAACTGCGTTTTCAGGGTTAAACTGAAAGAAAGAAAAAAAACCACCAAAAAACAAACATGGAAAGCAAGAATGTCTTGACAGCTGATAAAATAAATTGAGCCAAGACTTCAAAGCCATACCCAAAAGGTTTTTGAAATGATCAGAAGGCCGTCATGTTTGTATCAATTTTCGAGCAGCTATCAAACGATGACATGAGTCACCATGCATCATCTCCACTCTCACAGACAGAGAGAGAGAGAGAGAGAGAGAGAGCGTGTGAGTGTTTCAACTTAACACTGACTGTACATTTTACCAGGGATCTTAGCCCTACATACACAGTCTCTGATCTTATTGCAATATTTCGGTGTTTGAAACGTAACATAACCAATAAACTTTGCCGTTTTGAAAGCCACTGGCACATCGTGAAAGACATAATTTCGATATTATTGTCGTGGGAACAGTGAATCCGATAGTGTCAGTCGTATAATTGCGAGCGGGGCGTGGTTTTTAGATTTATTTTTAAAAAAATGCGCTGGTCTGTGATTTTGGATCTTACGGCCGTAGGCCGTAAGGTCCAAAACCACAGACCAGCACGAGCATGCACGCGCACACAGACTAGCACACGCATGCGGCAGTAGACGTCTATGTAGACGGGATCTAAAATAAACATATCACCGTCCCTCGTGCAATGACTCGTTTTTATCTACGCGTGTAAGAAAAGCACGCCGTGTCGTAAATTTTGAAACAAATTCAACCTCCTGCTGGTAACCATATCCACCCCAAGGCCGGTACAAGGGGGGGGGGGGGGGGGGGCCGGGTACGTTTTTGTGTGTTTTTCATACAACAGACAGACGCAGCACACATTACTGTATCTCAGAATGACTCATGTCTCGGCAAGCGAAAAGAGAGAGAGAGAGAGAGAGAGAGAGAGAGAGAGATAGTTTTGCAAGAAGTCAGGTACACTTTTTATGTTAGGAACTTTTTTTTCTAGCGCGCAAGAGTGTGAAGTGGAGTATGGCCTTTGTCTCGTGGCACGTGACTGACGCAGTGCCTGATGTGAAAAGCACGTGCATCCCACGGGAGGTGGCGTGGCACAATGCGCATGTCGGATTTCAACCGTGACACCAGATTACCGCAGGCCAAGACCGCGATCAGAAACAACAACAACAACAAAAAAAAGAGTTCTTTATCTTCTTCACCCGTTCCCTTACGCGACCTGTATATCGGGCCGATAGTTTGTTTTTGTATAATCTTATGTTATGATAGATAGGCTTTAGCGCCCAGGGTTAACCCCTTCTCTGTCAGTGAACATGCCACAAAAAGCGCGTCTAAGTCCACTACACACTGACCGACATGCGAGTGTAAAGCACAATGCTACTGTGACCACAGCGGGCGCAAAGAACACAACACTAACAAGAGCCATAAACCTTCATGAGCCCCCGCTGTCGCGGGGGCTCATGAGGATTTATGTCTCTTGCAGATGGGCATCGTTCGACTTTCCCCGGCAGTTAAGGGGTTAAGCAGATACGAACACCATTTCTGTCAATCCAAAACTGATTGAACCCCGTCACCGGACGAGCGGTTGAACTGATAGTTGAAGGTATGTGCGTGGTTTGGTATGCTGAGTTTGGTTTGAATGTGACGTTTGTTTGTTTTATGCATTGTCATAAGTCAGATGACACTATAGAAATAGACTTATGTGTATTGTGGACGCTCAATCATAAGCCCGCTGTGAGATAGCCGTGCTCGGCGTTAAACCCAAATAACTAACTAACTCGTTCATACGGGAGCGGTCCGTGGCGCAGTGGTTAAGGCGCCTGCCACCAATGCTAAAGGTGCGAGGTTCGATTCCGGGTTCCGGCGTCGGATTTTTCTCCTCTAGTAAGTGTCACCGTTAATTCGGGCGGACCGTCGGGGGTTCTTTCTCCGGGTACTCCGGCTCTTCCTCCCCCTCCACTTTGGTATCAGTTTCAGCCAACTTAATAAAATTTAAAATACAAAACGATTTCCAAATACCGTGTAGCTCGCTTGAGCTTGCCCTTAGCACCACGTGAATGTTCTGTGTTTACGTACAGTGTGTGAGTGAATGCATGTGATTCACGTGAGCGTGCTTGTTGGGTTCAGTTCGCGGCTACATTCTGCGCATTGAGTTATATTATAAATATGAGAAATGCGCCATATAAATGCTATGCATTATTATTATTATAATACGCGGCCGCAACAGTCTCCTCAACTGCATGCGTACCTATGGCAATCATGATACAGTTTACATTGATCTTGAC